>CM037152.1:10379486-10731986 GCA_020921065.1 Vaccinium darrowii
TACAAGATGACAATCTACTTCAATGTGTTTAGTCCTCTCATGAAACACCGGATTGGATGCTATATGGATTGCAGCTTGATTATCACAATACAAATTCATAGGCACCTGCACACAGGAAATCCTATCTCTTCAAGAAACGAACGTACCCACACAACCTCACATGTCGTATGAGCCATTGCTCTATACTCCGCCTCAGCACTAGACCGCGCAACTACTGTCTGCTTCTTACTTTTCCAATTAATAAGGTTTCCACCAAGAAAGATACAATATCCTGTAGTGGATCTCCTGTTAGATGGGTCTCCTGCCCAATCAGAGTCAGTGAAGGCCTTAACCCGCAAGTGTCCACTAGCTCTATAAAACAAGCCACGTCCTGGGTGAGCTTTGAGATATCTCACAATTTTTAGAACAGCCTCCCAGTGTGGAAGGCGAGGAGCCGACATAAATTGGCTAACCAAACTAACTGCAAACGAGATATCTGGACGAGTAACGGTAAGATAATTCAACTTCCCAACCAAGCGACGATACTGATCAGGACTAGATAGCAACTCCCCCTGATCAACACACAGTTTAACATTAGGGTCCATAGGAGTCTCAACAGGCTTTGACCCCAGTAAACCCGTCTCATCTAAAATATCCAATACATATTTCCGCTGTGATAGATTAACACCATGCTTAGACCGCGCTACCTCGATACCCAAGAAATATCTCAATTTGCCTAAGTCTTTGGTATGAAACTGATGCTGTAGGAAAAGCTTCAACTCATCAATATCTGTCTGATCATCACCAGTAATAATGATATCATCTACATAAACAATCAATAATATTTTCCCTCGGTCAGATGTGAGAGAAAAAACAGAATGATCAGAATGACATCGCTTCATGCTAAATCGCAAGACAGCATCACTAAACTTCCCAAACCAAGCCCTCGGAGATTGTTTAAGCCCATATAGAGCTTTCTGAAGACGACATATCTGAGAAGACTCCCCCTGAGCAACAAACCCCAGTGGTTGCTCCATATAAACCTCCTCAACAAGATCCCCATGCAAGAAAGCATTCTTGACATCCAACTGAAACAAGGGCCAGCCAAGATTAGCAGCAAGAGAGATAAAAAGGCGAACAGAGCCAAGCTTGGCAACGGGGGAAAACGTCTCTGCATAATCGACACCATAAGTCTGGGTGTAGCCCTTAGCTACAAGACGAGCTTTGTAACGCTCAACAGTCCCATCAGGATGATATTTCACAGTGAACACCCAGCGACACCCAACAGTAGTCTTTCCAGGAGGAAGAGGGACCAACGTCCAAGTATGATTGCTATGAAGAGCAGACATCTCCTCCTCCATAGCTGTCTGCCACTCAGAAATAGACAAGGCTTCCTGAACAGTGTTAGGAACAAAAACAGAAGTAGCAAAAGCACGAAGGGATGGAGAAAGATGTGCATAAGAGACAAACTGAGCAATAGGATGATAAGTACCACAAACACGTTTACCTTTGCGGAGGGCAATGGGTAAAGAATCCGGGGAAGAAACCGGATCAACAGACGAAGGAACGGGCGATGGAGCCGGATCTCGTAACGGAGGAGAAGAAGGAGTGGTGAGCGGAAGCGGAGCCGGTGCATCTCGAGGACGGCGAACATATACCTGCAATGGTGGTGGAGGTGGTGGGGGACGGGGTGGGATTGGTCCCTGAACTGGCAAATAGGCTGAGAGGTCCTTAGAGGAAAAAGTAGGGGGGGTGGGGGGAGATGGTGTAGGCTGACTAGCAAAATACGGTACAGACTCATGAAAAGTAACATCAGCAGACACAAACTGACGACGAAGGGTTGGAGAATAACACTTATATCCCTTTTGAGTACGAGAATAACCTAGAAACACACACTTGATGGACCGGGGATCAAGTTTATCCCGGTCACGGTCTAAGTCATGAACATAACACGTGCACCCGAAAACTTTAGGAGGGACGGAATACAGTGGGCGATCAGGACACAATAAAGTAGATGGTATTTGACCCCCTAAAACAGTAGATGGCATCCTATTAATAAGGTAACCAGCAGCAAGAACCGCATCACTCCAATAAGATTTAGGCACATTCATTTGAAATAAGAGAGCACGGGTGACTGTCAAAATATGTCCCAATTTGAGCTCAGCCACTCCATTTTGTTGTGGAGTGCGAGCACAAGAGGACTGATGCAAAATCCCATGTTCATCCAAAAATTGTGACAAAGCATTACGAAAATATTCACGAGCATTATCAGAACGAAAAATGCGAATATCCACATCAAATTGTGTTTTTATTTCCTCATAAAAAGATTTAAAAATGGAATACAACTCGGATCGTTTTTGCATTAGATAAATATAAGGAGCCCGAGAGTAATCATCCACGAAGACCACAAAATACTGAAAGTGAGATCGTGATGGAACACGCATAGGACCCCAAACATCTGAATGTACTAAATGAAAAGGACTCGACACACGACGCTCTTCCCTAAGGGGAAAAGACACACGACGATGTTTACTAAATTCACACACTTCACATGAAAGTGACTCAACACGACGACACGACGGGACCATCCGTTTAAGGTTCTGAAGAGACGGATGACCGAGACGACAATGATACTGGTAGGGTGAAACTGTGGATTGGAATGCAACAGAGGTAGTCTGCTCGCCATCCAGAAAGTAGTATAGGCCACCACGTTCAACTCCACCTCCAATCTTCCTCCCCGTTTTGAGATCCTGAAAGACACAAGAATCAGGAAAGAAGGTCACTGAACAGTTTAAAGCGTTGGTAATCTTACTAACAGACAGAAGACTAAAAGGAAAGCAAGGAACATGTAGAACAGTATGTAAAGAAAGAGATGGATTTAAAGTAATAGAACCCAAACCAGCAATTTGTGTGGTAGAACCATCAGCCAATGTAACACGAGAAGAGGTCCCAGAGGGACGACAATCAGACAAGACAGTAGAGACACCAGTCATATGATCAGAAGCACCAGAATCAATGACCCAAGGAGTATGAGAAGCAAGGTAAGCAGAATGAGGACCTTTCTGAGCGAGCGTAGCAGTGGAGGCAGAAGTCTGAGTAGAACGGTAGTGCTGAAACTGTTGATACTCATCCTCTGGAATAGTAACTACACGAGGGGCGCTGCTGGAAGAAGCCTGTGAACCATCATCCTCGGAAACTGTGACTTGGTGAGCGGAAGGGCGACCATGAAGATCCCAACAATAGTCAATAGTATGATTATTGGCATTGCACCAAGTGCAGTGCCGAGCCACTTTCCCACGGCCTTGACCACCTCCTCCTTGTGCACGACCTCCACGGCCAGAATCACGACTAAAGCCTCGGCCAGTATCACGATTAGAACCACCACGACCAAAACTACCACGGCCTGTATCACGGCTAGAACCACTACGACCAGCTCCCCCTGATGTTGGGCCACTACGAGAATAACCACCACGAGAAATAGTAGTAACTAAAGCTGAACGGTCAGAAGGTAACTGAGAAGCAGTCATAGAACCAATATTAGAAATAGTAGCCTGACGAATACGACTGAAAACCTCACCAAGAGATGGTAACGTCCGTTCTCCCAAAATCTGCGAACAGACTGAATCATAGGTAGTGGAAGGCAAACTAGACAGAAATCGAGCAACAAATAGAGACTGTCGCTGGCGCTCCATAACCTGAATATCTGCAGAAATAGGATGAGAAATCTTGATCTCCTCACAAAGACCACAAAACTTAGCATAATGGGTTTCTAAAGATTGCTCAGCCATGGACACAGAGAAAAATTCCTGATGAAGATCATATGTCCGACGAAGATTATTAACCCCAGAAAACATCTCCTGTGCCTGTCTCCATACAAGCTTCGCTGTGGGTAAAAACATCAAAGGTCCACTGATTTGGGGCTCCATAACATTCCATAAGTCGGAGCGAATGCGAGCATCCTCAGATTTCCATGCACCATACGTTGAACTGGTTGCTTCAGGAGGATCATCAGTGAGCCACTGTGAGGTTGACTCACCCTCAAAATAGACTTCAACAGCCTTGGCCCAGATAGCATAATTTTTATCATTCAAAATAATGGAAGTAATAGGCCTCTGGTCACGATATCGAGAAGAGCTGGAAACACTACCAATAACAGTAGAACCAGAGGCAGCAGCAGAAGCAGACTTATATTGGATAAAGAAAGTGTGTGGCTGTGCTAGCTTATATTGGATATGGGTGTCTTTGTTACTTTCCCCAAGCCACTTTATGGTGATAACAAGAGTGCTATTTAGATTGTTCACAACTCGGTCTTCCATGGGCACACCAACCATATTGAAATTGATTGCCATTTTATTCACCAATATCTTTTGTCCAACACCTTTGCTTTACCCCTCGTCTCCTCAACGTTGCATTTTGTCGACTTCTTCACGAAGACCTACACTACTTCTCGTTTCCACTTTTGCTCACATCCTGAGGTTTTTTTTAAATGTATCTTTGTGTATCATATTGTATATTCATTCTACTTTAGGCATCTAGATTGTATTGTAATAATATCTCTTTGTATCTTCTATTTTAGGTGTAGATTGTTTGTAGGATTTTCTAGGTTTTCCCCTATTTAAACATGTTTAGCTTTGTAACAAATTATTCATTCAGTAATACAGTCAGTTTTTCGATTATTCGTTCTTCTCTTCTCTGAACTGTAACAGTATTATCATGGAAGTCAATGTATCTTGTTTTGATGTCAAGTACAGAAAATGTAGACCCTTGATTGTTCATGTCAGTGACTGCACTATGGATTGTGGATTAAACTCGAGCGGTGGTTATGATTGACAGATTGGTCATACCTTATTTACTGTAGGATGAGATGCAGCGGTTTGTTACGAAGATAGTGGATCTGATGAGAGAGGAGATGCTGTTCTCTTGGCAAGGTGGTCCAATCATTATGCTGCAGGTTATAACATATTGAAATTATTGCGACCCTAATTTTTTGTATGCCTACATCATAAGAATATAGTTGGCAAGATCGTGAGCTCTTTTATTTATTTTGTGCAAGTTTTTTGATGTTTCTATGCAAGGCTTGAGGCCTTAATGACAAAGATGATGCTCTGTTCAATTCTTTCATTTTCTGTTTGCTAATGCTCCCTTTCCCATAACTGTGCTCCCTACCTACTTGGGACAAGATTAATATTTCAGTGTGTTTTATGTTGGCGGTGTAAGCGTTTTATTTCCTTTTTATGTTTTGCTGTCCTTTGCATTCATAGTTCTATATATAGGCATGCCCTCACTGAAATGCAAAATTGAATCAGATTGAGAACGAATATGGGAATGTGGAAAGCTCTTATGGACCGGAAGGGAAGGAATATGTTAAATGGGCTGCTAAAATGGCCATTGGGCTTGGCGCTGGTGTTCCATGGGTCATGTGCAAGCAAGTCGACGCTCCAGATGATATTGTGACTTCTTCTTGCTTTACTTTCACGTTATAATTTATTATTATGGCAAAAAGATAGAATTGGTTTATGATAGTTTTTAGGTCCATGAGATGATGAATTACACCAGTCCTTTGATTTTTCTTCATGTATACCTTCTCACAGATAGACACCTGCAATGGATATTATTGTGATGGTTTTAGGCCAAATTCATACAAGAAACCGACACTTTGGACAGAAAATTGGGATGGATGGTATGATTATTGCCTCATTAAGGTCATTTCAACTCATATTATGCTATCTGGGATTGTATTTCTTTGCAAAATGAATGGGTGAAAGTTTTTGAAATTGCATAATGAATGAATCAATGATTGAATGAATGAATGTGTTATGCAATTGGCTTTATCTGCTGTCATCTACGGTTTCTTGCAGCATTTTGTATCTGTATTCTTGTTCTCATTTCTCATTCTTGGTTTCACACATGATAAATTCGGCTATTTGTCTTGCTATGGAGGGTGGATATCAGGTCAAATATATTAGAAGATTTTGTAGCCTGTCAATCTCCTGGTTTACTAAATTTTTGACGGACAAATTGACAAGAATCACAAGGTATCAAGACATAATTGGTACCTTTCATATGTTAAATATCTTATACCTATGAAACATAGAAGGATCTAAGTTAGCTACTCATTTTTGTGTTGGATTAAGGTCCATGGTATGGTATTGATTCTTGTGTGTGAATGAGAATAAGGTAGGATTAGAAAAGATAGAAATAGTGGGATGGGAAAGTGGTAGTCTCGGGGGCTCGGGCTGTAAAAGACTTCTCAAGCATTTAGAGGTTTGGAGAAACGAAAGTCAAAGTGATTAGGACTTAACAAGGATGTTTTCTACTCCACAAACTTTGACACAGCAATCAATGCTCTTTTAATCAGTAGTTGTTTATGTTAGGATGCTATGTTGCTGAAGTGTCTTCTTGATGAAATATGCTTGGTATTCTCTGCTTTTTTTCTTTTTTCCCTTCTGCTCTGCTGTTGGAACTATTAATTGAAAAGCGATTTCATACCTCAAGGTTTTGTAAAATGAGAGTATATTGCTGCGATTTGCTTGGAAATTTATTCATTTATCTGTGTTGAAGGTATACCATCTGGGGTGGAAGTTTGCCACATAGACCTGCTGAAGACCTTGCTTTTGCTGTCGCTCGCTTTTTTCAGCGTGGAGGGAGCTTTCAGAATTATTACATGGTACATGAACCAAACAGAGAAGGGCTTTAATGCTCAATAGAAAGCATCCTAAGATATTAGACAACTAAAAAATGGCATTAAAGCATTGTAGTTTCGATTGTTTCTGTTTTGCAATGTCTTTTTTCAAAAACTAATATGGTTTTGTTTAATGTTAAATCCATGTTTTCGTTAAACAAGTCTCCTTCTTGATAGTATGTATTGTATCAGTTGGTATCAAAAAGTTTAAAACTTCAGAGGTTTTGCCTGAAGTTAAATACACACTATGGGTCTGTTTAATGTTCAATCCATGTTTTCATTAAACAAATCTCCTTGATAGAATGTATTGTATCAGTTTGTATCAAAAAGTTTAAAACTTCAGAGGTTTGCCTGAAGTTAAATGCACACTATGGGGTGATATTTCTTTACTTCCCTTCTAACTTAATTTAACAGAAATCTATCTTTTATTTTGGTAGTTGCGAGTTACTAGCTTTCAATGTTCATATACTGGATAGTCTTTTATCCCCTCAGTTGTCAACCAATGGGATAGTCCACACAATAGAGCCAACAGCACCAATGCACTACCCAACATGACCTTCCCTAACTCTTGAATGGATGTCTCTAGTCTTTGCATATGGTTGTTGCTATGTGTCCAACACAGCTTTTCTCTCTTATAGTATGATGAAAATGAGATAAGTCAGCTTGGCAGAGTAAATTGTATTTGGGGTAATACAAGGAAACCTCGAAAAGGGCGTTTTTTAAGGGTAATGGCACCTATGCTGCATATTGACCACCAAATACATGGTTTCCCTTATTTGTGAATGCAGTTTTTTGGTGGGACAAACTTTGGCCGGACTTCTGGAGGTCCAAACTACATTACTAGTTACGATTATGATGCTCCGATTGATGAATATGGTAGGTTAAACTGTACTCAGATTAGATAATCTATCTGTTTTTAGTTAGGAACTGTAATTAGTTAACGAATTAATGGTAGATATATGTGATGCTTGGCTTTGTTGTTCTTCGTATCTTTCAAAACTCTTAATTGAGATGTTCTTTTACTAATTTCACTTCTTTTGCTGTATTTTTTTAACATAGGATTACTAAGACAGCCTAAATGGGGGCACTTAAAGGATCTGCATGCTGCTATAAAGCTTTGTGAACCTGCTTTAGTTGCTGTTGATTCACCTCAATATATAACATTGGGACCAAAGCAGGAGGTTTATTTTAAACCTTGACTTATCCATGGATCATGCTATCAATTTAAATTTATTCTGTGGCAGCCTGTAGTGTTCTGGGAAGGCAATTCTTATCTTCAAAGATTTCTTTACCTAGTTATTCTTGAAAAACAAGTGTTTCCGTGTTTGTGGCTTTAAGATTGACCATTGCTCATGTTTTTCTTTGTTGTTTGACTATTTGGTTATTTGTTAGGAAATGGATGGGATTAGTCAACTTGTTTCTTCATTATCATTCAGGTTGCACATGGATGAAATTGCAGAAATTATTTCCCAGTCCTTGGAAAACAAAATAATGGGTGGAGAATAGTTAGTTTATGGAGTTACAGTAATCCACATTGTGATTTAATTAAGCCTCTAGGAATGCTGGGTCATCCGATGCGAATACAATGTGGATCGGAACTCCCTGTCTTCTTACTTTTAATTGGCTGAGGGTATGGCGTTTGTAGTGCTTAAAGTACCCACAAATGGATAATTCACAAGTCAATTTCTATAGGAAATTCGAATCTGCAGGAAAATTACTAGTCCTTTCCCCCCTTTTTTGATGACTAAAAGCAGCAGTAGAATTACGCTTTGATATTATTCATTTATTGTTGTAAAAGATCTATGTAGCTCAGTCAATTGTTTGGAAAAATGATACTCCTATAAGAATCTCCCGTTGTCTTGAGCAGATGGAACATAGTTGTCTTCTTTGCAATTTACTTCTTGACTACGTAGCATGGATACATAAATGGATACAAACACAAACACGGAATTTCAACAAAAATGGAGACACAAACATGACAGGGGACCCGACAAAAATAAAGTAAGAAACAATGAATAAAAATATTTATTTTATACCATTGGAAATACAGTTTTTTTTTTTTTTAAAGGCAAAAAACTTTATTAATCTTGAAAAAGATACAAGACTAATAGGGGCAAGGAAAAGGCAACAATCACAAGTCACCCAATCCGAGACCCAAACCAACGACTGGCAAGGAGCCAATCGAGGATACACACCTAAAAAGGTCGAAGCCCTACACCCCAAGGGTCTAAAAACCCAGATATTACAAAAAGCACAAGAAACCCAAACAGGCCGAAGCCCAACACCCCATGGAAATATAGTTATATGTATAAGCGTCAAGCATCAATATTATATATACACACACACACACTAAACTTCCTATTCAAACCCTTAAAATGTAGACTTCGTCCACACCTCATAGATCCCGATCTAATTTCGATGATCCGAATCGTCCAATGTGTTTAAAAGGTGTTTTTAAGTGTTCCTGCGAGAAATCAAAAAAAAAAAAAAAAAAATCCGGAAGGGCTGGATCCGAGCAATTTTTCATAAAAACTGTATATGTACAGTTTTATGAAAAAATACTCGGATCAAGTCTTTCCCGGTATTTTTTTTTTTGGACGATTTAACTATGAGGTCCGGACGGAGTCCGTAACTTTAGGGTGTGGATAGGAAGTGGACTGTACACATTTATTCTCAAAAAAGTTTTACAAATTGCACCCCTGCCGTGTCTCTCTAAAAATATTAATTAAATTTAATGGATATGCCACGTGGTGTTTCCCATACGTATTTTGTTGTGTCCCCTGCTTGTCCCCATGTTGGATATAGGGACGCATCGGCCTCTTGGAGCCTTATAGTTTCTCCATGAAATGTTCCCATCGGAAATTTTGAAATTCGCACATTTCTACCACAATTGTGTTCTATTTCATCTTTGAAATTAACGCAGATGAATGAAAAATTTCAGGCACATGTGTATCGTGAAAATAAAAGTAGATGCTCAGCATTTCTTGCCAATATTGATGAACGTGATTCGGCTACTGTGACATTCTTTGGTCAAGTATATACGTTGCCACCATGGTCAGTGAGTATATTACCAGACTGCAGGAAAACGGTTTTCAACACTGCTAAGGTTGGTTTGTGTTTCTTAATATGTTGGACAATTTTACTAATCAAGAAGCAGCATGTCTGATAGCATCATTAGCACCTTTTTCCTTGGGAACTCCTAAGAGTTACGTTGTTATTATTTGTTGTTTGATACAAGGTTGGCACACTGCAGAAATCCTCTATTCTTAGCTATCTGTTTCCCTAGCTATCTGTTTCCCTTTTCCTTGCTGAGTGCCCCTTTTTTGTAACTCGTCTTACTCATTCCCCACTTTGATGTGTACCATTTTCCTTTTCCCCATCCCACATGAAGAAAAAGAAAAAGTCTAGTAAAGGGGGTCAAGGACAAGAGAGATGCATGTATTAGTTAGCAAAGGCAGCTAAGAGTTTGGATTTTTGAAACTTAAGTTCTCTGAGGGTTTTATTTATCACAGATTATTTTGGTATATTCATTTGGGATGTATGCAGCTTTTTGGCACAACTAAAGAAAAAAAGGGTCCTAATATATAAGACGCATCACTCATCTAGGTTCAAATAGCTTGACCGGCTCAATTTTATGTATTAATATGGTATTATGGTGCTAATGCAATTATTTTACTATCATGATCATCATCTTACCAAGGTTATCAACTTCCATTTTTTAACATGCTATCAAACAGTTCCGTTTCTAATTCTTAGCAAAGGATGTGTGGATATTTAGCTTCATTGCTTGTTTCTGAGGAACATTTTTGTCATTTGAATACTTGGGCAGATTGGAGCTCAGACCTCCGTGAAGACAACAGAATGCAGTTTGCCACTTTCCACAAATGTTTCTGTACTTCAACAGTTACCGAGTCAAGATAAAGTTTCACTTATCTCAGAAACGTGGACAACTGTTAAAGAACCAATTGGTGCCTGGGGTGAGGACAATTTCACGGTCAGAGGCATATTGCAGCATTTAAATGTGACAAAGGACCGTTCTGATTATTTGTGGTATATGACCAGGTACAGTTTATCCATGTCTTACAGGTTGAAAGAGTGCTGTCAAAATCGCAGTATCATTTTTATGCTCTAACATGTTACCATCTTTTTCTTTTTTGTGGTAAATATATATGTTACCATCTTGTTGTAACCAATTCACAGGTTAGTTAGCCTTTGGCCTAAATTAATTTTGGATCTTGTGGGCTGAGTCTTTTTGGTTGTTTTATCTTTAAATGCTTTTAGATTAGATACGAGTCAAATGTTTTTAGATTAATCGTTCATCTCGACAAGGGGAATCACAAAAGTGTAACAATATAGACCAAAGTTAAAAAATGTTCATATGAGACGTCGGTGAACTTTTTTTTCAACTTTGGTCTATATTTTTTACTTTTTGCCTTTTCGGATTCCCTTTGTTGAGACGACCAATGTGATGTAAAAATTAGGGCGAAAAGCTAAAGAAGGGGTAACTAATAGAGAAATAATACCGACTGTCTTTGACAAAAATTAATTGAGTTCAAACTCAACCTTAATTGACTAATGTATCTATGTTGCTTTTTGATCGGCAAAGAACACTTGCTCGAAAGGATAAAAAAGGAAATCATTACATTAGGGAAAAGAATGCATAGAGAGTTTCGAAAAGTGTAAAACTCTTCTGAAGTACTACTGCTACTTGTAAAAAACTCAGCTTACCCCGCAGCCTATCGATTTTTAATACATAAAAGACGACATAGAAAAGGAACATAATTTATAGAAAAAAGAAACTAGAACCCAACCAAAATCCACCAAATACATTACACCCAACCAAAAGCCACTATTTCTTTTGTTGGCGTCTATACCTAAGGTTCCCTAAAGGCATCCTACCTCGAAGACCTGACTATTATCTAGTGATTTTATTGGTTTTTAAAGCACTTTGACTACCCTAAAATCAGTAATGAGAACTCTCATGTTTGAAAGCTCGTAAAAGTAATTGTTTAAACTTTGTGTTTGCATGTTTGAGATCTAAAGTTCTTCTTAACTAGTACCAACCAAAACTTTTGGAGCTGCCAGATGCACCTTCCACTTCTATCATGACCATGGTTTTAAAAGTAGGCCGCAACCATCACATAATGCCGTTTCACAAAGCCATGGGTCATTCCCGCTACTCACTATGGCCACTATGACGGTGTGCATGAATTTCACAGGTGTAACCGCTGGAAAGGGCGTTAGGGCACCGTAACCAAGTTATGGGAAAGAGGCTTTTTTTTTTTTCTCTCTAATTCTGTGTTCCTATAATTTGTTTAAAAAATTCTGCTTGTCTCCAGTTTGTTTATTAATTAGTCCTCTTTTTATGTGTTGCATAACTTTAACAATTCGTTCTCGTTTATGAGTTATGTTCCCCTGATTCCTATTCATTATTTGGTTTCAGAATATATGTTTCTGAGGATGACATCTCATATTGGGAGGGTAATTCAGTTGAGCCTGCACTAATGATTGATAGCATGCGTGACCTGGTGCGCATATTCGTTAATGGGCAATATGCAGGTATATTGTAGACATCTTTTGTTTATCAATGTAACATTCCCTTGCTTTTTTGACGGATGTTCTCTGTCAAATAGGTTCATGATAAATATGCTAGTATGTTCCATGCACATGCATGGTTCTGACGCCCAGCTAATTTACAAATACCTGATCCTAATTTACAAATACCTGATCCTTAAAGGATATAGGTGTACCAAATCTACTTGCGAAATTATATGGCATTCAAGTGGAAAAGAATAAAGAAAAGGAAAAGAGTAGTACACCTTTTGTACCTAGATTGTGATAGGATAATGATTCACACCTAAATAACCTTGAACAACTCATAATTTTCTACAATATATGTTCTGTAATCACCATTTGTTCAAGGGTTTTGCATAGAATTCCAAGGGCTTGTAATTATAGTAGGACTTTGACAATATAACTGGAAACTGACTTCGATCTCTCAAAACCTATTCAATCGTAATTTACACCCGAGTAGTGACTCATTGGGAACCACTTTATGGTGTCTATAGTATATGAAATACCTCAACACAGGCAGTTATACTTGAGAACAATAATAAAGCTAACTGGAAAGCTAGAAGCACGGATACTTCTAGATTGTAGTTGTATCCATATAGCATTGGTATTGGATACTGATACTCCTTGAATACTCGCAGAAACGCAGTATCCAGGATATAGAGATTTATTGTTAATTATTGAAGTATCTGATACGTTTCAGATACTTTCGTTCACGTATCCAAACTATTATAAAATTAAGTTCTTTCATGTTTTGTTTAGATTATCTTGTACTGACATATTTCTTTCGTATTGTGTCTGTATCCGGTATTGGTCCTTTGCAGCTGAATAGCTTATAAAGGTGATAAAAAGCCTAAAATACTACTCCAAACTTCATAATCCAATTTTTAAGAAAGAAAACTAAACAAACTTGAAAAACCAGGGTTCCCTAACAATCCGTAAAAAACCTTAACAGTATGAACGCGAATCACTAAGTTAAACTCCCAGCACAAACCACACAAGCAATCAATCAGAGAACGCCAAGATATACATGGAAAACCCCTGACTGGGTAAAAACGACGGGAAGGAATAAATCACTATAATCATTGTGTAGCTACAGATATTGCTATCCAAACGAAGTATATCCTCACAACGTTCTAAGTATCACCTTCCGAGTCACACGTACACCGCACCCTGTGATCTTATCGCCGATGCCTTGAATCTCACAAGCCTTCCAATCGTATTGCCTTTTGAACCCCACGAAATACGGTGATGTTGATATGAAACCCCTCGAAGATGATTATTTGCTTAGAGATGAAGAATATAAGTGCTGGGGCTAAAAAACGTGGCTGATCTCTTTTATTGACCTATTGGGTCAATATTTATAGAGCAGGCCCTAGTCTGACCAAGCAAAATCGTCTGTCTTTGAATCTGTCAAGTAAGGCAATGGACTTGCTTGATTGGTTGCTTGAGCAATTTCTGAAATCAGTCAAGTTGCTTGTTGTTTAGCTAGAATGATGCTTGAGCACTTTTCTTGAATCCTATCGAAACATAGACTGAGCTAAAAACAATTACATATTGATTTCCTTCCACACCTAAAAGACAATCCAAATAATAAAATACAACTCGATATAAATATGTGTTTTGTCATGTCGAATTGCCAATACGAGTAAACTCCGGAGTTTGGTCCTTACCAAACTCAAAGAAGAAGAAGTGGCAGCTCGGGAACTTCATGATGCGAAGTCTCTAGCAGTCAACCTAGAATCAACTCTAAAGACTACTCTTCTTTAAGTTTAATTTTTATTTGGGGTTAAATGAGTTGTATCTCATCACTTGCACAACACTCCCCAGATGCAAAATGTATGCATCTCACAATGTATTATAAACACATTTATTCAGCTCCGATATGAGGCAAGATATGCAATATTATTATCTTTGCATAAGATTGGAAAAATTAACTTCCTAATGTGTGTTCCTAAACTACTTGGCTCCCAAGTTTATGTATAACTATGGCACCACTTAGTATCTGTGGTAAAATTTTCACTGATTATGCTTTATTTGTAATTACAAGCAGTTCCAAATTATTTTTACTACTTCTAATTTGAGTTAAATTTACTTGCTATACATTGTTTACCCCTCCCTTGTTCCTCTATGTTTTAGAGTCTCTCGGAGTGCATTTATACCTTGATGTATCTCTTTATATTTGTGGAAAGAGGTTTTTTTTTTTTCTCTTACTAAACGATTTCTCACTTGGAAGTGAAGGAAGTAAAATTGGCCGCTGGGTTAAGGTGGAACAGAAAATTCAGCTTAAACAAGGATACAATGACTTAGTGTTATTATCTGCGACAGTTGGCTTGCAGGTAATCTATCTCCGAGTGTGTTGTTTCTCAAACTAATTCTGAATGCAAGATATTGATGAGGAGAACTTCTCTGGATTATGTCTAGCATCATAATTAGGAACGTATTTTGTGGATTTGAGCAGATTATTACATGTTCTTCTTTGGAAGTGTGCTGTTTATCATCTGGGTGGAGCTTTTATTCTTGTATGCGGAGTCAATTCACAACCAATTGATAACACGATTTTTACCTATTTGAGATACACCAGTATTTTCACCATATTTCATTGTAATACGAACAAAAATCTTGAACCAGAGATCAGATTTTTGGGTCTTCATTATTGCTAAAATGACTACAACGAAATGTAGGCTTCTGTCCCTGACTAACATTCTCCTGGATTCGTATGGGAACTTGGAAGTAAATGGAATGGCTTTTTGGATAAGATTTAAGCTGAGTTTTTACACTTTTTTGGTATTGCCCCGTCACTTTGTATTATATAGTTACGTATACGGCTATGTAAGCTCTAACTTGCCTGTGTCATGCTTTGGGTCTTACGTGTCACACAACTGGTCCCAAGCCCTGGTAGCTCGCAGGGAGCGCATAAAATATACCAAAAGAGGGCTTAAGTCTTGCTTTGTTTTGGTACTGATATGTAAGCTCTATGTTAATTTCAAAATGCCAAAATGGGTATCACTTTTAAACACAAACTACAGACCCTCTTCGACTCAAATGTCTCCTTTTAATCCAATTAAATAAAACTTGATTCACAACCTGGAGTCAATAAGGGAAACACTGAAGTACTTACGAGTTTGGTTTAGTTGTTCAATACGGCTAAGTATCTCTATTTAACAGCTTAAGGTTTTACATGATTTGGTGGTCAACTACTTGACATCATATGACTTAACAATGTAATACCTTTGGTTTTTGAGACATCTCAGGTTCAAGTCTATCCATCTTCATTTTCTCCTCATTTTCATGTTCCACGTCTGTAGTATATTTCTCACCCTATATATGCATAAGGATGTGATAGATTTCTAAGAGAAAGAGAAGAAAACAAGCGTAGTACTACCAAATCAACAAACGTACTTTCTTATTGCATTGCAAAGATTTGGAGATTACAAGACTAATCAAGGGGTTATATAGGCTAAGCCTAAAAACCCTCGCAAAACCCTAATAACATAAAAGGATTAAGTTACCCCTAACATAAAAGATAAATAACATACTAATTGAAACCTAACAATTAGAAACCCTAAATTATAATTCCTAAAATTATTACTTTCCTAAATTATACTTCAAACTCATGATGCGAAACATCGTGAGTTCGTCAAGGTGATTAACAATTGCAAAGAAACTACTGCAAATCCACTGCTGCCAATCAATAGGTGCCGAACCATTGCCAATACCAATGCCAATAAACTACTGCAAATCAACGGCTGCAAATCATACTGCTGCGAATAAACTACTGTGAATCAACTGCTGCAAATCACTGCGAAGGTGCTGAGCGGTGCAAAACTAGAACATGCGAAAAAGAAGAAGAACCGATGCCGAACAGATGCAAATAGGAGGAAGAACCAATTCTGAACAGATGTCAAATTGCCGATACAAAAAATACCAAGAGAAAAAAAAGAGAGAGATGCTAACTAATTTAAACTAAAAGACGACATAGATGTGGGAGGCGGCGGCAGCAGCTGCTGCTGCTGCTAGGAATACTGCAATTGCGATGAACAGTTCATATGAATGCCCGGTGGACGGCGGCGAGCCTTAGGCCGCCCGCTGGAGAGCAAATATCTGACAGGCCTAGATCTTATTGCTCTGATACCATGATAGATTTCTAAGAGAAAGAGAAGAAAACAAGCGTAGTATTACCAAATCAACAAACGTACTTTCTTATTGTATTGCAAAGACTTAGAGATTACAAGACTAATCAAGGGGTTATATAGGCTAAGCCTAAAAACCCTAGCAAAACCCTAATAACATAAAAGGATTAAGTTACCCCTAACATAAAAGATAAATAACAAACTAATTGAAACTGAAACCCTAAATTATAATTCCTAAAATCATACTTTCCTAAATTATACTTCACAGGATGTTTGCATCTCGAAGGATGGGACAGGGTTGGACATGTGGGAGGGTGCTGGATGGATTGTTGTAATTGTTGGCCTCTTTTTCTAATAGTTGAAGCTCCTTTAGATGGGTTGGTCGTCAACAACTTAACAATTTCAGTGCTTTCATTTGTTATACAGAACGATGGAGCATTCTTTGAGAAAGATGGGGCAGGGTTTAAGGGTCAAATTAAGGTTACCGGGTTTAGAAATGGGGATATTGACCTCTCTGACTCATTATGGACTTATCAGGTACCCTTTTTTTTGTTACCTTATGTTCTCCATTGTTTTGGTTTGAACATGGATTCAGAAAGTGTTTCTAAATATGCAGCCAGTCTCTTAGCATGTGTATGTCTATGCATTATTATGGTCTTGTTGTTGAGTTGCCATGTCTCTTCGTATCTGCAAGCATGTTCTTTAATTTCTTAGTTGGCTTTTTGTTTGCTAGAGAAGGAATTTTTAGAAACACGACAACTTGATGACTTACTGGATGTAAATATGCAGGAATAAGACATGCATCTTGAAAATGCTGGACCGTACCATAGCCGATCGATGTTGCCTTTCTAGTTGAAATTGTCTTGCCTTTCCTTGTATCATGGAGCAATATTGCCACATCAGCTTCGAGACCAAGGGGATTAAGCTGATATTAAGTTGTGAACCTTAAATAGAGCCCTAAACACAAAGGATTACAGTAACACTCCCAAATTAAAAAAAAAAAAAAAAAAGGGAAGGAAATTCAATTGTCAATAGTTTTAATTATCTGGCTTACATTTGAGAGGCACTGGTTTTTAAATGGCATACTTGTAGTGAATAGGGCAAGACAATAAAACCATAGCTAGAAATGTGTTCCATTGTCAAACCGAAGCATTTTGGTATTCACCTACATTTTCATGCCTTATTATTGATGTCATGTGGAGCTACTCCACCGTAACACTGATATGTTTTGGTTTCACAATATTTTCTTCTCTCATTTTAATTGGACGTTATGTGAGGACATAGATGGTGAATTTCAAGTCATTTAGCTAATTGATTCATTCTCAAATCTACATGGAAGGAATTTTTCCCAGTATTCTCTAACTTAAGGGCCAAAGGCAATTCAGACTATTGAAAGTGAACAAGATATCGATAGTGATTTAAAATGTCTGGCAACACATTGTAGGAGCAAGAACTTAATGCCTGTAGTTGCATCCTAGGAACTAATTTCTCGCACACAAATTATTATTTAAACTGTCTAATTGTGGCCTGAAGATCACGGGTTCGATTCTTGGAAACAACCTCTCTGTTGGGGTAAGGATGCGTCGTACGTCAACCATTCCCTAGACCCCGCATATGCGGGAGCTTCGTGCAGTGGGTACGACATTTTTTTTACCTGTAGAACATATCAATGTATCTTTTCTTTAAAGACACAATCAAGACCTGGAAGGTAATGCTTCTTGACAGATTTGGTTGATGATGCAAAAAATAAAGAAGATGAAGCTAGTCATACCAATCTGCTGACAAAGTATATTCGGTAAATGTGTCTTCTACATTGTGGTCAGCAAAGTCGGCTGACTACTCATATTAAGTTGCAGAAGAAGTAACGAATCCGATCTTGTTATTGTTCTTTTTGGGAAAAGTTTGTATGAGTTCTTTTTTTCCTCTCCCGTTTCATAAGCAACAGTTTATTACCAAGAAAATAAGAGTTGCAATGAAACTTAAGACACCCAGACCTTGAAAGTAAAATGCACACACTGTGAATGTGTATCTTTATTGTATCTTCTATTTTAGGCATATAGAATCGTATCATAATTATATCTTCTGTATCTTCTATTTTAGGCGTAGATTATGCGGAGATTATGTGCTAGGGTTTTCTATGAAGAGCTTGTTAGCATTGTAACAATAATCATTCAGTAATACAGATTAGTTTCTCAGTTTCTCTCCCATCTGTTATGTCATGCATGTGTAGCCTACTTAAGTTGAACTTCTCATCAGCTTGATATACCAGGGGAAAATAAAACACACAAACAACCAATCTATAGGAAGTTTTTTCTCACAGCTTGAGAGACTGGGTATGCACCTGAAAGCTACACACTCTCATGATTGAGCTACATCACACTGATACAACAGCCACCTTAAGCAGCCAATAGTTATTAGGAGTTCAAAAGAGGTTGAAGACTTTATGTTGGATTTATGATGCTTCAACATAACGTTGAAGCTTTAGATTTAAACTCAGAAATGCAACCGTCTTTGTTGTCCCATAAGAAACTTCCGAGATATCAGCCAGCCATGTAGAAATATGAACACTAAAATTAGCATGTGGTATTGCTTGCAAATCGAAGTTTACTTTGTATCAGATCAAAAAAATTTTAATTTGCGTAGTGTCTGTGCTTTGTGAACATAGGCAGAATAATTAAACAATTTTGCCAATCAAAATCTCCAGCCAAAACTAAATGTTTGGCTTGAGAATTGGCATCATTTGGGACCTTTATGCAGGTATTGTAATGCTAAGATGAACTATGTAATTCACAATCGAAGGTGGAAGTGGCCTAGGCCAGGGAAGAGAATCACTCAGCAAATTGTGACGTAGCCCCAGGCAATTTTCATCTTAATAATCAAATTGAGGATGAGGTAGTTTGGCCCCCTTCCTCTATGGGCGATATTCTGATAAGTCTACCTGGAAGGCTATGAGGAAAGTTGTTAATAAAATGGCTTGGGCTTCTCTTGTTTGGTTTCAGAAGAGTGTAACAAAATGGGACGTTTGTGTGTCAGCTATGTTGGTTGGATAAATTGGCGAAAAAGTTCAGACACAGGGCTTGGGATAGGATGGGTGACTTCTGTGTGTCCTCTGTAACCCAGCATCTATTCTTTGATTGTGCTTTCTCGAAGACTGTGTGTGTAGCAACAAGCACCTGATCCAGGGGACTCGTACAATCTGTACTGAACTAAGGTGGGCTGTAGGGTATTCTAAACATCACCAAGACAGACTCGTGTAACTTATCGCTGGCTGCTGCAGTCTACCTGATAAGATTAGAAAGGAATGCCAGGATTTATGGAAAGAATACCAGGAATCCACCTGGGTTAACTCTAGCTGTTGAAACTAATGTGCAGGGTAGAGTGAGTTGATTCCATCAACTCCCAACACCTTTGACAATAGGATTCTTTGTTGGCAATGGAATGTATCTAAAAAAGTATCTTTAAGCATATCATCCAGATCATGAATCCTCAACAAAACAACATACAATAATATAATTAGATGTGTTACTAAGGATGTCTCTGGCTTTCCATTCCAATCTTCTATCACTGAGGGAATTTTGGCCTTTTTCCTTAATCAAGCATTCAAGCCTGATCTTTTAGGAAGTTAGGTCTGCCGGAGCATCTTGCATGAGTAGGAACTTAGATCTTTGCATGAGATGAATCTTTCCTATGATTAACCTTTCCATTTGTCAGTAGATTGTTATCTTACATCAAATTTCTTGTTTTGTTAATTGGTAACTTGGAGTATTCACCTTAATGTTTTATGGTTTTTTACTGGTGAAATAGGTTGGCCAATTAGGACTGACAATCATGTTAGTTTTAATCCTTACCATGGGTTGTGATGGCATTTGTGAGAGTTATTTGCTTGATAATTGTTAACATGTTTCTAAAGCTTCTACAAACTCGTCATTTTGTGAGAAAGTTAAATCTGATATTCAGCGTCTGCAGTCAAACTTTTTGCGTCAAAACTGAGTACCGAGACAAGACAACGTAGATGAAGATTAATCCTGAACACTAAATGTCTTCTGGTTGACATGTAAAACTCGGTGTTCTAATTGTTTCTTCATAGTTTTCACTCTTCACTGTTATAATGGAATATCTGATACCTATTCTTGAGGACACCTTCATTCATTTTTATTCTTGTTCTACTAAGCATAGCTTGATCTGATCCCATGTGATTTTGTAAGACTACCCTTTTCAAACCTTTTTTTATCATTCGCCTGATGATGGAAAAATATTGCACCCCATACTGAATGATATAAGTTTTCATGACAGGTAGGGCTTAGAGGTGAGTTTCTGCAGATATATAGCATTGTTGAAAATGGAACGGCTGGATGGACTGATCTGACACAGGATGCAATTCCATCCCCCTTTTCTTGGTACAAGGTGAATTATTTGTTTTAATTTGACTTATTGATATGTGTAATGTCAGGAACCATTATTTTGTGTCTGATTATTATCTTTCTTACCAGGTAAAATACATTTGGCATCATACCATTACATGATTGCGCACAAGCACTTGTTAATCATACTTAATTTGATTCGGCCATCTAACAAAAGAGCCTGATCTGGCTCTGCTAAAATTTGCATGACAAATATTAGCTGGACCGACTTTCTATGCGACCAACGTTTAAATCAGAAATCGTGCTACGATGTGCTTGATAGATTGCTATAAAATCTTGATAAGCTTACAAGTACTAAAGTTCTCACGAAAAAGAAAAACAAAAAAAGTTATTCATGAACTCCTTTCACAAGTGCGCTTATTTTTTTTTTGATAAGCAAAAATTTATTAATCTTTGAAAACGAATTACAAAGATTAAAAGGGACCGAGACTGAAAACGAATTCACAAGTGCGCTTATTGCTCTCTTATAATTCTTAATGCTCTTAATAAGGTAATAATAGATGTGCATGAGATGTCATACATTGCTTGTATACTCTCTCCAGATGACAAATTCCGCTTTGGTTCATTATTTTCTCCCTTCATGTACAAATGTTGGGGGGTTGAAGAAATGTTGTAGTATTGTTCTGTGTCAATTATTTTCTTTTGCAATTTTAAAAGATTTTAGTTGAACGAGTGTTTGCTTGGTGGTTAATAAGAATATGAAGTAATCAACCTTAATTGGATTTATAGCCTTAGCGTAGCAGAATGAAGAATCATGATTCATGTAGCCTACCCAATTGATCGGTACATGGTCTAGCTTTTGCTTATCGAGTGATAATAAAGATCACGGAATATGATGTCCTGGACAAAGATCCGTGAGAAAATAGATTCATGTAGCTGACCCTATTTTATATGGACCAAAGGCTCGGTTTGGTTTGGATTGGTTTTCTGATTACTACGGCTATTGCCCAAGGAATTTCATTCTTTGGAAGGATGCAACCTTTTAAGTTGAAGGTGCAATCTTTCCTGCCTTCTGATGGGAAGTTGTTTATTGAAAGGACTATTGGAAACCTTACTTTTTCCAAAAGTTCAGACCATCTACAAACAAAGGTTTCATCGGTTGAAAGAGGCGTGTGCGTGTCTATTCCAAAACGGCATACCTTCATTAAAGGGTACCTCTGTTTGAATTCTTTGTAAAGGACCCCAGAAAGTCTTCTCTTCTCTTATATGTTGCTACAATTGTGCATCCACAGAAATTCATACGAGTCCCTTCTGAGAATTAGTGATCGAAGAGTAAACCTAGTCCCCGTCTTTTAAACCTAGTCCCCGTCTTAAAGCAGTCTCGACTTCTCGTTATTCCATTTCCTTCTGTTCTACCAATCTCAGTTTTGATTCCGGCAATAAAATATGTACCTAGGTTAGTTTGTGAGTTTCCACCCTCTGGGATGCTAAATGGGACTCTGAGTTTCTAAGAACAGATGGTTTTTGTTCACCAAGGTACATTAATTTCAGAGTGCAATACAAAATATTGGGCACGGTCTTGGTTAGTTGTCCCTGTAAACATCAGAAGTCTCTTTAACTGATCAGCTTTACGAATGGACATATGTCTCTTATTCCCTCATTTGGGCATGAACTTTCTACTCTCTCCTTGTTCAGCAGCATTTATTGCGCGCAGTGGTAGCACTAATCTGTAATCAGCACAATGAACCATTTGTTTGTAATTGATTTCCCTTTTCTTGGTTCTGCGATATCTTATCCTTGAAGATGCAATTATCATTTCTTTTTTTGCAAAGTTGTGCCTCTCTAATTGTCTACATGTTTGATATTACTCTTGTCAAGAAGACAAAATTAACAAAAGGAGAAATTTCTAAGCGTGTTTTGTCCTTTTCCTTCCCTGGTCCACATAGGCATATTTCAAAGCCCCTGATGGCACGGACCCAGTTGCCCTTGATTTGGGAAGCATGGGAAAAGGTCAGGCATGGGTCAATGGCCACCATATTGGAAGATATTGGACTAAGGTTGCTCCAAAAGATGGATGTCAAAGGACTTGTGACTACCGTGGTCCATACAATTCAGATAAATGCACAACAAATTGTGGCAAGCCTACTCAGATTTGGTAAACTTTGATTTGAAGAAATTAGATAACTATTTATCTCCAAGTTCTCTTTAATGACTCCTCCATCCCAAGTTGTTTGTCCGTTTTAGGAATCCAACTTATCAAGGGAACACATTCTTTTTTCTTTTATAACTTACCAAGGAAACACAATTATTACCTTTTTCAAACCTTAATTTTCCAAAATGCCTTCTAATTCTAGTGGGACTTGTCATTTCACTTCAAAAGAGAAAGCAAAATCGGAATTTACTTACCAAAATGGACAAATAATTTAGGTCAAGCCAAAAAGCTGAACATAATGGACGGAGGAATGTCAAACGAATTCCAAATTTAACCAGTGGGACAGAGGGAGCATACAATGTAGTACGCGTTCCAAATTTGATAAATGCTTCTTCTGTAATACTTGGTCAATCCCTCATACATGAAGGCAAAATAAATGCAGGCGTTCTGACATAGCCTTGGCTTGTCCATCTCCAGGTACCATGTACCAAGATCCTGGTTACAGGCATCCAATAATTCACTTGTCCTCTTTGAGGAAACAGGAGGCAACCCACTTGAGATTTCAATCGAGTCACACTCTACCAAGGTTGTTTGCGCTCAAGTGTCCGAGTCCCATTATCCACCTCTTCAAATGTGGTCCCATCCAGATTTTGTCAACGGAAAAATACCAGTAAATGAGATGATCGCCGAAATGCATTTGCAGTGCGATGATGGCCATAAGATCTCCACCATTCAATTTGCTAGCTATGGAACTCCTAGGGGTAGTTGCCAAAAGTTTTCCAAAGGCAACTGCCATTCACCAAACTCGTTGCCTCTGGTGTCTGAGGTCAGTATCAATTATGTTTGTGTGCTCAAATGTGTTTACATATGGAAGCTTACCAGTTGTTTTTAACCTTGAATGTGAGGAACTACAATGGAGTGGATACATCTTTCTTGAGCATTGCTGATTTTATTTTTGGCAGATAGACTCTTTCCCTGCTAAGATTGTGCTGTATATGTTGTTACTTTCTGTTAGCAGTTGGTTCATGTGTTTGTTTTAGTTGCAGTTTTTTTAGGCCTTGCTGATACTGTTGTTTACCAAGGGATTGATTGTAGAGGTTTGCCATAGTAATTGTATTTAAGGGTAGGTTAGGTGTTTGGCTCCTGGGATTGTTGCATTGCATACCAACTATAGCCTGGAGCCTCAAACCCTATTGATTGGACAGTATGTTTCAAGGAAAAGTCTGTTAACACAACATTATGCACACCAATGTGAACAATACACTGATGTAGCATTGCCTCATTGATTGTTGTAGGACAACATTATGCACACCAATGTGAACAATACACTGATGTAGCATTGCCTCATTGATTGTTGTAGGATAGCATCTCTCTTGATAGCGATAAAGCAGTCCTACATGGCCATGTTGTGCACGTTGTTGCGTTTCTAGCTGTATTCTTCCAATTAACCCCTTCTGATTTTCAACAGAGACAGTGGCTAACGTTGCACCCCTCCAGCATCATTTGTGGCTCACTATGTAGCACAGACACTGACACGGATACGGACACTGACACGGATACGGCGGGGGATAGGGCAAAAATAAAGAAATAAATAAATAATTATATGTATAAATAAATCATATATGTATGCAATAACAATATATATACATAGATAGATACACTTTTCTTTTGATATGTGTTGAAAGATTATAATTGATGTATATTCTTCTCACTAGGAGGCACAATATATAGACTGTGTACAAGATAATTTAGGAAAGGAAATAATAAGGAAATTGCTATCTACCTAATTAGACTAATTACAATCTTCCTAATTGTCTAATTGCCTAATTGATTTACAACATGTGCTACAATATTCTTTCCTTTTCAACACTCCCCCTCAAGCTGGAGCGTATACATCGTATACTCCTAGCTTGCGACAAATAGAATCAATGGAAGCCTTGGGAAGAGCCTTCGTGAAAATATCAGCAAGTTGAGAGCCTGAAGGAACAAAAGGCGTGCTGATCTCTTTTGACTCCACTTTCGACCGAATGAAATGACAATCAACTTCAATGTGTTTGGTCCTTTCGTGGAATACTGGATTATTAGCAATATGGATAGCAGCCTGATTATCACAATATAACGGAGTTGGATCATGTACTGGAAACCCAAACTCATGTAGAAGTGTACGCAACCAAGTCAACTCACAAGTGGTATGAGCCATTGCTCTATACTCTGCTTCAGCACTAGAACGTGCTACAACAGACTGTTTCTTACTTTTCCAAGTCACAAGATTGCCACCTATAAAGGTGCAATAACCAGTGGTAGAACGACGATCAGCAGGAGATCCTGCCCAGTCAGAATCCGTATACCCTTCGATACGAAGATGTCCAGACGCTTTGTAGAGAAGTCCACGTCCAGGAGCATTTTTAAGATACTTCAAGATGCGAACAACCACCTCCATATGAGAAACTCGAGGACAAGTCATAAATTGACTGACAATACTGACTGCATAGGAGATATCGGGTCGAGTGATAGTGAGATAAATAAGTTTACCCACAAGTCTCCGATACAACTTAGGATCGTCAACCAACTCACCATCGTCAGGCATAAGCTTATGATTAGTCTCCATATGAGTAGCTACAGGTTTAGAACCAAGATAACCTGTATCTTTCAAGAGATCGAGAGTGTATTTCCGTTGTGATAAACTGATGCCTGCTTTAGAACGAGCCACTTCAATGCCAAGAAAATACCGAAGCTTGCCTAAATCCTTGGTGAGAAAACTGGAACAAAGGTGACGAATTAATACCTGAATCCCATCATTGTCACTCCCTGTAATGACAATATCATCCACATAGACTACGAGAATCACAATACCACTGGTGGTCCTTTTAAAGAAGACGGAGTGATCAGCTTGACTTCGTGTCATGCCATGAGACACGACGGTACTGCTGAATTTATCGAACCAAGCCCGGGGAGATTGTTTGAGGCCATAAATAGATTTGCGAAGATGACACACAGACTCCCCCTTGGACTCAAAACCGGGTGGTTGAGCCATATAAACTGTCTCAGAGAGATCTCCATGAAGAAAAGCATTCTTGACATCAAGTTGATGGAGAGGCCAATCAAGGTTGGCTGCAAGAGAGATAATAATGCGAACAGAATTGAGTTTGGCAACTGGAGAAAAAGTCTCAGTGTAGCCAAGTCCATAGGTTTGAGTGAAACCTTTGGCCACAAGACGAGCTTTCAGACGATCAAGAGTACCATCAGAATTGTGTTTGATGACAAACACCCAACGACAACCAACAATATGTGCTCCAGATGGCTGGGGAACAAGATCCCAAGTATGATTCAGTGACAAAGCGCGCATCTCTTCTTCCATAGCAGAACGCCATCCAGGATGAGAAAGAGCCTCCTGATAAGACTTAGGAACAGTAACAGAGGACAAAGACACAGAGAAAGAGCGAAAAGAGGGAGACAAATGATCATAGGACACAAATTGAGAGATAGGATGGGAAGTGCATGAGCGAATACCTTTACGGTGAGCAATAGGAAGATCGAGTGTCGGATCTGAAGACGCTTGAGGAGATGGTGTGGGCACAGAAGCTGTATCCGGAGGTGCAACAGGAGTAGCAGCAGCAGAAGAACGTCGAACATATACCTGTGTAATTGATGGTCGAGTAGCAGTCTCAGAAAGACCATGGTCAACCGGTAACTGAGCAATCTCAGGAAGACAAGGTGGTGCCAACAATGGTGTCAACTGAGTACCCTCAAGAGAATAATATGGGATATTTTCAAAAAAAGTCACGTCAGCACTTACAAAGTGCTTCCGTAATGAGGGACTATAGCACCTGTATCCTTTCTGTGTCAGAGAGTAACCCAGAAAAATACATTTGTAAGAACGCGGATCAAGTTTATCACGACCTGGAGAGAGATTATGAACAAATGACACACAACCAAAAAGTTTTGGGGGAAGAATGTAAAGATCCTTGTCAGGAAACATGACCTGATAAGGAATTTTGCCATGCAAAACCCGAGAAGGGGTGCGATTTATTAGATAATTCGCGGTAAGAACAGCATATCCCCAAAAATGTTTTGGAACGTTCATGTGAAGCATAAGGGCACGAGTTACGGCTAAAACTGGCCCATTCTTCCGTTCTGCAATCCCAATTTGTTGAGGGGTAGTGACACATGCAGTCAGATGAATAATACCATGAGTTTCATTAAACTGTCTAAATGGACGAGAAAGATATTCTTGGGCATTGTCAGTTCGCAAAATACGTAATTTAGCATTAAATTGGTTGACAATCTCAGCATGAAAGACTGAAAAAACAGAAAATAATTGAGACCTATCTTTGAGGAGATACACCCATGTTAAACGAGAAAAATCATCAATAAATGTGACAAAATAGCGCGCACCACACAAACTCGTAGTGCGCGAAGGTCCCCAAATATCAGAATGAACTAATGCAAAAGGTTCTACACATGGTGACTCAGTTCGTAAAGGAAAAGAAACTCTACGATGTTTACTAAGTTCACATGTGTCACAATTAAAAGGAGAAAAACTAGGTAAACTAGGAACTAGCTTGCGAAGGTTGGCCGAGGATGGGTGCCCAAGACGACAGTGCCACTGATAAGGTGTAACAGTAGAATGTAAAGCAGAAGGACTAGATGACTGCTGCTGTTGCTGCTCCTGAAGGTAATATAGACCATTCTTCTCATACCCCCCACCAATCATCCCCTTTGTCTTGAGATCCTGAAACTCACAATGAGAAGGAGAAAAGAGGATAGAACACTGGTGAGTATGAGACAGTTTATGAATCGAAAGAAGATTAAACGGAAATTGTGGCAAATATAAGACAGACTGAAAAACAAGACCAGATGAACAATATGTACCAATGCCTTGAACAAGAACCTTAGTACCATCGGCAATAGTAACATAAGTCTTAACAGAAGGAGTAACAACATCAGTCAAAAGAGACAAATCACCTGTCATATGATCAGATGCGCCAGAATCGAGAATCCAAGGAGTGCTACGAGAAGATGAATGAAGACACGTATTACCTGAGGTGACATGAGTTGCAGTGGAAGAAGAAGAAGATGCATTGGCCCTTTGAATCATAGAATCATACTCAGTCTTGGACATAGTAATCTGAGTAGGAGCAAGAGCAGATGGCTCCCCCTCAAGTGTAGCCTGATTAGCCCAAGCTGGCTTGCCATGCAGCTTCCAACAGAATTCAACATCATGGTTGGTCGCACCACAATGAGTACACTTCTTGGTGCCACGATCACTACGCCCCCCACGTCCTCCACGACGACCACCCCGCTCAGAAGAACTATCACGATTGTGGGAGGGATTGCGATTCCCAAAATGTCCAGAAGATAAAGCAGGAGAGTTTGTGGGGGCAGCTAGGGCGGATGGAGCCGGATGCTCTAAATCAGAAGAATGAGGAGCAGCCCGCCGAACACGAGCAAAGGCCTCACCAACGGTGGGGACTTCCCTGTTAGAAAGAATCTGTGAACTAAGAGGAGCAAGGTCTGAATTTAATCCAGACAGAAATTTGCAAGTTCTGAATTCTTCTCTGTACTTCTGTTGAACCTTTAAATCTGTAGAGAGAGGCTGATAAACATTTAACTCATCCCACATACCCTTTAAGATGGAAAAGTACTCATCAACGGATCTATCTCCTTGTTGAAGGGAGAAAATGTTCTGATAAATCTGAAAAACTCGAGAGATATTCTGATCTGATGAATATAACTCGCGTAGAGTGTCCCAAACAGCCTTGGACGTCTCTTGGCAAGCAACATTATTAAAAATGTCAGGTTCACGACTATTCCACAGTAAAGTCATAATATGAGCATCATGTTGGGACCAAGCAGAATCGGGATCAGTAGGTGGATTATTGGTAATATAGGAACTCTCACCACTTGCGCGTAGAGAGACAGTCACAGCCCGTGACCATGGCAAATAATTAGATCCATTTAATTTGATTGTGGTTAGAGACCGGCGATAATCCCTAACAATATCCTTAGTTTCAGAGGTTTCAGCAGTGTCTGTTTGCTTAGGTTTATCACCCATAATAGATTCAAGAGATAAAGACACAAGCCAAAAGGAGAGGAGTTGTTACCCAGAGGATTGACAAGTGCAAAGAGAGGGTACCCGGTTGATTTAGAGCCTGAAGAACACCTTTAACAGACAAACCGAGTTCCAGAAAGATTGATCGAGGGCCAGAAAGAGATTAGGGTTACTGTGCACGACTGCTACAGTGCGCGCGAGCACTGTTCACGGCTGGATTTTTTTTTTTTTGGATCGAGGGTTGTGTATTGGGGTTAGAGAAGTTTTGGTTGTGGTCGATTTGAGAGAGAGAGAGAGAGAGAGAGAGAGAGAGAGAGAGAATTTTGACGAAAAAAGATAGAGGTAACGAGAAAGAAAAGTCAGGTTCCTGGAACCCGCTCTGATACCATGTTGAAAGATTATAATTGATGTATATTCTTCTCACTAGGAGGCACAATATATAGACTGTGTACAAGATAATTTAGGAAAGGAAATAATAAGGAAATTGCTATCTACCTAATTAGACTAATTACAATCTTCCTAATTGTCTAATTGCCTAATTGATTTACAACATGTGCTACAATATTCTTTCCTTTTCAACAATATGTAAGATATCTACACTGTTATTACTAGTATATATACTCGTACGTACATAATGTAAGATATACACCCTCAATGAAAATATATATACCAGTGCATACATCCATTTATATATGCACATATATACGTATACACAGCGAGAGTGTCTATATGGGGGACACGCGTGTCCATGCCGTGTCCCCCGAGTGCCCCCCTCCAAAAGATAATTTAATTTAAGGGACACGCCGCGTGGCGTGTCCAATACGTGTCCCCGTGTCCAATACGTGGACACGGCGACCTCTAGAAGTGTTGGTGCTTCATAGGCGGCTCATACTATTGTTTGCTGTGCATGAACTACGGCAACAGTTTACTATTGATTTGTATTTGTTGGTGGTAAAGTATTTTTTTCTATAGCTGCTAGCTTATGAATCATGAGCAATTCTAAAAGGGTGTTATTTGTATCCATATCATGAATGGTCAGATACCATCACTCAGGCTGCTCATGCTTAGTAATTGAAAATTTTTCTTGAATCAAATGATTTGTTCCTTCTATTTCTGTTTGACGAGGATTCAAAATAATTACTGACATTGGTAATTGACCCAAAGTAAATTAATTTTAGTTCAAATTGTGCTGATCATAAGTTTCTTCAGTCATTGACAAAAAAATTTGCTGGACAATACTTGAAGGAATTGCCACAAAATGTAGATTATGAATCATTAATGTAATTAAGCAACCATTTCTTTCGAATATCAATTTCTATATCAACGGGTGGAGGATCTCTAGGAGATACACAACATACTTCACAAAAAAATGATCTATCAAGTGTGAAGCCCCAGAATCTCTCAGAGACGCAGAGCAAGCATATCGTGTTCTTTTGAGTCATTTGGGGCTCTTTCAAATCCTACTCAAACTTCTCATCAGATGATCATGATGCCTCCCAAATATCAAAATTCTTGACCAACAGTGCTATCGTACCAAAGTGAAGGGAGGCGCGGTTTGTACTAGTGGTTGAGTCTTGTGAGCTACCAAACTGATCATTTTTGTTCAATAGCATACTGAAGTGGAGGGAGGCGTGGAAATTGTGACGTCACGGTTACGTCTTGTGATCTACCAAGCTGCTCTACTTGCACAGGGATACAATCTATAGAGGGGCCTGTCTTCCTCATTCATTGAAATGGAGAATTTGGGAAATTTTCTGTTGAGATATATACCTATGATTGAAAATGAAAAATTATTAGTAGCTTTTGAAAATGCCAGGAATTATAGTAAATCTTCTGATATGTAGTTGAACGTGCTAAACTTATTCATTGTGAAACAATCAATATTCTCATTATTTTTGAAGGATTGGACACTCAACTCTAGATGTTGTATCTAAACTTCAATGGAGAGTCAAGATTATGGCATTTCTTACGTAACTGTTATTTCTATGGACCTGGATAGTTTGTCAATACTTTGTTTACTTCTTGGAGAAGAAGAAAATGATGGTTAGTACTTTCCATTAGAAAATTGTAATGATTTTTAACCATTATTGAGCTTTTCTATAATCTTGTACTAGAAACAATGAAGTATATATACTGATGCAAATGTAATCTAGCCGCACCCGCATTCTACATTTCTTAATTTTGCCATTGCGCCATAGCTGTATTGGTGTCAGTATCCATATGCTTCATAGCTGTTAGGTTAATTGGTAAGGGTAAGGGTTCTCGAGCTTTGAATGTCGTTCTGCTTCCTTAGGAGTTAGGATTGACATGAACTATGGGTAAATGGGTGTTTCCGGGCGGGCCTATATGATAACTCCACCTGTGTTGTACTTAGTGATGGATCAATCGAAAGAATTCTTCATTTCTGTGGCTATAGATCGATGTGTATGTTAGTCTGATGAAGAACTTTGTTTTACTATTGGCAGGCATGCGTAGGAAGAAATAGCTGTTCCATTGGCATTTCTAATACCGTGTTTAGAGATGATCCTTGCCATGGCACAGTCAAGACATTAGCAGTTGAGGCCAGATGTGTGCCATCACAAAGCATTGGCTTCTCAGCTATGAAGTGAGAAGAAGCTGATTTAGTGAATGGAACTCACAGCTTGTCTAATGTAAACGAACCGTACTCTTTAAGGCTTGGGAAAGTTACATTCCATAAAACAGGGTATGACGTCGATGTTTTGAGTGTCCTTTCATAACGAAGTTGTGGGGATAGCACGGTTTGGATTCAGTTTTGGGCATGTTATTATGTAACCTGTTCTATTTGAATCCAAAATATGGAGCTTGCAAAGATGTCAATAGCAAATCTCTGTTTGCTGGTATGGATCATTGATGTGTATAAATAAGAAAAATGTATCATATTTATCTTTACTGGCCTACTGGAAATATCCACATTTTCATTAATGTGCAAAAAAGGAGAAAACATAATATGCCCCAGGAAATGCATGATTTTTTTTCAATTGCATTTGGCGGCCTATGAGATCCTCCAAGATGCGAAGGAGACTGGCGGCGAAAAGATACAAAATTGCTGCTATCGTGTCAAACAAAGACCCAGAAATAAAAGAGAGAATGATTGGTTCAACTCTTGTTCCAGGTGACAGATCATGTTCTTTTGTCTAAGGAGAATTGATCAATTATGAAGAGAGGTAGAGGCAGGGTTGTGCTTGTGCGAAAAAATAGGCGTTAGCGACTGCTGCAGATAACGGCTTACACTGTCAGGAAGAAAGAAGCTTCAGTTTTTCTGCATTCCTAATTTTATTCAAATGTTAGGAAAGATTTGAAGTTTTAAGATTTTCAAACTGAGCATTGGGGATTGAGCTGAGAGAGTTCCTATTCTTGTGCAGTGAAACAAACTTCTCTTTCTAATAGACTGCAAAGATTCTTTCACAAAGATTCACACTGGATGTTTGCCTTCATTTCATTCTCCAAACTCTCAATGCACTCTGCCTTTGCCGGTTCGGTTGGAAGGGTGAAGGGGAGATGTTTGAAGCTACAATACTGTTTTGGGGTTATTACTGATTTTTATCTTAATTCCTTGGGTATTATTTTTGTGTTGTCTTCCAACTGTAATCTGAACTTGATGTTTCCTGCGATGAGGGCTGATATAAGATATTCATAAATAATGGTATTATGTAAATTCAATAGGGGCTGAGCTTAAGAATATAAAATAAAAGCCCATTTGTTAATTGGGCGGGCTTATGGATGCACAAGTCTGAGGTATATTATTCTGCCCCTAATTATTGAATCTAGTTTAGGTTGCATCTGCCCGGAGCTGGTTTGGTTTGGGTTCATGGCCATTTGCCTTAGCCAATCTGGATTCGGTTTTTCGGCTGTTATTGGGCTTCTTAAGCCGATGTTATGGTCGTGCTGGTTTGGTTTGGGTTCATGGCCATGTATAACATTCTGCCTCTAATTACTGTTGCTTTCTTAATATTATGGATACCATTAAGGGGAAATTTTAGCTTTGACTTTAATGGCCTCTTTAGTTTCTACCAGGAGAGAAAATTGGTCAATAGTCCAAGAGTAGGGGTGTAATGGGCGCTTAGTCCAAGCCAACTTTTTATAAGGCTTCGGGTCCATGAACTTACAGTTGCTGCTACTTAAGGTCTACCACTTTACAAAAGTGCCCTGGCGGCTATAGTGAACCAGCAAATGCCCGTCATTCACTCACTCACTCTCTCTCTCTCTCTCGCGGGTCCTGGATGGGACAAAATTAATTGTCTTTTTAATTTTGGGATTGTGTTCAATTTTGGGGTTCAATTTTAGGGGGGTTAGACTCTTTGGGGTAGGTTATAGTGGGTTTAGGTATTTTAGGTTTAGGCACTTAGAGTGCACTTTCCAATTATAGGATTTTAGTGGTTTAGGCACTTTCATAAGGTACCATAGGGTTTTAAGCACTTTCATAGGGTCCCCTAGGGTTTAGGTTTAGAGTGCACTTTCCAATTATAGGATTTTAGTGGTTTAAACACTTTTATAAGGTACCCTAGGACTTTAGGCACTTTCATAGGGTACCTTAGGGTTTAGGTACTTTCATTAGGTTTGGGGGTTTAAGCACTTTCATTAGGTTTGGGGGTTTAGACACTTTCATAGGGTTTGAGGGGTTTAGGCACTTTCGTAGGCTAGCGAGGGCATTTTTGGAATGTATAGGTGATTTGTCCTCTTGGTATTAAGAAATTAGTTTGTGTCCTATTTCCATGATTAACTCTTATATCATGTCCTTGTCGAAGAAAGATGCATTGCTTAAGCTTTCCCACCAATCAAAAGATGCGAATTAGTTGTGGAGAAAATTTTCATGAAAATAACTTATTTTATACTCCCTCCGTCCCTTTTTAAATGTGTTACTTGGGATTCTGTGCCATTTTCAACGGCTTATAACTTTTAATGTGAACCTCAAAACATATGCATTATGGATCTTGTTTGATAGATCTTAATTATTTCTATTATACAAAATTTTCAAAATCATAAAAGCTATTATAAATTAAAAGTTATAAGCCGTTGAAAATGGCACAGAATCCCAAGTAACACATTTAAAAAGGGACGGAGGGAGTACATAGTATCCGATAAAAGAGATGATTGCTAAAAATAGACAAACAAAACAAGACGGAACACTATTTCTTCCAGCATAAATGTTCCAAATAAACAAAAAACAAACATAAGTCAAATCGAAAACAAGATCTGAGAACTTACCGATCTCGTTAATTTTCATTAAACCATCAACCATAAAATAGCATAGAGAAATTTTGGGAGGAGGTGTTCGATGGGCAATTGGGAACGGGGTTTCGGTTCACATTGATGATGATTCATTGATTCCTAAGGCTCTAAACTTTAAACCCCGACCGGTGGTACATGATGCTATTGGAAATTTTATGAATTAAAATGGGTAGCCTAGAGTCTATTTTTATAGCTTGTTGAAGACCCCTCATGATATGGGATTATGGCAGACTTTACACTCTTCATTCATTCCAGCAATTTTGGAATTGAATCCTTTGTGGGCAACTCAAAAGGCTCTCTTTTGGTGTTTATGTTCCGCAGTCCGTACTATGTAAGTTACAAGAATTCGAGCTCCTTCACTATTCGTCTAAATTCGTGTTTTTGTGTGTTTGTGTGTGTGTGTGTGTGTGTGTGTGTGAGAGAGAGAGAGAGAGAGAGAGAGAGAGAGAAGGTTCGGTTTGCCAAGGCGTTCATCAGACGTGTTTCGACGTTTGTGGTAATTCAACTATTTTATCTTGGGAGACGGACACCGATCAACCTACAACATCCTCAGTAGGAGACTATGGTTTTCACAAGGCTCGGTTCGATTTTTCAATTCGATTTACAATTTGTATATTCTGTTATTTCGATTTCTGTTCATCTAATTTGTTTATTGTTCACAATATCAATGGAATTCTGTGTAGCTGTAAATTTTCTTAACAAGCTTAAAACGGATTTCTATCTACGTTTGGCAATCGAATTCCAGAAAACAGTTCTGTTTTTGTAGTAACATTTGAGTTGCAAAAATAGATTAGTAGAAACATTGATGGAGACACTGAGATATATCTCACAAAAAGACCTGTTCGGCTACGGCCTTGATCAATCATGTGTGACTTTATCTATGTTCGGATATTGATGATTCTTATGGCTACGGCCTTAGGCAGTTGTGTGTGACTGGCCTTGGATTGAGTTTGATCGGCCTTTGGAGCAGTCTACTTGGCTTACGCCTTGACACTGCTCGGCCATGATCTTGTGGTTGGTAAAATGTTTGGCTTAAGGAGTAGTCTGCTTGGCTTACGTCATGACACTGCTCAACCATGACCATGTGATCAGTGGGTGAGCCATTCTTGGTGGCTCCAGTGATAAGCCCCAATATTGTAAATATCCGGGGCTTATCTAACTCATTTATCTCACACACACACGCAATTTCGCGCCTTATATGTTTGATATGCATGTAGCAGTGTTTTTGTCAAGTTATAGGTTGAACGCGCAAAATAAGCGCATTTGGAGCGCATTGAGAACCGTGCCACGTTACCGAGGGCTACGTGCCCCTTGGCACGCCAACACCGGGCCTCGAGAGCCAAGAAACGATGATTTGGCTAAGGCCCGGGAAGCCAAAAAATCACAATTCGAGCCGATGCACCGAAAGCCGTTCGCACACTCTCAAAGACTCCCGGTGGAATCCGGGAGTAACCAAGCATGCATGAGACCAAGGAACACCTCCCCGAGGGTCGCACAACTCGTTTTAGTGTTTTGAAGGAAGTCCGGAAACACGGAAGGCCAAGGGAGTTGCTTGCGACCTTGGATTGTATATCGAATGTTGATTCCCCAAGCGTAGGGTTTAGGTGTCGCGTAGCATGATAACCGGAAGTCCGGGTCGAATCCACAGAGACCAAATGCGCTGAGCGTGAGTGATTGATTCGCGAGTGAGAGTTTAGCCTTAAAGCGGCAAACTTGGCGTTTGGAGTTTGGGGGTGGAATTCACTTAACCTCGTGAATGACTTGGAAGATGAAAAAGACTAATTAAAACAATGCTAAGTCAAGGGGTTCACAACACCAATGACTTAGGTCGATTCACTCTCCTCTAAAATAACCGGCTCGGGGCGTCGTTAAACTACCCCGAACGGAAGATTTGGTACTTAAACTCGTTTGACTAGAAAATGGTGTTTCTCAAAGAATAGGATTCTTGTGCCATTTATACAAATAATTGGATTGACATAACCCTAAGCATCACACGTGCCAAGTGGTCAAGCCCTTGGCTACATGTGATCAACGGGATTAACAAATCCAAATTTTGATACATAAAATCAATCCATATTCTTTAATAAACAAGCAATGTTTACATTATGGCGAGGTGAGTGAGTCAACCTAAGTCATGGGGTGCTAATCACCCCATGACCGAGCCTATAACGACTACTCGATTTTTACTAAGTAAATCATGCCTATTTTTATAAAGGAAATAAAGAACATAACAAGTGACTAAATAAACTTGATTTTAATGAAGATACTATCTTGGCCTAACACTTTAATACTTGAAAAATTAGCAAACAACTACTACAAGCAAGTATTTTCTAAGGAAATAGCAAGAAGAGCAAGTAAACTAATTACTAGATGGAAAGGAAAATAAACTAGATTAATAGCAAGATCTAAGCAAGAGCTACAATATTAATAAACGTGAAAATAACGTGAGACGAACACTTACATGTAATAAACTAGAGAGAGAGAGACCTTGGAGGTTCTCCCATGGAAGAGAGAAGGAAGAGCAAAAAGCTAGCCTAAATTAAAGTGTAAGAAGTGGAGAGAAGAAGAGAGGAGAGTGTATTTATTCCTCCTAATTTTTCTCTCTCTAACTAAGTCAATAAAGCTCTCACATTTTACAAAAACTTTTCATAAATAGAAGGAGCAAAAAGTACACAGAAATTGTTGCCCGGGCTTTGTTTGGATCGATCCACCATCACCTTGGATCGATCCAGATGTGTCGGTGAAGAAATATCCTAGTCTGGATCGATCCACCCTTGGCCTTGGATCGATCCAGAATGGCCTGGATGGGTTTTTCTTGAGGTGGATCGATCCACCCTGCCCCTGGATCGATCCAAAGTAATTTTGTTGCAGAAATTGGACTTTGAGACGATGGATCAATCCACCCTTAGCCTTGGATCGATCCAGATTGAACTGGATGTGATTTCTTGAGCATGGATCGATCCACTAAAGCCTTGGATCGATCCAGAAGAGACTGGTTCACTTTGAACAACTGTGGATCAATCCACTTTCTCTCCGGATCGATCCAAATTCAACATGCTAGTGCCTTAGCTTTTTCTGCTCACTCCTTTGTCCTTTCGTGCTTCTGGGCCTCCTTCAAAATACGTGAATGAGTTGTGCGACCCTCGGGGGAGGTGTACACTGGTCTCATGACCCTCGTAAACGTGGCACGGTTCTCAATGTGCTCAAAATGCATTCATTTCACGCGTTCAACCTGAAACTTGGCAAAAACACTACGACGTGCAAATCAACATATAAGGCGTGAAATCGCGTGCTTATGTGTGATAAATGAGTACGATAAGCCCTGGTTATGTACAATATTGGGGGCTTATCAGGAGTGACCAAAGGCATCATCAAACCAATAGTAGATTGATCCAGTGAAGGAGTGGATCGATCCACTCAAGGCAAAAACATCATCAGTCCCTTTTGGATCGATCCAGTGAAGGAGTGGATCGATCCACTCAAGTCAAAAACATGATTAGGCCATTCTGGATATATCCACCCCACTCCAAAAGTTCACAGAGCATAGTGGATCGATTCAGTCTCATAGTGGATCGATCCACTCACTTCCAAATGACCACCAGAGCATTCTGGATTGATCCCCTTCCATAGTGGATAGATTCACATCAGTCCGAAAAGCATTTTTTCAGCTACTTTTTGGACATTCTATTAATGGCAAGTTTTTGGTTGTTGTGAGAGCTTTATGGATATTATGTAGAGAGAGAAATAGAAAGACTATATTGGCTCTCTCCTCTCTCCTTCTCACTACTTACTTTTTCATTTTTAGGCTAGTTTATTTGCTCTCCCCTCTCTCCTCCATGGAAGAGGTTTGAATCTCTCTCTCTCTCTCTCTAGTTTTTCCCATGTAAGTGATTGTCTTACGTGAATTTCACGTTTATTAATCTTGTAGCTCTTGCTTAGACCTTCCTAGTAATCTAGTTGATTTGCATTTTCATCAAGTTTTTAGTGTTTGTGTTGTTCTAGTCGTTTCCTTTCTAAACTCAAGCTAGTAAGTGTTTGTGATTTTCTTAAAGTTTAAAGTTGTAGGCTAACTTAGGATCTTCTATAAAAATCACTTTTTAAAGTCATTTGTTATGTTCTTTATTTCCTTTATAAAAATAGTCATGTTTCCCGTAGTTATGATTTAGTAGTCGTTTTTGGCTCGGTCATGGGGTGATTAGCACCACGTGACTTAGGTTCATTCGCTCTCCTCGCCATAATGCAAACATTGCTTGTTAATCAAAGAGTAAGGATTGATTTTATGTATCAAAATTTGGATTTGTTAATCCCGTTGATCACATGTAGCCAAGGGCTTGACCACTTGGCACGTGTGATGCTTAGGGCTATGTCAATCAAAATGTTTGTATAAATGGCACAAGAATCCTACTCTTTGAGAAACACCATTCCTAGTCAAACGAGTTTCAAAACCAAATCTTCCGTTCGGGGTCGTTTAACGACATCCCCTAGCCAGTTATCTTAGAGGAGAACGAATCGGCCTAAGGCATGGGTGTTGTGAACCCCTTGACTTAGCCTTGCTTTAATTGGTCCTTTAAATCTCGTGCCATTCACGAAGTTAAGTGAATTCCACCCCCAAACTACAAAGCCAAGTTTGCCGCTTTAAGGCTAAATCATCATCCGCGACTCAACCATCACGCGCTGCGCATTCGGTCTCTGTGGAATCGACCCGGACTAACCGGTATCATGCTACCGCCGACCTAAACCCTATGCTTGGGGAAATCATATTTGATATACAATCCAAGGTCGCAAGCATCCAATCATCCATGTGCTTCCTGAGACTGGAAAGAGTTTAGGCAATATCTTTTGTTCAAGAATAAGGAGATGACCTTGGAGACTCTTTTCGTGAAGCTTAATATGGAGGAGGAGAACTGGGCTAGGAGCAAAGTTGCCCATCCTCCTTACATGGCTAAGGCTAATACGGTGGAGCATGGTCAGTTTTTTAGTGCGAAGAAGAACCAGCAGACAAGCATTCTGACTAGCGGTCTGACAAGAAGGTTGTTAAACAAAAGGACAAAGGTGTCAATCTGGGACCAAGAGATGGTGTTTTCAAGAAGTAGCAGAAGGTTCAGTTTCAGGGGAAGTGTTTCAGCTGTGACAAGTTTGGCTGAAGGTGTCGCTGATATCAATCTCTTGGCTATGGTGTTTGAGGTGAACATGGTGGGTTCCAACCTCTAAGAGTTGTGGGTTGATATTGGTGCCACACGTCACTCTGTTGTGACAAACAACTATTCTCCTCTTTCGAGCTGGTTACAAACGGTGAGAAGCTGTTTATGGGGAGTTCATCCACCTTTGAGGTTGCAGGGCAAGGCGAGGTGATCCTGAAGTTGACTTCAGGCAAGGAGTTGACTTTGAACAATGTGTTGTTCATGCCAGATATTCGCAAGAATCTGATTTCTAGGTCGCTCCTCAGCAAGCATGGGTTCCTCAGGGGATTTGAGGTGAAGAAGGTCACTTTGACCAAGTCTGGGGTTTATGTTGGGAAAGAGTATATGACCGATTGTCTATTCAAAATGAATGCAATGGCTGTTATCCAAAAAATTAATAAAATAAAGTCCCTAGTTGCTTACTTGTTTGAGGCTTCTATTTTTGTGGCATGGTAGACTAAGTCATGTTAATTATGATTCTATGCGTAGATTATTAACTTAGATCATATCCTTGCTTTCCAAATTGACAAAAATCACAAGTATGAAACTTGTGTTGAAGCGAAGTTAACGAGGTCTTTGTTTCATTAGGTTCAAATTAAGTACCGAGCCACTTGGATTAATCCACACTGATGTGTGTGATTTGAAGTATGTCCAAACACCTTGCGACTATAGGTATTTTATTATTTTTATCAATGATAGCACGAAATTTTGCTATGTGTACTTGCTAAAGAGCAAGGATGAGGCGTTGAACAAATTCTTCCTTTATAAGAATACAATGCTAAAGGTAATTATTTGCTTCAAGTTTTAGAGTTTTAGTCCAAGCTACAATTTATATTTATCCTTTAATGATGGGTACTGATGGAGGAGATACAGACAAGAGGTTAAGGAAAACCCGAATCAAAGGCAAATTAAACTTATTTCAATGCCCTCTAGCTACTTTTCTTTAATTTAGAAAGGTTTGTGTTTCTCAAATGTCACTTTTTACATTTTACTTGAAAACATTATGAGATATCTCTGTCTCTTTTACTTTTAAATGGGCTTCCCGTCTAACTCATATGTTGATTACTTGAACACTATATACAGAAAACAAATTCTGAGTCGAAGTGTTATATACCTCATGGAGTGGGATGTTTATTTATTATATGAATGTTGGCACCCAGTGGTGTGAAATGGATCGGTCTAGCACGAGGCACGGCAAAACACATTTAAATGCGGCACGACATGATACAAGCACGGTATTAGACGGGCATGGAGCAGAAGTGAACACAACATGACACGATATTAGACGGGCACGGGCACGGAAGTGAGTTGGCATGGCACCGCTTGGGGCACGACACAAATTATTATTTTTTTTTCTAACCTAATTTAACCATGGTCAAGAGTTATTGTGACAAAAATGCAATTTCTTTGATACAAATATGAAGCGGACCTCAACAAACCAAACTATTTTAACAATCGAGGCCGTTCATTTTGTTGTGCTTATCGATTAAATCATTCTCATAAAAATTTGGTTCGATCGAGTTTAGAAAACACATTGATAGGGATACAATTTCTTTTATGAATGATACTTTTTATCCGATCAAATATATACAGATATCCAATCAACTTTATTTTTAGCACGAATGATGTAATTCATAATATCTAAAAAATAGATGGTTCGAATTGCCAAAATAAAACTCACTTGGAGGTAAGATGGTCCATTGAAATACTTTATGCCCCGGGTGCATTAAATTTCATTCAATCACGTGGTCGCCGATAGCTGATAGTCTCCGATTTTGGCGACAATGATGGAATAAGCGAGACATAAAATCGTAACGGTTTAGATCAATTGTTGTAAGAATTGACTTGGTAATAACCATAAAAATCTATACGTTTAAACTAATTGATAACAAACTAAGTCTTTCTCTTGTACTTGAATGTACTGTATCCACACGGTCAATGAACAATCATGATTATCGAGACCATTGATTTTGTTGTAGTAATTGACTTATTCATTCCCGTTAAATTTTGATTCGACTGGGTTTTCAAAACTCATCGATCTAGACCCGTTGAATTTTGGCTACAGATATGCAATCCACTTAATTTTTCATACGAATGATGGACTCTGTTATATGTAAAAGACAGACGGTTTCGATCGCTGAAAAAATTCAGGTGGAGCTCAGGTTATCCACTTTAAGACTTTAATGCCTCAGAATGCATCAAATGTGATCCGATCACGCGGTCATCAATATCCGATGATTTCTCATTTTGGTGACACTGATGATATCTACATGACGTGAAATTCTAACGGTTGAGATCAACAATTATAAAAATTGACTTAGTAATAACCTTTAAAACCTATACATTGAATGTACTAGTAGATAACAAACTAAATCTTGTGTTGTAGTTGAATGTATGGTGGCCAACACGTTTAAATGTGGCACGACACGACACGAGCATGGTATTAGACGGGCATGGCCTGGAAGTGACCACAACACGGCACGATATTAGACTGGCACAACATAGAAGTGAGCACAACATGACACAGTCTCAGACGGGCACGAGCACGGAAGTGGGTTGGTACGGCACCGCTTTTTCTAACCCAAGTTAACCATGGTCAAGATTTATTGTGACAAAAATGCAATTTCTTTGATACAAATATGAAACAGACCTCAACAAACCAAATTGTTTTAATAATCGAGGCCATTCATTTTGTTGTGCTCATTGATTAAATCATTTTCGTAAAAATTTGGCTCGATTGAGTTTAGAAAGCTCTTTGATCGGGATATAATTTCTTTTATGAATGATACTTTTTATCCGATTAATATATACCGATATCCGATCAACTTTATTTTTAGCATGAATGATGTACTCCATAACATCTAAAAAATAGATGGTTCTGATTGCCAAAATAAAACTCACGTGGAGGTAAGATGGTCTACTGAAATACTTTAACGCCGCGGGTGCATTAAATGTCATTCGATCATGTGGTTGTTGATAGCTGATGGTCTCCGATTTTGGTGACAATGACAGAGTATGTGAGACGTAAAATCGTAACGGTTTAGATTAACTGTTGTAAGACTTGACTTGGTAAATAACCTTAAATATCTATACGTTAAAACTAATTGATAACAAACTAAGTCTTTGTCTTGTACTTGAATGTACAATATCCACGCGACCAATGAACAATCATGATTATCGAGACCATTGATTTTGTTGTAGTAATTGACTTATTCATTCCCGTTAAATTTTGACTTGATTGGGTTTTCAAAGCTCGTCAATCTAGACCCTATCTGTTTTTTTCAATGGTACTTTTCTAATGATTAAATGGTTGCAAATATGCAATCCACTTAATTTTTCGTACGAATGATGGACTCTGTTATATGGAAAATATAGACGGTTTCGATCATCGAAAAAATTCAGGTGGAGCTCGGGTTGTCAACTATAAGACTTTAATGCCTTGGGATGCATTGAATGTGATCCAATCACGCAGTCGCCGATATCTGATGATCTCTCATTTTGGTGACACCGCTGATATCTACGAGACCGCGAGACATGAAATTCTAACGGTTGAGATCGACCATTATAAAAATTGACTTAGTAATAACCTTTGAAATCTATATATTAAATGTACTAGTAGATAACAAACTAAATCTTGTGCTGTAATTGAATGTACAGTGGTCACGCGATCGCGACACAATCAAGATGATCAAGACTGTTGATTTTGTTGTGCCTATTAATTAAATCATTATTTAAAAATTTGGCTGAATTGGGTTTAGAAAGGTCTTTGATCGGGATGCAATTTTATTAAGTAAATGAGTTTTTAGATTAAATGGAACTCAGTGCTTGCGACCTTAGATTGTATATCGAATGTTGATTCCCCAAGCGTAGGGTTTAGGTGTCGCGTAGCATGATAACCGGAAGTCCGGGTCGAGTACACAGAGACCGAATGCGCTGAGCGTGTTGATTGATTTGCGAGTGATGGTTTTAGCCTTAAAGCGGCAAACTTGGCTTTTGCAGTTTGGGGGTGGAATTCACTTAACTTCGTGAATGACTCGGAAGATTAAAAAGACTAATTAAAACAAGGCTAAGTCAAGGGGTTCACAACACCCATGCCTTAGGCCGATTCGTTCTCCTCTAAAATAACCTGCTCGGGGCGTCGTTAGACGACCCCGAACGGAAGATTTGGTATTTAAACTCGTTTGACTGGAAATGGTGTTTCTCAAAGAGTAGGATTCTTGTGCCATTTATTCAAACATTTTGATTGACATTGCCCTAAGCATCACACGTGCCAAGCGGTCAAGCCCTTGGCTACGTGTGATCAACGGGATTAACAAATTCAAATTTCGATACATAAAATTAATCCTAGCTCTTTAATTAACAAGCATTGTTTGCATTATGGCGAGGAGAGTGAATGAGCCTAAGTCACGGGGTGCTAATCACCCCATGACCGAGCCTAAAACGACTACTCGATCATTACTACGTATAACATGACTATTTTTATGAAGGAAATAAAGAACATGAAAAATGACTTTAAAAACTTATTTTTAATGATGATCCTAAGTTTACCTAAAACTTTAATACTTGGGAAAATTAACAACTAAGACTACTTGATTTTTCAAAGGTGATGACTAGAAAAGCATGAACAAGATTTAACCGATAAAAACGTAAATAAACTTGATTTATGTAGAGATCCAACAAGTAGCTACAACATTAATAAACGACAAATTAACGAGAACTTAGTACTTACTTGAGTTTTCTAGAGAGAGAAAGCTTAAAAAGCTCTCCAATGGAGGAGAGAGGGGAGAGCAACAAACTAGGTAAGAAAATAATAGTTAAAGTCTAAAAGTAAGAAGTGAAGTAGAAGGGGAGAGAGGAGAGTGTATATAGTTTACCACTTCTCTCTCTACAAAATATCCAATAAAGCTCTCACAATAAACCAAAGTTTCCATAAAAGGAAGGTACAAAAATTGCATTAAATTGGCTATCCGGAGGGACCTGGATCGATCCACCATGACCCTGGATCGATCCAGATTGGCCTGCTGTTGATTTTTTTGAGGTGGATCGATCCACCATCACCTTGGATCGATCCAGAAGGAGTTTGTTGCAAATTGGGACTTTGAAGCAGTGGATCGATCCACTTTTTCCCCCGGATCGATCCAGAATGGACTGTAGGAGTTTTGATGAGCCTGGATCGATCCACACTGACTCTGGATCGATCCAGAAGGGTTTGCTTGGGCTTTTGGCTGCCATGGATCGATCCACCCCCTATTGGATCGATCCAACTTCCTTTGGTGGGGCTCTTTCCTTCTTTTGATCACTTTACTTGCCACGCGTGCCCCCGGACTTCTTCCAAGGCATGACAAATCGTTGGCTGGTCTTCGGGACGGCTATTTCTTGATTAGGTAGGCACTTGGTCACTCCCAAAGTGCTCAAAATGCGCTAAATCACTCGTTTAACCTGTAACTTGACAAAAACACCACTACGTGCAAATCAACCATTTAAAGCACGAAATCGCGTGCTTGTGTGTGATAAATGAGCACGATAAGCCCCGGTTATGTACAATATTGGGGGCTTATCACTCAGCTATATTAAACGAAACTCGACTAGTTCATATAATTTTTTTTTTTTTTGACAAAACTAGGAGATATGCCGGCACGGGAACGACATGACTCGATTAAAAAGTGGCACGGCATGAAGCGGCACGATTAAGTAAATGGGCTGGCACGGCATGACTATGAAACGGCACGGCACGATTTAGTAAATGGACCGGCATGGCACGGCACAAAGCACGATTGACATGAAGCTAAATGGGCCATGCTCGCATGGCACGACCCGTTTGACACCTCTATTGGCTCCATCCGAATAGTTCACTGAATGCGTCCATTATGCAATGCTTTCTATTTAAGAAGGTGGCTTTGTGGGTGTAGTAGAAATAGGAAAACCCTTCTAATAAGTTTTTGGAGTTCCTATGTTTAATTTTCACGTGTTTATGCTTAACAAGGAAGTCATCATACTCAGGTTACATAGTTGGAAGCTTTGTGGCCTTGACTTTTGGTTAGTTCTTGGAAAAATTTCAAAAAACCCCACAAACTTTGACTTCAATGTCTCAAACACTCCTGAACTTCACTAAACTTCAATTGCGCTCCCAAACTATCACTCTGTTAGTCAATTTATCCCCTACCGTCCAAATCCGTCAACTTGCTAACGGAAATTGCTGACTTGGACAAATAACTTCATTAATTCCTCTCTCCAAAAAAAAAAAAAAAATCAACCCACCGTCCCCTCCCAAACCCTCTTTTCTTCCACCAACAATTCCAATAAACACACACACACACCCACACCTCCACACCCACACCCACACCCACCATACAATCGGATGATGCTAAATCAAAGCCAAACAACACCTAATTCACAACGACCTGTTTAGATTTATAGAAAGACAGTTGAAAGATTCACAAATTTCAGAGGGACAGAGAGATCCCTTTGCCTAATCTAACAAATCTGGTTGTAGAAGTCTATCATGATTTGAGTTTACCAATCAAGGTTGCTTCTCAAGTTTTTAAGTAAAAAGGAAAATGGTAAGCCCATCAATACTTCTTCAAAAGCTGTAGATTGAGCACAAAGCTGGGAGCAGACGTGGGTGCCGACGAAGCCGGCGGCACTAGTGACGAAGCCGCAGATTGAGCGGTAGATCTGGGTGGAGGCCGTAGATTGGGCACAAATTCAGGCCGTATACTCGACACTGTTGAATACGGAGGCGGGGGAGGAGAAGCAGTGGCTACCGGAGTTGACGAAGCTCATGTACAATGCCGTTAAGGCTATTAAGAACAGGGCCCAGAAGAACATTGTGTTAGTTGAGGCGAAACTACCGAGACATCGATGGAATTGTCAATTAATATTATGGGCTATTTCAATTTTGATCTTTCCCAGCGTGAAGGTGAGGAAGAGAGAGATTCTTGGTGAGGGTTGGCTAGAGAGAGAGAGAGAGAGAAAGGAGGAAGAAGAAGATACAACATTTTCTTTTCCCTTTTTTTTCCTTTGTTTTTTTTCATTAAGTTAAGATTCGGGCCCAACATGAGCCATCTCATCATCTTAACAGCAACATAACGGAACAAATAGTCCAAGTCAGCAATTTCAGTGTTAAAGCATCCAATTTAAAATCAATTGACAATGAGTGGAGAGACCGCCCAGGCTCATATACTAGACTCGGAGATTAAAATTAACCAATGTGAGACAAGCTCTAACACTCCCCCACACGTGCGACCCCTGACCTGCATGTGGAGAGTTAAACAACGGACTTGCAACATTAGGATTGCAACGAAAAAAGGTGCACTTATGGCACAAACAATGGGGTAATAACCAAGATAGTCTTGTCTAAAACCCTCTGAAACCCTAGCTCTGATACCACGTTAAAGCATCCAACCAATTGGCAATGAGTGGAGAGGCCGTCCAGACTCATATACTAGACTCGGAGGTTATAGTTAACCAATGTGGGACAAGCTCTAACATTCCATTAGCAAGTTGACGGATTTGGACGGTAGGGGGTGAATTGACCAACGGAGTGATAGTTTGGGAGTGCAATTGATGTTTATTAAAGTTCAGGAGTGTTTGAGACATTGAGGTCAAAGTTTGGGGGGTATTTTGAAATTTTCCCTTACTTCTTGGGCAAACTATGGTGTACGTGAATGTGATTTGAACATTTGGTTGAATAATGTTGATTGGGTTTAGATTATATTGCGTCCCCTTTTGTCTTGTCAAATTTAGCCCTCATTGAAATTTGTGTTATTTCTATTTTGTTTATGTTGGCATTATGTTATTAACTATCAATGTGCGGACCCCTTTGAACAACTGTGAATTTGGTTTCCTACAATGAAAATTCATGTTGGGTTTAGAAGTTGACAACGGCTTCTAGCTTGCTCTTCTCTCTCTCTCTCTCTCTCTCTCTCTTTTTAATGTAATGGTATCTTTTTAAAACATTGATTGACGTTAAATCCCTAAATGCAACAAATTAAAACACCAAAACAGCAAAGCAAACAGCTGCGAAACCGAAACCCTTAGGGCATCTCCAGTAATATGGAGTTAAGAAAAGAAATAAGGACAATTATTTGAAGCTATTAGTGTTTTTTTTTGTTTTCAATAGTATAGTTTACGTGTTGTCATATTGTGTCAGGAGCAAAAAAAAGTTTGCTGACAACATAACTGGAGGTAGCCAAATCCGGTACTTGAAGTTTCTTACAGCTGTATAACATAGAAAAGAGGAGCTACACTGGATGTATAATGATAGGATAGGTGTCCTTTTTTAATCTTTTCTTTTCTTTTTCTTTTTTAAATAAAAGATACAAGTAATAGGGTACTTGTTAGTCTCTTTTAGAAATCTTTGCGCGTCTTTTGGAGAATATTTGGTATTTGTTATCTAACTAAAGTTAATTTTATGAAAAATTGGATGATATAATTTAGCAAAAAAAAAAAAATGGTGATACGAGTAAAAATTTCAATTTTTATATGTATATACATGTAGTACCGCTAAATCCGAAACGGTACCGGTACTTACCCGGTACCGGTACCGTACCGTACCAGTAAGAAAACCGGTACCCTATCCGGTACGAGATTCAAAACCTTGCGGCTTACCCACAAATCCAAAGAATCCTTGGCTTTAGGCCCACCAAAAAACCAAATTTTTAGGGGCCCCAATTAGTTAGGAACCCTACATATTACATATATATACTAGGCCTAATATAATTTTTGTGTAGTCCCTCCATACAAAAAATGGTCCAATTCGAATTTAGGGCCCAATTCGAATTCATGAAGACCAAATTAGTACGTTTGCCGCTAAAAGTGCGAGACGACAAATGTTCAAATGATAGATTTTGAAATAGGGCCAATTCCCGGCCGGTCAACTTTTCTGAGCATAATTACCAAGAAGTCACATTTCCAAACACACCATACGCGGACCGGACAATGACAGTAGAATCACATTTCTTGCCCACGTCACACGTCTACTTTATGACAGCGAGTGCCCCCTATTTAATGGTCTGACTTACGCGCCCAAGGGCAGACCCGACAGTGTACCCTCTCTCTCCCTCTCTCTCTCTCTCTATTTTACATTTTAAATTTTAAAACCCTAAAATAAGAAAATGCACCCTAAAACCTAAACCGTAGGGTACCCTATGAAAGTGTTGTGATCTTTTATACACTCATACGTGTTGTCATCTTTTATTCTTGAATGATTTGGCCCCGACCCATGTTGTAGTTGCTCTGTACTCAGACTTGACTTGGTCCTGACCCATCAGGACTCATTCCTCTCTCACACATTTTGGCAAAGACCTTTAATGCATCTTCCAGACACCCACTATTCCCAAGCCCATAACTAAAAATGTGAAGCTTCAACCCCAAACGGGCCAAACCCATATCCATCAAACAACTACTTTGCCTCATCAAACAACCTCTTCTTACCTAAAATCTAAATCAAAACATTTTTAGTCTCCAAATTCGGACACGCCATTTTTTTCCATATGCTTAAAAAACAATGCTCTATCCCATAACGGCTTATGTTTAGGTTTGAAAAACAACTTTCTTTGCTCGAGAGTTGAAATGGCAGAGAGAGAGAGAGAGAAAGAGAGAGAGAGACAGAGAGAGAGAGAATTCTGAATCAAAGCTCTAGATTTTTGTTCATCCCTTGCTGTAATAATATCTCGGGGTTAAATTTGCAATGATAACTTGGTATTTCTAAGGGGAGTTTAACTCGCTTTTTGGAAAGAGGAAGTTCTTTCACTCTTAGTGGCAATAGTGGCTTGCATGGACTTGATAGGTTTCTCCTTTACTCGCTTGGATTGAAAGGCTTCCCCTTCTTTAGTTGTGGATTTCAATCACATTCTCATAAGAATAGATGCGATAATTGGCTTTTTGAACAGACATGAATATACAACATCTATGGGATAACTTTTGAGAGAGAGAGAGAGAGAGAGAATAAGATCGCCTGCTTTGAGAGAGGAGGAGGAGATTGACTGATTTGGGGGAAATGTTAGGTCTAGGTGTAAAGACCCGAAATTTTCTAAGATGTTTTATTTTGAAAAAGAAAGTGGGGAATTGGAGAAAATGCATTTCTCAAGTCAAATGTGGGGTTAACTTGTAAAATTGTTGGGTTTGAGGCTTAGTGGAAGCACGCACATAGTTGAGGGGTGTGATATGTTATGTGCACTATAAATGGGATGAGGAAGAGAGAGAAAATCATTTCTCTCCTCCCCCTCCCGGGCCGGCCTCTTTCCTCTCCCTCTCTCTCTTGATTTTCTCCTCTCACTCCATCAAATTCACCACTAACACCCAAGATCCACATCAACCCACTATAGATCCGTCATCCCTATTCCGTTTGGGTTTGGGATTTGCGCACATAAGTCTGGGGAGAGCCTTTTTCGGTGAAGTTCTAGCTTGGAGGGCTAGGGTTTGATTCAAGAAGCTTATTGGAGTTCAAATCCACTTGGAAGTTGGGGTTTCTTCTTGTTTTCTAAGTATTTGTGAGTCAATTTAGTATAAATCCGTAAATTTAATCGTGTCTCTTTTGATTTAGTAGAAGACCCATCTTTCTAGAGTTTTAATGTGAGTTTTTGTTCGATCTTTGGTTTGGTTGATCAATCCATTGTTTAGATTGTAATCTACATTCTCCTAGTAGCATTTTAGTAGTTTATACCTTGAAATTCTGGGTCTGAACCATACTTGTTGTGTTTCAGCCAAAAAATCTGAGAATCTGCAGAAAACTGTTTGAAGTGGTGCTGTCTAGAATTTTCGTCCGGACAAGGTCAACCTGGACGGTTTTGATAGATTGGGTCCCGCGTTTTGTTTTGTTACCCCAAACCTCCTTGGCGCTCGTTTAGTCCCTCTTCACACTATTCGTTGTAATACTTGTGATTCTAACTGGGAATTTGCTAAAAGTATTTTGAATTGGTAATCATGAAGGAGAATGTTATGCGAGGATATGATACCTAGTAGACATTGGTGGGCACGTAGTGGTGTAGCACGACGAACCTAACTGATATGTTTGAAACTGATATAAATGAAATTATAGTTAGTGGAAGGGTGTGGAAAGTCAAATGGAGTGGAGATGATGTAAGTCACTACAAACACCAAGCAGTGGGTTGTTAGGAAGAGTTCTATAAGGCCCGAGTGACTTGGAAGAGGATCCCAAATTTCTCAAGCGTTGGGTAGTCAATTAGATGAATGGACGGGAACCTAAGATGAGTAAATGTACAGACACGGGCATTGGTGAGATATACGGGTACTTAGGGGACCTTAGGATATCACCGAAATGATCGGATACTTAGGAGATACGTGGGTATGCGTGAGACACACAAACATTTATCGGTTACGTGGACACTATGGGACACATGAGTATTCGTAGGGCCAATGGACACTTGGAGACATGTTGGATACCTAAGGGATATTGGGTAACAATGTATGTGGTCACACATACCTGGAATGCATGTTGAGATATGTACGGAGTCCCACATACCAGGAATGAATGTTGAGATACGTATGGTGTCACACAGACCGGAATGTTTGTTGAGAAGTTTATGACGTACTTGGTCTCTCGAATGTGAACTTTGTGGTATAGTAGAGGTGGTTTTATGAGAGTTGTCGGACCCGTTAGTTAAACTTTGAGAAAGCGTACAGGTTTTTTTTAAGTTGGAATGTTATGACTAGTCACGTGGTAAGCGAAAATTCGATAGTCGATAGTTTGAAGTTATTATCGTGTGGGTATGAGTAGGCGTGTGTGTAAAGAGTTGCCCTACGATAAAGCCATATATTATGAAACTTGTTTGAGAATGTTTAAAATGCATTATGACTCATGCTCATCATTTCTCTTTAGGCATTTATTAATTCGGTAAAAGAAATCCATACTGGGCGAAGTGAATGCTCACCCCTTTTGTTTTCAGGTACTTAGCTGAGGAGCATGAGTTGGAATGCTTGAAGTGCATAACATTTGTGAACATCATATGAAGAGTTATTTTATCATCTTATTTTTGAAAGATGAAATTGCAACTCTAATTATTCCTCCCTTTTTGTTATTGAAAGAGTGTAATGATTTAATATTAGTACTACTTATGTTTTATTATGGGAAATGGGCACCCAATTTAGATTTGTGATTTGCTATGAATCCAGAAACCTTGTATGCGAATGTTTTGGAATGAATGTATGGAATTATCGGATCTCGTATGGAGATGTGTTTATTTTGTTGTGTTAGAAAATGAGGGCATGATACAAGGGCTTTTTAGTGTTCATATAGGATGGTAAAATAGTAAACTTAGATTACCTCACCATGTCTTGGTCAATATTTTATGGGGATGCCATGATTTTGGTAATTTCAGTGCGTAGTTGGAACTATTGAAGTGGTATATGTCTTGGTCAATATTTTATGGGGATGCCATGATTTTGGTAATTTCAGTGCATAGTTGGAACTATTGAAGTGGTAATTAGTCCTAGTCAATGCCATTTCTTGGTAATTTTCTCTGGTAATTTCAGTAGTTTTTTTTTATTTTTTTATTTTCTTTTTCATTCAACCTTTGGTTGGATTTCTCTTCGCCCCGTGTCAGTATACCCATTGCCGAGTTTCTTCGTTTTATTGCATAATTTTTCCATTTAAAAAAAAACCCTTAAAGTTAACAAATTGCAAATTAATCTCTAAAGTTGGATAAATTAAAAATTTATCCCTAGAGTTATTTAAATAAAAAATTCACCCCTTATGTTTGATAAATTACACATTAACACCTATGATTTACCCTACACTCAGAAAAATTACAAATTTATCCCTAGGACTCTAACAAATTGCATTTCTATCCTTAGACTTTGATAGATTACAAATTTACCCTAAAATTTAGTAGAACAAATATTGTACTCTATAATTTACCCAAATGTGCTATATGCGTATCCTCATGTATTGTATGTGCTTTAGAGGAAGCATATTATGCATATTTTCATGTGTTGTACATGCATCCTCATGTACTATATGTGCACCCGAGGAATGTGATGCATGTACATCCTCATGGAGGGTGGATCCTGTGCCTGTCATAGTTTGGTGGTTAAGTTAGGAGGATGTTCATTGTTTTTTAAATTCTAGAATTTTCTTAGAACAATATTTATTAAAGAAACAAAATTCATGTACTTCATTTTATATTTCAATTCTTTCTACTGACTATTATTTGCCAAGGTAAGTGTTAAAGGGTAGAAGTCTATCTTGTGAGTGTCATTCACTTATGGTACCTGTTATCCTGACATTTTATGCCAGGTGCTGAAGGCTGAATGGAAGATCAACATTTCTAGATCACGGACATAGTTGCTGAGGAAGAGCCCTTTGAAGGCTGAAACCGTTAGTCGTTCCTTTTAATGAAATTTCAATTTCCAGTCATGTGATTATATTTTTTCATAATTAAGTATTTCAATTATAATGTAAGGGTATATGGTAAACTCAAAATTGAATAACCAAAAGTTGCCACATCATTTTTTCATTATCCATTTAGAGGATGGCTATAGTTAACAATGTAGAGGTCCACAATGGCATAGTCAACATTGAGTGCTATTATCACATTTTCAAACTATAAAAAAACTAAATTATTTAAAAAACAACTTTTTTAGTAAAAACCCTTTTTTTTAATTTTCAATTTTTAAAAAAAGAAAGTTTTCGAAAAAAACAATTTTCAAAATAATAGTTTATGAAAAAAAATAGTTTTTCAAAGAAAAAAGTTTTCAAAATAGCAATTTTCGAAAACAAATAGTTTTTTTTTTTTAAAAAGCACAATTATTTTTATATAATTTTTTGAAAACATTGTTGTAAAGGGGAGGGAGAGAATAGAGAGAACGTTTTCGTGTAATAATGGGTGTACTTAATTGAGGAGTTGTGGGTCCATTAAATTTGGTTATTGTGAAAAGATTGATAACTTTGAGTATGCAAAGGCCAAAATTTGAGTATTGGTTAAGATGTTGCTAACTTTGATAATTATTCCATTGTGAGCACCTTTTGGGCCACACATAGCTAAATTTAGTAATAATTTGGTTTTGAGATAACATATATATTTAGACAAATTTTCCATTGCTAAATAATTTGATTATGTTTTAGTTAATTATTTTATTTCTGAAAAATTTAATGTCTCTGAAAAATTGTGCGTTACAAAATTAATATGCTTCTACTCCTAATTATAACCCAACAGATATAAACTTCTCGCTTTTTAGAAATTGCAAAACTGTTGCAATGAAAGACAAATTTTGAGTTTACTTATATATGAAGTCTATCTCACTCCTTAAGGTCCGTTTGATAAGAATGGAAATGAATAATAACCGTATTTGTGGACACTCATAAAAATGCAAGTGAAATACGATCTTATATAGTATTGCAGAATGGTTTTTCGCAAGGAGGGCTACAGTTGCGACACTTGGCACTTACAACTTTTAATTGTGAAAAGAAAATATTTAATGCATAAATATTAAACTAGAAAGTTCAAAAGAAAAGGTGAAAAAGGAAAATGGTTATTTGATTTGGCTCTTTCTAAAATCAATTCGTAGACATCTAGAAACCAATCCATGGGTATATGTTGTATCTAGGGAATTGATTTGAAATTTGAATTTCGAATTCCTAATTTAGAATTGGAACATTACCTAATTTTGAATATGACACCTTTTTCTTGCACTTAACATAATCCTTTTCCTCATATTACCTAATCAATCGAAGATATCAGTTGATATCCAAAAAATCATATTACTAACTAATTCCTTGATTTATGGATTCTTTATCTTTTCCCAAAACAATTCTCCCTCCCTCCTTTTGTATCTCAAAAGCCCAAAAAATGTTGTACTCAACATTAGAACGCCATTTATCAATGAGGATCCCGACCAACTAACTTTACACATCAAACACATTCGGTATGTTCTTTATTCTAACACTATCCTTGACTCAATTACTTCTTTTTGGTTTTTCAGTGTACTCCCAAAGGTTCAATATTGGATATGAAAGATATGTTACTATTTGGACTTGGTGTTTGATTCAAACATCGACAAAGCAACATAATCGGGCCTGCAATTCGTGGATTTGTAAGAATCTATTTATGTAGGCCATTGATGTAATTATATACATGCAGTTCTTAATTTAATTCATAATTTTGTTTCTTTTGCAGAAAATTTGGAGAAAAAAAACGTGAAGTGTGAGAGAATAGTCTCAAAAGATTTAGTATTTAATGGCTAGCTTTATGATGTTGATCAGGTATGGAATAAGTTACGAACAAATTTGTCTTTTTATGCAAAGTTATTGGGTTGTCTTGAAATAATGTAATTCCAAGGCAATTCATTATTGTGCCTCTTATATTCCCATGTTGGGTAATTGCTTGATAGAACTTTGATTTTTTTTAGTTCTTACCTTTTTTTGTAAAGTTATCTCAATTTTTTTTTTTGGTTAGAATTGAGTTTGGCATTGTGAAATGTAGATATGCTGTGGGTTTAGGTATTTTGTGTCCGTTGAGGAAAATTTTGACTGCACACTATGTTTTGTAGTTGTAATCAAATGTCAATCAAGTGCTATGTGATTTTGGTTGTGCTAATCCATACTCTCTTGCCATAGTGTTGATAAAGTTTGATGCCGTTGGTAGAGGGAATTGGAAGTTTGGGTTAAGTCTAAAGAAATAAAGAGAGCTTATATCTACTATAAAAAAGAGAGAGAATATATTTTCAAGCCATTTTTCAACATTCCTTAAAGGAAATATATAGTCTATAGTAATGCAGGGCGACTTTGATTAATGAGAGATCTGATGTCAATCTTTTTTTACATAAAATTTTCTACTAATTGTTTAGACATTTTAAAAAATGTGACTATTGGAAAAAGATTAAAAAACTGGTCGTACTAAAAAAGTGAATTTTTTTATTTCAAAATCAAAACTCTAATGTTTATACAACCTGCAAAATAATATCCGATTTTAAAAGAAAATAGGTAAAGCTCTCCTCTTTGTATATTATTTCGAAATCAAAACTCTAATGTCAATACTCGAGCACAAAGTCAAATGAAAAAAGTGTAAAGGCATGGAAGCTCCATTATAATGGAACCCAATATGCTACTAGGCCAGTATTCCGTAAATTGTTGGCATCATTAATTGAAAACATAGTTCCAAGTATCTAAATGATACTAATTGATGTTGATTGCGGGGTATGATTCCAAAACTTTCCTATAGAGCCATTTAGTGTAGGTTTTGGTATGAAGACTTGGGAAGTTAGACCTCTCGATTGATTATTGTACCAATTAGGGGAGATAACCATCTTTGTTTTGATTAAAAAAAAAAACATCTTTGTTAATTAGTTGGAGTTATTGTAATCAATAAAATTTCTACCAATAGTTAGGTTTATACTAATTGAGAGGTTCAAAAGTATAACTCTTCATAGGCGCTATTTTAAAAAATAGTACGCAATTGATTTTGTTAAATTCCCGTGCATAGCACGGGTTTTACACTAGTATATTGGTGTGGAAATTAGAAATCTTTCCGTCATCTATCGTTTAATGCTTGGAAAATTGAAAGTAAATCTAACAAAAACATTCACCTAGTAGGTGAATGTTTTATTATTCTCCTCACCTATAGTTGCGCTTGTATATTTCATTTCCTCTTCTTGTTTGAAAGTTTTAATTACCTTATAAACTTCACACTTTTATTAGACATGCAACAAGGATTTATTTAAGTTGTACGTGATTAAATGCAATTCATGTGGTCAACTATTAGTCAGATTACGTGAATAATGAGGAGATTTCTAATGAGGTACTTGTGAGATGACAAGTTATAGGGGCTTGATTTTCATGGAAAAAAAAAAAGGTTTAAAGAAGGGAAAATGCATAGTTTTGGTAACTTATAGTGCTTTGAAACTTGGGAAATATAAAGAAAAAAAGAAATAGGGAAAGTACTTGTTGTCTGTCTTTTTCCATTAATGTAATCACCATAAATGGATGAATTAAGAAACTTAGTAATTCTTTCATTTATCTATTGTTTCATGTATACGACAATTAAAACAAAATCTAAGAAAACAAGGAAAAATAGTTATTATACACCTTAAACAGACTGCTTTTATATTTAATTTCCTCTTTTCAAATTTTGGTTATCTTTTAACTTCTCGCTTTATTAAAAAAATCCAATGAGAATTTAGTTAAAGGTGATTTAGTTAGAAGGAGTGCCCTATCGTCATTCAAATTGTGAGAATATATATACGAAATTTCCATTTGAGGGGTACATATTTACGCTCGAGAAATAGGAAAAAAAATTCCTTCAAGGAAAAGTTATAAAAGTATCAACAAGAAAGGTAAAAAAAAGATGAAACAAGGAAAACAATTATGCTTCCAAATTTTTTTCTTTTCTAGTTAATAAAAGATTGAGAGCACATATTTTTATTGCATAATAAGTTTAGAGCGCATATTTTTCGTAGAGCAACGTGATAGACACTAAATATACACATGTCACTACCACTTCAATGCATGGCGGAATATATGGATGAGCTACCATTTAAAGAGCGCCACATGCACATTTAATACATTATTTAATTTATTTTTAAAATCATTTCATTCAAGAATTGAGGAGTAAACAAGTCATCCTTTCCGTCGCTCTATGGTCCAACTTGTTATCACTTAGAGCATCCACAATGTCCTAATCAAAATTGAATAACCAAAAGTTTCCACATCAGCTTTTGGTTATCCATTTAGAGGTTGCTAAAGTTAGCAATGTCAAGTCCCACATTGGTGTGTTTTGTCCATAATCAGAAAACAATGGTCCCTCCATTACTTTTTCAAATTTGAATAATCAAAACTTGCCACATAACTTTTTCAAACTACAAAAAAAGTGCGTAAATACAAATCTTCAAAAAAAATAATTTTTTTAGAACAACATTTTTTTTAAAAAAAAAAATCAGTCCTTGAAAAACACAGATTTTAGAAAAGAATAATTTTAAGAAAAAACTGATTTCCCAAATAAAAAAAAAGTTTGTAATTTTTTTTTTGTGAAATAGTTTGGTACAAACTCCGTTTCTTGAGTCTTTGGTGACTATCTGGGAGCTTTTGGCAATGCCATCCTTGTTGTTTTGCCTACTCAAAATTGCTTTAATTTTTCCCTACAGAAAATTGAAATTTGAAAAGAAAAAAGTTCTGAAAAAAAATGTTTTTGAAAAAACAGTTTTGAAATAGAAAACAAGTTTTAAAAATAATTGTTTGAAAACATTGTTGAGAGAGAGAGAGAGAGAGAGAGAGAGAGAGAGAGAGAGAAGCTTTTTATTAGGGGTGAGCATGGACCAGATTGGTTAGGTTTTGCAGCAAACCAAGAACCAAACCACTATCTACGGATTATGAATTTAGAGAATCAAACCAACCCACAAAAGGCATAGAACCAAACCAATCCAAACCATGAAAATACGGTTCAGATTCGGTTTCGAACCATGGTTTGCTTAAAATTGAGATATTATTTCCATAAACTATTTAGAGTACTTAAAATTTAGTTTTACTACGTTAGGTTTATATAGAATATGAATAGGTCCTCATATATAGAAATTTAGTGTAATTTCTCATGGCAATGAAGGAAATTAAGGAATAGGAATAGGCTATGACCGAATCATGTATAGAAATTTGGAAAATAGAAACGTGTTGTGGAATCAAAACTGGAATAGATAATTTCAATCACCGAATTTATTTGCTATGACTAAACCACTATTCGTGTATTGGAATTAGGGGAATAAGTTGTAAATCTTAAGCAAAATAAAATCTTGCCAGAGAAGGAATAATGAATAAATTAAATTACGAAGTTAGTTGACTATGGCTTATATATATATACATACATGGTTCGGATCGGATTGGAACTGGAACCATGAACGTAAATCCACTAACCAAACCATTGAGTACGGATTCTAATTTTTTTAAACCAGGACCAAACCACGCTACCAAAAAACCAAACCAAACCAATCGATTTGGATTGGTTTGGACTGGATTCACGGTTTGATGGGTTTTCTGCTCACCCCTACTTTTTATCATTTGGTTATTGATTGGGTAGATTTTGGGTCCGCTAAATTTGGTTATTAGCAAAAGGTTGATAGTTTTGGCTATCCATAGGCCCAAATTTGGTTAGTTGCTAAGGGGGGTTGCTAAGTTTGGTTATTCTAATGTGGGCACTTTTTTGAACAAATATTGTTAACCTTGGCAACCTTTTGGTTTTGATTAGGCCATTGTGGATGCTGTTATCCAATGTGGGCACTTTTTTGAACAAATATTGCTAACCTTAGCAACATTTTGGTTTTGATTAGGTCATTGTGGATGTCTTACATTATCACATTTTTATGATTTTGATTATTCACTTAAAAACATAAACTAAGTTGGAGATATATTTGGTGCAGCTTTTTGTAACCTATAATAAAGATTCAGGCTCTTTCTTAAATAATAGAACAGCTTATTATAAAGTTCACATCCAAACCCCAAGTGTTGGCAATTTGGTATTACCTTGAGACTTAGGTGTTTGCTCCCACCTAAAGTCTCAGGTTCGATTCCTGTCACGCCCCAAATGGGGAAACATGACCGGCCGTGAACCAAGAGATAATTCTTGGAACACGAAGCCTAAACAAAAAGAAAAATAAATAAATAAATAAATAATTTTTCACAACCCAAATTAATTAAACTAAAATCTGAATTTCAAAATGTGAACCAAACCAACATTTTTTTTTATAGCAAATTGGGTACAAACATCCCAAATATTCCAACTTCAAATTTATTAATAAAAGTTAAATAAATAAAAGCGCGGAAGCTATTAACATAACTAAAAGAAATAAAAATACAAATGCCCTAGAGGTCCAAACAGTGGGTCCCGACACTGTCTCAGAGTCCACTATGGTGCTTCCCGAACTAACCTGAAAAGAATGTGGAATAAATCCGTCAGCTCACAACTCAGTGAATAGTTAAACATGCTATGGTTTAGGGATACAACGTGGCATACGTTTAAACAAAGGATAAGCAAGAGCTCCCAAGGAATGGTTTCAAATAACAAAGGTTGGTGGCTCAACAAGTGGTTTCAAGGATATGAATTTTTGATTAACGAATAACAAGAACAATAATTGATTCACAAAAATATGCATCTACACCAACCATTCTGTACAAAAAATACCAGAAAAACGAACAACAATAAATAGGAGTCTCAATCAAATTATGTGAGAACCATAATAACAATAACAATTGCCAAAAGCCAAATATTTTCTCAGGGCTTTGCTCGTTGGATCCAACACCGTACTCCGAGTCACCTCAGGATGGCACCTAAGTCTTTTCCCAAAGCCGATCCGAAATAGGGTCACAGGGTATTTCACAAGTCTTTTCCCTATCCGTTGAGCACTAGAGCACAGGGTATTTCACAAGTCTTTTCCCTAGTGGCCAAAGTCACCATAGGATGGCTCCCGGGTCTTTTCCTTGGACTTTCACAAGTATAATACATGGTCCCAATCACATAAGAACAACGGCAAACGGGAGTGACCAGTGGCAAGGTTCTGAATACCGTATCGGCATGAGTACCGGTTTTCCTATTGGTACGATACGGTACCGGTACAGGTCAATACCGGGTACCGTATCGGATTTGCCGCAACTATATATATATATATATATATATATATATATATATATATATATATATATATATACAATAGTGATCTACTAAGGACTACCTTAGAGAAGGAGTTTGCGGACTTCTATCGTACGCCGTTGGATCTCATCCAACGGCCAGGAAATAAAATTAAAACGCGCGGCTCAAACATGACACTGAACCGACAAGTAAAGATTGAACCGGCCCGGGTCACCTGTTAAACCCCTTCCCCCCCTTTACCTCTTGTCATTTGAACATGGAACCCAGATTTTGTAGAGAGAGAGAGAGAGAGAGAGAGAGAGCACACACAGACGCGATTTGGAGAAGAACACATCGAACAATCGAAGACGCAAAGAACCCTAGGTGATGTTTCGATCTCTCTCTCTCTCTCTCTCTCTCTCTCTCGCTCTCTCTATCGTTCTCTCTCTCTGATTTTCACTCTGCTTTGAAACCCTAGGTCGAACAAGACGCAAGGAACCGTAGGTCGAAGCTCACACAGATCTAATCGAAGGTCCTCTCTCTCTCTCTCTCTCTCTCTCTCTCTCTCTCTCTCTCTCTCTCTCTCTCTCTCTCTCTCTCGTTTGAAAACCCTGAGGCAATTAATTAGTTGGGTTTTCTGGGATTAGTTCTATTTTGGTTTTTCTGCTTCAGATTGTGCGGTTGTTTAGTTCGGGTTTTCTGGGATTAGTTGGGTTTTTCTGCTTCAGATTTCCCTACGTGAGAAAAAGAAAAACGGTCGTAGGACAAGTTATTCCAAACTTAGTTTGATTTTATCAATGTATTCTACGTTCACCTTGTTTTAGTAGCACATGAATGTTCTGTTATAAAAATGAATAAAATTTGGTAAAATAAAAACTCAATATTGGATAAGGGCCATATGGTCCAGCTGATATGACAGAATTTAATCATGTGAATTGCTTGGAGTTTCTGGAGGGGACAGCAATTTGAGAGTTTATTACATATTTACATGTTAAGATTTGGGATCCAAACTTTTTCCCTCTTTGGTAAATGTATGACTTGTGTTTTTTAGGATGGTTCTGACTTTGATCTGCTAGTCTTGACAGATTTTGTGTGTCACTGGGGAGTACTTATCCAGTGAGTACTTATCTGCTAGTCTTGACTTGTATTTTGTGTGTCACTGGTACTACGCAATGGGATCCCAAGACTGACAATTAATTTTTCGTGAGTGGGTGTGTTAGTTTGAGAATTGAGAGCAAATTCTATCTACCTAGGTGGAAAATCTTTCAAGAGACCATGGATTCTTCATCTTCAAATGTAGCCACTGGAATGCCAAGGTTCCAAAATAGGTTTTGCTATTGCAAACTAAGGGCTACCATCCAAGTCACAAATTCAGAGCCTAACAGAGGAAAACTCTACTGTGCATGTCCAAATGGAGATTGTGGATACTAGAATTGGTGCTATCCAGTGAATAATGAAAGAGCTCAAAGTGTGTCCTCAATCCAGAGGAGGATGATCCCTGAGGTTGAGACAGAAAATGCAATGCCAAGGCATGATCATGCAATTGCTCTTAAGCTTCAAAAATTGGAAGCCAAGATTGGGTGCATGAAGTATATGGTGGCAGTGTGTCTATGTTTTATTGTGATGTGTTTTCTCGGCATCCTAATGAAATGAATGTATCTATGTTCCAAGTGTCCAAATGAAACTCTTTTTTTTGGTAGACATGTAACTGTTTGATGCTACTGTAATTCTCTGCTTCATGTAGATACATGGCGTGTATTAACGTGTTTTGAAGAATTACTTGTCTTTTTTGGTCCGATTGGTGTTGGTTCTATTGCAGTAAAACCTCGGTGTAATAACAACAAAAACAGGGTCTGCATTTTGGTGTTCTTTTTTGGTCCAAGTACTTGTGTTTGTTTGTGAGGCCTCAACTAAGAAACTAAGCTTGTAACGTATTATGGTGGGTATTAAGCTATTAAAAAGCTTGATTTTCAGCGACCAAGTCCTAATTTCCAGCGAGCATCGTATGCAGGGACTGCATTTGTGTATGGGCATCAATATGTGGCTTGCCTTAGAGCATCAATATGCAGTGCCCATGAAAAATTTGTTAACTAATATCTGCACACAATTCAAGAAAAACACAAGCTTAACAACATTGAACTAAATTCCACCTCCCTTGGGTTCCCAACAGATTTCGAACAAAAATCATATACATAGGTCAAACTTTAACAAAGTCCAGCGAGCAAGTCCAGAATTCAAGTACATCAAAATTTCTCTCATAAGCAAATAAATAAAAATTTCCAAGTACATCAAGATTTCAAGAACTCCACTGAGCATCTCCAAGTCCAGTCCAAATTTCCAGCAAAAAGGAGCAAAGGGGCAGAGCCTCTACAAAAGACAGAACATACAAGATACAAGCAAAAACAGATTCCATTAGAATACTTACTGTAAACAAGATAACACTTTCACAATAGACTTACATTAGAATACTTACTGTAAGAAAACACTAACATTCATCTTCCATGTCATTGCTGTCATCTTCATCGTCCTCACCCTCGTCGTCGTCCAACCTAACATCTTGCGAGTTCCTCCTAAGAACAAAAGAATTAATTAACATCTAAACAATTAAATTTAAATTACAAATGAATATATTATAGATGCTACACGTACATGGCGAGAAGTACTGGACAATTCCTTTTGTCATGTGTCGCCAATTTCCCACAACCATTGCAATGCCTAGCCTTCTTCATCGCTTTCTCTTTCCCTCCCTTCATTCGTTTACCACAACCCTTTGACCTTGCTACATTTGGTTCTTTAACATTATATTGGCTTGCAAGAGACATAGGTTGTTGGATAGAACAAGATTCGCCAGCACCATCTCCATCTTCCGTTCCACGATTCGTGATTTCAAGTTTTTTAAACTTCTGAACAGCAGATAACAAAGCTTCTTCCAAAATTTTACTGTTTTCTTCACTTGATATGGCCTCCTCAACTGCATTGCAAGCAAGTGGAAGTAGCCTATTTCGCCTCATTGAAGTGTCACATATATCTGTCGAGCCCCCACCCAAATCAACTCTAACCCTTCCAGCTTTGGATGAAATTGTCCACCTCCGTAAGATATACTCGTCGGGTAGTTTTCTAATTTGCATGGTAACAAAGTACTTTAACATGTGCCGGCATGGAATTCCCTCACTTTCAAACAACTTACAACTGCACGAAACACGGTTCGAGGATTTATCTACCGAAACCTCACGACCCTTCGGAGCATTCTCCATGTCCCTCTTAACATCCCACTTTGTACATTGTTCATCTTCCAGTGTTTTCATTAGCACATACGCGCTATTTTGGAAGAGCTCTTCTTGACACTTGTAAAAAATAAACCTTGTGTAGATTTCACTCATTGTCAACTCCATGCCCCACATGGTTTTTATAAGCGGCTTCTCATTCAGATCTTTATGATCCAATTCCAATTCATTGTGACGTAAATGTGACAATGCCCTATTAAATCGCGTCACAAAATCCCACAATGAATTTTGAGAACAGACATACCTTTTGAAGAAAGCATGAGAATTTTCAGCTCTTTGACTACTAGTCATGCCGGCAGAAAACATGTGTTTCATGTAAATTGGAACCCATCTCTCACGAATTCTGAACAAGCCATGCAACCAGTCATTGTTCGACAACCCAGCTTTCTGTACAACATTCACCTATCCTGCTTCGAACTCTTCCACGCTTTCGGACTTCCAAATACATTTCTTGAACTCATCATAATGTTTGACATAAGACAATGCACTTATTTTTTCAGAAAATTTACTGACAATGTGCCAAATGCAAAACCTATGATGCGTATTTGGAAGAACCGTAGCAATTGCCTTTGCCATGGCCGGATCTTGATCAGTTATGATCATTCTGGGCGGGCCACCGGGCATCACTTTCAACCATTCCTTCAAAAGCCACTCAAAGGATTCAGCTTTTTCTTCAGTCAAAAATGCACACCCAAGCAGAGTTGTCTGCCCGTGGTGATTAACCCCCAAAAAAGGTGCAAAGATCATATTGTAGCGGTTTGTTTGGTAAGTTGTATCAAAAACCACCACATCCCCGAAGTATTCATGTCGCATCAACCCAAAAACAATCCTCCATCCTCCCCTCAGCATCTTCCTTAAATTTAAACACAAAAGCTGGATTCTTTTTTTGTTCGATGTCAAAATGCTCGAACAACATATTGGCATCCTGTCCCAGTAGCACTTTCCTCCTATCCCTCTCGACATTACGTAGATCTCGTTCTAAAAATCCCACCTTGTCAAGACCTCCGGATTGCACCTCAAATAAACTCATTCGTTGGCACATTGGGACATTTGCTTCCGCTAATTGTTGTGTTAAAGCTCTCTTCGCAAGTGGCACTTCACGATGAGATCGCAACAAATGCACCCTCTTTGGTGTCGTAAGAGGGTGGCTATGACCCTCGACAAATTGGGTGACCACAACCCCGCCACCAGATCGATTTTTAACCACTGCCAGTTTTGCACCACAAAACTCTCTACTTGTCCCCCGTCTTCGTGTGGTTGTCTCAGAATTTTGTACACTAGGTTTTGGGACACTCACTCCTTGTTTGCAACAAACAAACTCTTTCCTAATGATCTCACCCTCCCTACTCTTCTTGGTAGAATGGTGTCTGGTACCAAATCCAGCTTCTTTACCATAAGTATTGTAAAATTGGTGAACCTCATCTAAAGTGCCAAATTGTTGCCCAATTTTCGGTATCAAATCGTTGTTAACTTGTGGATAGTAAAGTATTTCCGAAGAACCACCCGATTCACACGGTTGAGATGGTGCTGACAATAGTTCAATATTGTCCAAAGACTGCATTCTAAACTGCAATAACCATCATTTAGTATTTAGACGAGCCAAAACCAAGCAAGATAAAGATTATTAAGGAAGTAAATACGAAACTACAGGCCAGTATATATGCTCTATCAACTGTCCTGCAAAGGTGATTTTATGGGAAGGTGCTAAGCCTTTGACAACAGCAAGAACACAAACTAACGAAACTAAAACTAGCAATCAGGTATTATAGAAACCAGACATCCGGGAGCAGCAATTACATGTCAAAACGATACTAAGTGTTCGAGCTACATCGTGTGAAAAAAAAAAACGAGGGAAACAAAAAGACAAACAATTCCCCATTCTTTGTTCCTTCACCTACCAAATGTAGAAAAATATGCAGCTTAATGAAAAACACCACATGAATGACAATACCAAAGTTCTTGTACTTAAAGTTCTGTTGCAGAATCCAGTATATTCTACAAATTGACTAATACAAACCCTAAGGTAAAATACAAAATCATGGAGGTCATTTGTCCTTGGATAGATAAACAATTTCTGTACAAAATTTGGGATTAATCAGTGAAGTGACCTGTACAAGCAAAACCAACATCCTAACAAATTCGACAATAACCAAAGGAAAAAGATATGGTCATAATATGCCAAAAAACAAAAAGACCCAACTAATCCTAAACAACCACACAATCTGAAGCAGAAAAACCCAACTAATCCCAGAAAACCCGAACTAAACAACCGCACAATCTGAAGCAGAAAAACCGAAATAGAACTAATCCCAGAAAACCCAACTAATTAATTGCCTCAGGGTTTTCAAACGAGAGAGAGAGAGAGAGAGAGAGAGAGAGAGAGAGAGAGAGAGAGAGAGAGGACCTTCGATTAGATCTGTGTGAGCTTCGACCTACGGTTCCTCGCGTCTTGTTCGACCTAGGGTTTCAAAGCAGAGTGAAAATCAGAGAGAGAGAACGACAGAGAGAGCGAGAGAGAGAGAGAGAGAGAGATCGAAACATCACCTAGGGTTCTTGGCGTCTTCGATTGTTCGATGTGTTCTTCTCCAAATCGCGTCTGTGTGTGCTCTCTCTCTCTCTCTCTCTACAAAATTTGGGTTCCACGTTCAAATGACAAGAGGTAAAGGGGGGGAAAGGGTTTAACAGGTGACCCGGGCAGGTTCAATCTTTACTTGCCAGTTCAGTGGCATGTTTGAGCCGCGCGTTTTAATTTTATTTCCTGGCCGTTGGATGAGATCCAACGGCGTACGATAGAAGTCCGCAAACTCCTTCTCTAAGGTAGTCCTTAGTAGATCACTATTGTGTGTGTGTATATATATATATATATACACCCGGCGCTTCTAAAACGGAACCCCATTTTTGAACAGTTTCCGGACCAAGCAATCGCAGCCGTTGGAGCAAATCCAACGGCCCAGGCGCCTTAATCCAATAAGTTGAACCCTTTCATTAAATTGGACCCTTTAAGGGTCAAGGGTCAAGATACAAAACCCCAAACTTTAGACAGCCATTCATTTCACGACTTCATCTGGAGAGAAGAGAGAGAGGCGATTTGAGAGAAACACCAACGAGCTCGACTGCGACCAACGCGATCTGAGAGAAGAATCCGGCGAAGAAGAAGAAGAACAAGGAAGAAGAAGACAGGAGAGAGACGATCTCGTGATCAAGTGAAATCGAACCACCACCTCGAACCGAACCACTATCGTCGCCGACGGCCGCTGCATCAGATCTACCGAGGTCTCTCTCTCTCTCTCTCTCTCTCTCTCTCTCTCTCTATCTGTGTGTGTGTGTGTGTGTGTGTGTGTGTGTGTACCGCTGCATCAACTCCACCAACAGATCTTAAAAAAAATTCGATTTTGATATTTCCAGAAACTTGGGTTAGGGCTTGTGAAAAACCCTAACCCATCCGTATGAGAACCCATTGTTTAGCTAATTTTTGATTTTGGTAGTGTTGATCTTCAAAAACTTTTGATTTTGATTTTAGCAAAAACTAGGGTTTGGTACGAAATTGGAGTTTAATACTCCTCATTCCAAACTTGATGCTTTGTGAGTTTATACTAATCAACTGGGTTAGCATAGTTGCCTGGCCTTGCATCTGATTTGGACTCTAGAAAAATGGAGACTTGGGTAATCCTCATTCCGAGCCTAAGAATGAAAAATTTTCACACCCCCATGCCTAAGAATGAAAAATTTTCACTTGTATTTGCACTCTCTACAGTGTAAAAATTTTCACTTGTAGTAGCACTCTCACTTGTATTTTCACTTGTATTCAAATTTGTGCAGAAAGACTACAATATTCTGATGACTATTGAGTAAAAGCTTTACTTTTGTGATTTGTTCACATTTGCTACTGGTATTTGTTTAATTATGCTCAAGAGGGTGTGAAATTTCATAATGGTGTTCTCATAAGAGGGTGAGATTTCAGTTCTTGGTGATCTCGTAAGGGTGTGAATTTAACTTATTTTGGTGATCTCATAAGGGTGTCAAATTTCACCTATTTTCCAGTGATCTCATAAGGGTGTCAAAGAGAGTGGGATGGTGTTCTCATAATGGTATTGAGAGTGCTTTCAGAATTGGATGATGCCTCTCCTTGATCAGTGTGGCAGCCATGGAAAAGACGCATGGGTTTGAGGCCAATGAAAATTACGAATGTCACGGAGGTGGAGGGGACTAATGAACAAGCTGAGATCAATGAAGAAATCCACTACAAAGCAACTTTGGCTTCAAGTTTAGAATATTTTACATTTTTAACATTGTATTGAGAGATGAATGTACTTGTATTGAGTGATCAATGGTGTAAGTAGGATTAAAATCCATTTTGTTGTAAATAGACAGAAATTCATTCTGTGTACTTAATCTATTCCAAGGTGTATTATGCTTGCTGCTGCTGCTGCTTTTTTAATTCAAGAGTACTATATGTTATGTTGCTGCTGCTTTTTTAGTTCAAGAGTACCATGTTATGTTGCTGCTGTTGGTGTATTTCTGTCCGAGCCTCCAAATTACAGAGTATATTAATCCAGTTTGATCGTATCTTATCTGTATCGTGTAGCGTCCATGTTGTGTCATGTCCAATGATCTATGAGATCTCGCCATCCCAATAATATTGTGCTTTAGAGATGCTAGTTAAAAGACAGACTAGCTTCCATATATTTCTGGAGTAGGTGCAGCCAAAGAGAGTGGGATACGGTTCCACTTACTGATGGCAGAGAGAGCATGAAATTGTGCCAATGCTAAATAGGGCCATGGGATCAAATGGTGTTCCATGCAGATGCAGCAAAATATGTAGAGGAAGGAGATGCTATGTAACAAAACTTTGATTAATCAACCAAAAACCAAAGTACCAATACAGATTGCTACAAAATAGACTTATGGCCTTCTCACAGCCTTCTCATTGTTTACATCACCATATTAAAACAGTTGGAACAAGTACAAATGCATTGGTGGTTTTCTAAGCTGGCTATAAGCCTTCTCCTTGTTTACAATTCAAGCTTGCCCTCTACAATTCAGAGTGCATTACATTCATCAAATCTAACTACATAAAAAACGGTATGCCATGGATGCTGTCATGAAAAAACTTGCTTCTGTAATGCCTCCAATTTGCCTTAGACACCCAATGTTGAAATGTGTCAACACAGCTCAAATTCAATCCCTCGTAAGCAACCGCTGTTTTGGCAACCCATAGACCCTTCATAGCCTACATAAATCACCATAAAGATGTAATAAGACCATTATGTACAAAGAACAATCCCGTACAAACCAAACAAAATTAAGTTTTATGGTCCACCAGAAACTAAAATGGGTTTTCTAGTAACTTAAAAAAATAAGCTTTAGAGCAATCCAACAATAAAGATTGAATTAACATAGCTGGATCTTGGAAGGAAAATAAAGTGTCTCTAATTTCCCGCAAAAGCCAACAATCAACATAGCTGGTTCCACAGGAAATACATGAACTTCATTAGCAATTAACCAGACTCAATCATCTATCAAAAGATGGGTGCTTTGGGCATGTAGAGTTTTCACATTGATGTTTTGCATCAAGCGGTAGCAAATCGGTTACTCAAAATTCCAGCAAGCAGCGAATAAAAAGAAAGATTGAATTAGACCGCAACCACATCAGATTGAACAATTCAAAATGCCAATCATAAGGAGACGGAATAGTCAATAAGATCAACCTTTCAGAGCAACCATAATCGCACAAATTAAAACTACATATCTTTGGGCTTAATTGACAAATACAAAGCAAATACATGATCATGTTACTTGAATCAGAGCAGTGAAGACTGCAAACATTACGTAGAGATCGATGACATGCAAGAGAACAGTTGGCTTATGAATCGACAAAAAGTTCTGCATCTATGCATAAATTTGCACACAGCTACACGTATATACGCATATATGTGTATTGAGAGAGAGAGAGAGAGAGAGACCTGGTGAATCCCGATCGAGTCGCCTGCGATTTCTATTAAGCTGCAATTACGAACTAGGGTTTCACGAATTCGAAATCGAACACATAGGGTTTCACGAATTCGAAATCGAACACATAGAGTTTCACGAATTCGAAATCGAACACATAGAGAGAGAGAGAGAGAGAGAGAGAGAGAGAGAGAGAGACCTCGGTAGATCTGATGCAGCGGCCGTCGGTGACGATAGTGGTTCGGTTCGAGGTGGTGGTTCGATTTCACTTGATCGCGAGATCGTCTCTCTCCTGTCTTCTTCTTCCTTGTTCTTCTTCTTCTTCGCCGGATTCTTCTCTCAGATCGCGTTGGTCGCAGTCGAGCTCGTTGGTGTTTCTCTCAAATCGCCTCTCTCTCTTCTCTCCAGATGAAGTCGCGAAATGAATGACTGTCTAAAGTTTGGGGTTTTGTATCTTGACCCTTGACCCTTAAAGGGTCCAATTTAATGAAAGGGTTCAACTTATTGGATTAAGGCGCCTGGGCCGTTGGATTTGCTCCAACGGCTGCGATTGCTTGGTCCGGAAACTGTTCAGAAACGGGGTTCCGTTTTAGAAGCGCCGGGATATATATATATATATATATATATATATATATATATATATATATATATATATATATATATATATATATATATATATATATATATATATATATATATATATATATATATATATATATATATATATATTGAGAGAGAGGGTTCAAGAGACACAAAATTTGTCACAAAATATGACATTTTCAATCCCATTTTCTTAAAAACTAAGGTACCCCTCTTAAACTCACTTAATCTATGTATATTTAGTACATACTTGTTGTATTTGATGTTTGGTAGTGATAAAAGTTGAACCCATGCATCACAAACCCTTTTTAAAAAACATACCCTGTTTTTTTATAATCTCCCCGTTCAGAAATCATAGTTTTTGGGTCACACCGATACCAAATTAGAAAAAGTGTGTAACTACAATGTTGTAGATCTTGAAATTCTCTTAAATGTTGATATATAACTTGCCTTGATCGGAGTTCGGAGTAAAAAGTTATGGCCGAAATAAGGTGGTAGTTTTGTTCTGTCCGGTACCAGCCGGTATTCCCGGTATTTGCCGGTACGGCCGGTACCCGCCCGGTATTGAACACGGTACGGTATTGAGGGTCCATGGTACCGTTTTTATACAAAACCGGTACGTATCGGCCGGTATGGCACGATATTCATAACCTTGACCAGTAGAGAAATCAATAATATAACGAATTCAATGATTAGACAGTAAGCGAAATAAGAGAAATCAATCAATAAAAAATATAGCCCATGAACCTTGTATGCCAAAGGGTACGTCAATGGTCAAATAAGTTGAGTTCAACGAGCAAGATTAATATTCATAGAATCAGAACAAAATGTAGGATTGTCAAGAATTGATAGGTTCAAGAGGAATCCAAATGAAGGGATCACATACTTAACCACTCACCTCGATCGAAATGATAGATCCCAAAATGCAATGCTCGAATACTTGGCGCTAGTCTGAGATAAAAAGAATTCATATACTAAATCAAATATAATGGCAGACTATGAACTTAATTAGTGCTAACTAGACCCCATGGACATCCTCATGTTAATACACCATGAACTTGATTATAATAATCTAAGTATCCTATTTCTTCTATACATGCGCCCTACGACCACTATACATGCAAAGGAAATTTTTATAAACAAGCACACACAGCAGTACTGCACATGTTGGCCCCTCTTTCTCGACACATGAACCAGACAAGAACCCACAATTCCTCTATGCAAAAACTACCAGCTAGAGATCAATATAGCAGGAAAATAATGTTTAAGATTAGAAAATATACTAACCCAATGAAATCAATCGAAAACCGTCACCAAACTCCACGGCTGTACTCTCACGGTTCTCTTTCTATGTGGCAGTCACCAATACTTCTATTAAAACCCTAACACTGCCTACTTGTACAGAAAATTTGTAAGGACCCGTATTTTTATGCATTATTCCGGAAATAATATTGGAGAAATGTGAGAAATTAAAAATGAGTTAATGTGGGGGCAATGTGAGTGTGGCAATTGCACTTGGGTTGATTTATAACACATTAGAAACTTAGGGGGTGTAAGTGCATAAAGGGGGGTGTATATATAAGTGTATATGGCTGATTTTTTTGTCCAAAATACACTTCTCTTCATCTCTAAAAATCAGCCCTCTCTCTCTCTCTCTCTCTCTCTCTCTCTCTCTCTCTCTCTCTCTCTCTCTCTCTCTCTCTCTCTCTCTCTCTCTACTTCTCCTCACAAGTTCTCCACAAAACCTCACCAAAATACATCCCTCTCACTCCCCAAACTCAAGATTTAACCTCAAAACCGTCTTCTACACGTGATTTGGAGCTTGGGTCTCCATGGGTTTGCTTGGAGCTAGGCCATTTCGGTTGGGGTTGGCAAGAAAAATTTGGGGCTTTCACTTCCCTCTCATTTGGAGCTCAAACCTTGAGGTAGGGGAACAATTTCTACTCCCTCTAGTTGTATCTATGTGATATGATGCATATATCTTGTTCTTATTCATCCAATATCTCAAAATCATGATTTTTCTTCCTAGTGGGTTTTGTTGAGTTTGGGTTTTTTATCTAAGGATTTGGTAGTTGATTGATGCAATTGATTGTTGTTTTACCCTCCCTCCATGTCCATTAGTTGCTTGACACTTCCAATTTTTAGCCTAAAACATCAAAATATGACTTGGGATGAAGTTTCATGCTTTGGGGAAAATTCGCAGAAAATCTGGGTTTCCTCAACCAGTCGTGCAAAAACCTCCAACCGATTGGGTGCTTCTGGAAATTTTGCTTGAATCTGTCTCTGCCCAACCAGTTGGGCAAAAACCTCCGACCGGTTGGATTTTTCTGAAAAATTGTTCTTGTCTCTGTCTTGGCCCAACCAGTTGGGCAAAAACCTACGCTGGTTGGAAAACACTAAAATACTATATTTTCATCCTTTATCCTCCCCTTGAATATTTGACACATCGTACATCCCTCCAACTTTATTTTGGCTACATTTGGGTAATATAAGGAGTTGGTTTGACATTTCGATGCAAATAATAACAATGGGACAAAATGTAAAGTTTTGGAAATGGGTTTTGAATCAAAAGTGTTTTATGGATAAATGAGAATACTAGGGTCACCATTCGGTGTGTCCCTAGCAATGGGTGAACGGAGCCCACGAAATCCGACAGAGGGATTAATTCCCTATTAAATAAATGGAAATTTTGAGAAGTGTTTGGAAATGGAATATTTCATGAAAGATATGGCATTTTGGTATAATTGGGATGCTTGGACACATTTTTGGACTAACCTTGGTGCTCTTAGTGAAAATTGGCTTTTGATACACGCTTTTGAGAATTTGGTGAGTACTTTGGCTTTTGATGAACATTTAGGCTATTTTCAAACGTACCGGCATTTCCTTGGACACATGGATCCTTGTTGGAGGAAGTGGAAGATTGCATTATGGTTTGTGAAAATGAGAGAAGGCGGGACGGTAAAGAATAGATGAGACGTTACAAATTTAGGATGAATGTGTGTGGTTGGTGAGTGGATATGCTTTAAGCTAAAGTGAGTCACGTTGTAATAACGTTGGTATACCATTATATTGTTATTATTAATACCAACAGAACTGGGCATGGTGCACGTAGCTGGGCATGGTGAACGTGGCCTGTGAAACACGGAATATACTATTATTACTAGCGTAGCTAGGCATGGTGAACGTGGTCTGTGAAACACGAAATATTGTTATTATTATTACCAGCGTAGCTGGGCATAGTGAACATGGCTTGTGAAACACGGAATATACTATTATTACCAGCGTAGCTGGGCATGGTGAACGTGGTCTGTGAAACACGGAATTCTTACCAGCTGGATAAGAGTATTTGGGATGTATACACCCTAGTACGGGTTGCCGGACCTGTATCTTCCCGATATATGTATAGATAGAGTTCATAGAGGAGTTGAAGTGAAAAAAAAAAAAAAGAGTTTGAGTACTTAGCACGTGTGAAACACGTAGGATTAAAGACAAGAAGTTTTCATGAACGAAATGGCGATTTCATAAATTTTAACACGTGGACTTTTAATTTGATTCATATATCATTCATGAGTCTTCAGTTTTCAACATGAAACATCGTATTTGTCGAACCACCGTGTTTGTCTCATGCTCATTTCACGTGCACTTATCATCTTTATACACCTAGCGTTAGTAGAATGGTTTTCCTACTGGGCTAGTGTAGCTCAAACTATCAATTTTCAGGTAACCGGCAAGGCACATGAGATGGATGCATGAAGTGTGGATGTATAGCATTGGATTTCATCGAGCATGGAGTTATTTTCCCATCTTTGTCTCATATTTTTTTTTTTAAAGATGGTTTTGTAACTTCTATTTGTTAATCTTTTGACTATTTGGCTAATGTAATAACTCGTTAAACTGTTCATCTTCCTTTTTTCGAACACTAAATGATTGAGGAAAAAAAAAACCGTCTTTGAATTCTTTCGGTTTGCTAACACAGTTATCGCACACTAACTATTTGATAAGTAAAGCCTGTATTCACAGAAGATGGAGAGAAAGAGAGAGTGTGTAAGGGGTTGGGGTGGAAGAAGAGTTGACGTTTCTACAGACACATCCGCATGTGTATTTGTAGATAATCTACCCTTTCAAATCCGCAAAATCTGGATATTCAATCTCTTTTCCAGATTCGGCAAAATCAATAATATCTTCATTCCAAACAAAAGAAGCAAAATCACTGGACAAAGCTTCGCGTTTGTGAGATTCATGAGGTTCGAAGATGCAGAAGCAGCTATTTCAAACATCCAAGGCTCATGGTACTGGAATCACAAATTAGTGGCAAAGTTTCCGAGTTTCCTGAAGAAAGATGAGGGGCAAAACCCTAGAAGAAGACCCATCAGAAATTACCCAAATCAATCACAGCCATGGACGCAACAAGTTCAACATAATCAGCGCAACTTCAACAACAGAACCAATCACTGGAATGGAGGGCCGCAAAATCAACAGAACTTCACAAAAGTGATAAGAGGCAAAGAAATGTGGAGAAGAAAAGGAATAGAAGAAACTAGCAAGCAAGGGGAAAAGAGAAATGAGACAGTTATCGAGCCCACAACAAATGTGCATATGGGTACTATCAAAGTTCAACCGGCAAGGTGCGGATGGCTGGCAAGGAGTGCTATTGCAAAAATGAGCAGACTGGTCTCTACGAGGGATCTGGAACATGTATTCAGAAAACAAGGGGATATTAAGGTTCAAATCAAAGCTATTGGAGGAAGATTCATAATCATCACTTTCCCAGATATGGCATCCAGAGATTCGTCCATCAAAGACAAATGGCTTACTAGCTGGTTCGACGATATAAGGCCATGGAGAGGAGAACAAGCAAGCGAAGAAAGATTCGTCTGGCTATCTTGCTATGGAATGCCCCTTAATGCATGGTTAAATCCAGTCTTCAAAGAAATCGGTGACAGATGGGGGCATTTCCTGCAAGTAGATGAAACCACTTTGAAGGAACAATCTTATGCTAAAGCAAAAATCTTGATAGCCACAAACAAGTTTCACAAGCTAGAAGGATGTGTTGATTTGATCATTGAGGAGGTAAATTATTCAGTCAGAATTATTGAAGAGGATTCATTTAGATTCATAGACCATAGCTTCTTCGATACATCATCGGTTCTGGACATGGAAAAGGAAAATCCATTGGTAGAAGATGATGACATGGCAAGGAGTAAGGATGAGGTGGATAAAGCAGGTGACGTGGAATCAAAATATGGGGCACAACAAGAAGACTCAAGCACGGGGGAGACAGTATTCTCAAAAACTGGGGAAGGCGTGCCACATCCTTTTAATGAAGCGGCTGTAGTGATGGACTCATTGGAGTCTCCCTTGGGGATTGAAAACTCGGTGGGGGAAAATGAATTGGTGGCAGACAGCCTTGGGAATATTCCAATAGAAAATCCAATTCACAGCAATAAGCCTATATGCCCTCAAAATGAAAAATCTGACTTCTTGGGGAATGGAATAGCACAATTCGAAGTAGAAAAGGAGACAGCTGGCAAGACTTTGGAAGTTCCCCAAGAAGACCACACCTGGCACAATAACAATGATGAGCACACCGACCACCTCGATCACGATGATGATAATCACCTCCCTATTCAAACAGCAATCAAGAGGGTTAAAGGGAAAAGAAATAGGAAGAATATTGACGAGATTCTGGGATACTCTAAAGTAAATGCTCGAGACTCCAAAGGACAGAAAAACAAAAAGAGTGTGGTGTTTAGATCAGCTGTGGCTTCTGCGGCTTTAACTGCATCAATCTCATCAGGAGCAATAAACAACAGGAATAGAATCCTGCTAGACGAAGCTCAGGCCATCTGGGCAGTAGACAAACTATTTGGGATCAGCTATGATGGAGAGGAAGAGGAGGTCATAAGCAAAATAGCGGAGATGGAAGCCCTTAATAAAGTAAGGGCTGTCGGTCATCATTGATTTTCAATCTCTCCCTCAGGCCATATCATATAGAATCTTGGATGCCTAAAGCTGTGATTATCGGTTATGATTCTCTAGGGTGGGGCTTTGGTTTTGTCCGGGGCTGTGGGTTTTGAGTCTTGTTTTGGGGAGGGAGTCTATCCTTCTCACGGTGAGGTGGTGTTTTGTTTTTGGGTTTCTCGGTTTTGATTCTCTAGGGTGGGGTTTTGGTTTTGTCTGGGGCTGTGGGTTTTGAGTCTTGTTTTGGGGAGGGAATCTATCCTTCTCACGGTGAGGTGGTGTCTTGTTTTGGTTTGTCCTGGTGTGGGGGGTCAGTCTGTGGGTTTGTTTTGTTATTCCAGGTTGTGTCTGGTTCGGTCTGTGTTCTTTTTTGTCCTAGTGTCGTTCTCTTGGTTGGGGTCTGGTTTTTTTATTCTTTTTTGGTCTGGTGTTGTTCTCTTGGTTAGGGGGTGAGTCCTGTGGCCTCCTTTCATTGCGAAGCTGCTTGCATTTTCTCTCTGGGAGGATGAGCCGTTATGCTTTCTGGATGCTGCTGGGTGGTTTCTTTCTGCTTGCTGGCTCAATCTCATGCTTTATGCTTGCTGGCTCATTCTTGGCATTGGGAATCATCATTTTAGTCCATTTTCTTGGTCTGCTGATGCCTCTGGATAATCTGGGATCATCCATCTCATATGGTTTGGTTTGTTTTTGTTCCTCTGGGATTAGTATCTTTGCTGGAATCCATCATTTGTATTTGCATTTGCTTTGGGTTTCTTTGAGGGCTTGTAGTTTTGGTGAGGCTGCTTGATTTCTAGCCAACTTTGCCTCTTTTGGGGAGCTGGGCTTTGTTTGTCGTGTGGTTGTATATTGGGTTCTTTCTTAATGATATTCTTTTTTCGCCGTGCAAAAAAAAAATAACTCTTTGAACTTGATACTTATGCGTTTGGGTTACGGGTTCTCGTATTTGAACTCATTGAATTATTTAAAGTGAGATTGTATTATTTTGGATTTTGACTATTCAAAGGAAAATTTCAAGATTTTTGACTTGTCCCACGTGGATATTATCTATATTTGGTTTACTAAATTTATGGGCGTGACAAAATTAGTCCACCCCTCTATTTTTATTAAAAAATATATATCTATATTGATTCAAAATCCCTAATTTAAGCCCAACTTAGTATTTTAGATTACAACTCTAACCCACACCAAAAATAGGAGGCCCAATACTAAAAATAAACGGCCCAATAATTACAGCTTATTCTCACATGTACATCTACACATTCAAAGTAGCTCAACATTACATGGGTAAAAATAAAAAGTAAGTTATTCCAGTTTAGAAAATTTTCCAAAATAAATGTAGTACACAATAAACAATATTTTTTTTTTCCATTTAAAAGAAGTTTAAAAACGTAAAGTTGAAGAGTATATTATCTATATCAAAAATATTTTATATATATATATATATATATTATAGAGTAATGTTCTAGTCCGGGAGTCCCGGATCCGGGACTCCACCTTCCCGATATTTTTTTGACGATCCGATCCGTCCAATGTGTTCAGAAGGTGTTTTCCAAGGTCCACGCGGAAAATCTTCAAAAAAAAATACCGGGAAGGGCTTGATCCAAGCAGTTTTCGTAAAAACTTTATATTTACAGTTTTTGCGAAAAACTGCTTGGATCAAGCCCTTCCCGGTATTTTTTTTTGAAGATTTTTCGCGTGGACCTTGGAAAACACCTTTTGAACACATTGGACGGCTCGGATTTCCCAAAAATAATTTTTAAAAGCATCAAAACACCGAAAAACCCCCCAATCCGGGAAATCCGGGATCCTTGACAGGATCGCCGGTGATATATTATATATATATATATATATTTTAAACAGAAAAAAGTCGGGATGTCACAATTCCCCTTGCCAGCAAGCTCTTGCGGCCACTGGGGGTTATAGCTGGTCGCTACCTCCAGAGCCCCAAAATTAGCCGAGGTGCGCATAAGCTTGCCCGAACATCCGTTTATTGGAAAAAAAAAAAAAAGTTAACATCCAGATTAATCATAATCCTTCTACAAAAACACTCTTAAATTAAGTGTTTTTTTCCCCAAAAAAAGTAATTTTGCAATTTTAAGCAAGCGAAAAAAAATAAAATAAAATTGGGGCTTAAAATAATTTCATGTTTTTGGGTTAAATAAGTTAGAAAAGCCAGATTAGTGATATTCATATTTGATACCAAATATCATTCACCAATTTTTTAAGTAAATAAAATAAAAAAGTAAGATTACAGGTGTGCAACGAACGGAAGCTGTAGTCGCTCTATAAATACCCACTCAGAAAACATATGTGGACATTATTACATAGGGCAAAGCCGCCGCTTCCTTTGTCGGGTTTTGTCTATAACTCTATCATGATTTCATCAGATAACAATGGTGATAGAGACAAAGACGAAGGCAACGAAATCGAAGACAAAGCCATTTTGTTTTTGGTTATTGTTTCAGTGATTTACCAGATTAAGGTTTGCAACTTCTTTCATCTTAGATTTAGATTCTTTCATCTTAGTGTTACGGTGATGATAGATGGACAATCCGTAATTTCAACAGATGATAATAGAACTGCTTGAAGATAAGTTTTCTCTCATCTCAAAAAGAAAGAAAGGAAGATAGAATATTTCTTCCTTCTATTTTTAATTTCTGATGGCATTTTTGAAAATATTGTTGTGGTACCGTTGAGGGTCCGAAGAGGTAATTTTGCAGAATTGCCATGCTACTGTTATATAATGTTATAAGTATGGTTATAAAATTACATACTAATATATGTCGTTCTCATCTTTACTCAACCTGAACATTACATATAGAAGATGTAAATATCGAGACCTACAAAATAATTGATCAGTCCCAATTTCCATCGTATGAAAGGTCACATGAGAAACAATTGAAAATTGAAAATGAAAGGATCTTGATTCACCTTGATTATCTTTTCCAAGCCAATATGTAATTTACCTACTAGAAGAAAGCTAAATAAGGAAAGGTGATACATATGATAACTAGTATCATGTAAAATACACCAGACAAATGTAGCATGTTATTGGTGACAAATGTAGTAATCCCTCCATTCGTATTCAAATAAAAAATTTAAGTACTTCCGTATAATTTTTTCTCACCGTATTAAAGACATTGATTAGATCTTTAATATGGTACAAAAAAATTAAAAAAATCAGACATGGAAGTAGTTGAATTTTTTATATGAAAAAAAAATCAGACGCGGAAGTAGTTGAATTTTGGATATGAAAAATGACAATTAGGAACGGAGGGAGTACGTTCCACGATGATTCGGGCCACATTTATAAGTTTTGAAGCCTGACTCCCGTTGTGTAGAATCTCTTTTCACCATGGGTGGTCAGCCATTCTCTTTTGCCTCCCGTCGCATTGAATCTGCTCGCACCATGGGTCCTCCCCTCCATGCTATTCGCAGCCAAAGGGCAGCCTTTCTCTTCCTTGATATCATAACTCTTTCCCTCCTCCGTAACCTTGTCCTTCGGATGTCGGTTAGGGAAATGTTGGTATGGTCGAGTTCTAGCGACTAGAGCAGCCCCAATTCCTTCATTGCATCAATTGATTCCTTCAGCGACCTTTCGCGCATACACGCCTTCAATGGTAGCTTCTCTACCGTCTCTGCATGCAGTTAATTAACGTAAAATGAGGACAACCACAAAATAATGTTTGCACTCGAGATAATCTCTCTTTGAACAAACAATAAGAGAAAACTCTCAATTTCTTATCTACTAGAGTTTTTAGGTGAGTTTGTGCTTCGCAATCTAACGAACAATGTGGGTGGTTGTTTGCTTGTAGTACTTCGATGCATCTGTTGCGAAGAATGAAGAAGCTATTCGAATTGACCCACATTTTGCCGAGTGCAACGGGAACATGGCAAACGCTTTGAAGGTATGATGCAAGTCACTTTGGTGAGTCCTTTGCGAGTTCGTGAGAAACTAATATTGTACCCATTGTGTGTTTGTTTCCTGCAGGAGAAAGGAAGCATTGATTTGTCTATCCGGTATTATTTGTATGCAATTGATGTTCCTGGACTTTTTTTTTTTTTGAACGGCAAAAAAGATTTTATTAATCTTTGAAGAAAATTGGGTATTGGTTGGTCCCCGTTTGGTTGAAGTAGTGGAATCATTTGCCTGGTGCCTGAGGGTTTCTGCACTAGTTGGACTCGATTGTATGGAGCAATACTTACCACATCGCGTTTCAATGCAATTTGGAATGGATCAAGATGTTCCAAGGAAGGTTGTTTTTCGTTCCACCAGAAATCTTGAAGTTGCTTGGGAAAATTACACTAGGCCTATTTTAGATGCCAAATTGTATATTCCTTCGCGATGCTCCCAGTCATGTGTCGCTACTCAATACTTCGAGTGGTGGAAAAAATTAGGCGGAAGTAGGAGTGTTGTAAAAGAGGAAAATGGCAATTTTCCTCCCGGATTTCCTCCCAAATGCGTAGGGACAATGGCAAATATGTTTCCGTCCATTCCTCCCGGCTTTTCTCCTTGAATTGTTAGTGATATGCGAATCAACGAGACTCCCTGCCACTTCTTCCTTCCTACTACCACTGAATGATTCTTCCAAGAAAATGAAGGGTAAGCAAACAAGGTGAATGAAGTACCTTTTCTTGACAGGAAAAACCAGGATCGGATCTTGAAGCCAGGTTTGTAAAGATCGAGAAACAGATAGCTCAGATAAAGACAAAAAGACTTGGAAATAGGTCTTGTGTAAGAAGTTTTGTCGGTCCTTGATGGATGTTGCATTACAATGTTACATATTCGATTCTAATTTTTGGTTTATTTGGAGTAATAGGTTGTACACATGTTAAATTTCTTTGAAGAAATAAATGTTGCTGCAAAGTACTCACGCTTCTATATTCAATACAGACGAAAATCTTATAAAAAAAAATAGATTTTTTTTTACATTTTTTGAACTTCACCCTGGTACAGTCAGTATAGCCCAAGGCTACTTCCGCCCTTGTTGGAGAAGACTGATGACCGAAGGCAACAAGCCTATCTCTAAGAACGAAATCAATACGTAAGAGAAGATTGGCAGACATACCAATCTTCAATATTGAAATCAAAATTCTAACTTAATATGCTTCCACACTTAGTTATAACCCAATAGATATAAATTTCACACTTTTGTTAGAAATGTTCCAAGGATTTAGTTACGGGACAAGCAGCGATCCTATTTTGTATGTGCACGGGGACACTGAAACATGTCCAATGAAAACAAATTTTGGGTTGACTTATATATGAAGTCTAACTCACCCTTAAAGATCCATTTGATTAGAGTGAAAATAATAATAAAAAAGGATAAAATAATATATAGTAGCGGCCTATATATGACTTTAAGAGCATAATCCACGAAACTAACTTATTGCGCATTATGAGATAGGTCATTCTCTCACAATACCAATTTAAAAAGCCAACCTAAGCCAATTCTACTGACTTATATATTGTCAATAAGTTAGTTTTTTGAATACTTCCAAGTTAGCAATAGTAATTATTATTTTGTCGACAATTATATAAAATGCAAGTGAAATAGGATATAATTGTGGAAACTAGAAACGTAGTAATTCTTTCCTTCATCTATCGTTTCAATCTTCGGAGAATTAGAAAAAATCTAAGAAATATAGGTAAAGAATTTATTATGCTCCTTATCTGGTTGCTTCTGTCTTCCATTTCCTATTTAATTTCATTTGAAAGTTTTAGTTACCTTATAGAACTTAACAGTTTTATTAGAAATTCAATAGGGATTTAGTCAAGTTGCGATTAAAGGCAATTAAAATCATCGACTGTTACTCAAATTGCATGAATAAGGAAGAGATTTTCAATTAAGGGGTCCAAATTATGGGGAAATGTATATAAAGGGAGAAAAATATGTAAAAAGGTAATTTTTCTTCAGGTGTAGCAACTGAAAATAATGAATTGAGGAGTAAACTAATTAGTTTCAGTCTTTTTCCATTACAATTCCTATAAATGGGTGAATTTTTAAATTTACGGTGTTTTAGAATTTAAGGAATGAAGTGAAAAAAAAAAAAAGAAACATATATAGTAATTCTTCCATTTATATATTGTCTGTACGATTTGAAAATTAAAATAAAAAAATATCTAAAAAAATAGGTAAAATAGTTATTATGCGCATTATCTGACTTACTTTCTATTTCTCTTTTCAAATTCTGGTTACCTTTAACCTTTTCTCTTTATTGTTCAATGAGGATTCAGTTAAAAGGAGTTAATGTGATTGATTATCATTAAAATTACAAGAATATGGAAGAGATTCCATTTGAAGGTGAATCATATCCATAAATATTTCTAGTAGATTAGTATTTCATTTTTCCTTTTCCTAATTTATGTAAAATTAAGGGAAACAATTATGCCTTCTAGATTTATTTCCTTTATGGTTAATATAAGCAAGACTCGATGACAACTGGAATCCATAACATGTTTATAGAGCATACTTAAAGAGCTACTACAGACATTGTATATACACATCACTATGTCTATAACTTCAATGCATGGTGGAATATATGGAGGAGCTTATCCGTTAAAAGAGAGTCGCGCGCACACACACACACATGTACACGATATATATATATATATATATATATATATATATATATATATATATTGTTAGTTAGTACATTAGGTTGGTTTTATTTCTAAAATCTTTTTACTTAAAGAATCGAGGTGTAAACAAATCATCTTTTTCCATTTCTCCATGGTCCCGTTTGTTATCACGTATGTTAGATTATCAGATTATGATTATTTTGGTTATTCACCTAAAAAACATAAATAAATAAACAAATAAATAAATAAGTTTGAGATGTGTTTGGTGCATCTTTTTGTAAACTATAATAAAACTTCAGGCTTTGTTAAATAAGTTGTAGAATAACTTATTATATAAAGGCCCTACATGAACTCGCAATCTAACTTTTTAAATTTTTTGCTTAAAAATGCTTATGAATGGTGTTTGTTAACAATTATGAGTAATAGTTTATTTGGCTGCTAGCTTTTTTGATTGAAAAAAATTTAGATTATTTTAAGCTCCAATTTGAAGCTTTATTGCGCATTTTAAGTTGTTAAAATATTAATGGATGAATAATCGTAAAGTAACTTTCTAAGTACCAAAAAAAAATCCTAAAGTGAAAAATTATTGTCCCTTAAGTTTTAAAGGCAATTTAGACATTTATGGGTGTTCCACTAACAAAAAAACAGTTTTTTCCAAAAACCAAGGTATGTCATCCTCTCACAATACATCACATAAAAAACCGATAAAATCAGTTTATTCGAAAAACACCTTTAGCGGAACAATAGATTTAGCAATTGATATCTTATTCAAGAAAGTAGATTAACCATTTTTTACAACTAATAAAAAGCTATAACAAATAGTTTTATAACTTATTTTAATTTTTTTAATCAAGTAATCTAAAAAGCCAACTTATAAGTGCTAGTGAAAATTAAGGGCCTTCGTCTGGATTAATCTTAATCATTCTAACAAAACACCCTTGAATTAAGCACTTTTCCATAAAACTAACTTTTACATTTTCAAATAAGCAAAACAAAAGGCTATAACTTGGAGCTTAAAATAATTTATACTCCAATATTTTGGTCAAATAAGCTAGATAAGTGATTATTTATAATTGATAGAAGATATCATTCATCAATATTTTTAAGCAAATAAACTAACTAAATAATATTATACGTGTGCAACGAAGGAGACAACAGTCGCTCTATATATATCCACTCAGAAAACATATGCGGACGTTATTACATAAAACGAAAAGAAGCAGCGGTCGCTCTATATATACCAACTCATAAAACATATGCCGACATTAAGCCGCCTCATTTATAGGGTTTTGCCTATAGCCACATCATGATTTCATCAGATAACAACAGCGACGGAGATGACAAAGAAGGCGACGAAATCAAAGAAAGAAACGATTATGTGTTCAATTGTTTCAGTGATTTACCAAATTAAAGGTTTGCGACTTCTTTCATCTTAGATTTAGATTCTTTCATCTTAGCGTTTCAATGATGAGAGACGAACAATCAGTATTTTTAAAACGGTTATAATGGATTGTTTCAAGTTTGTTCTCCTATAAAAAAAAGACTGATTTTCACCTTTTCTTTTTAATGTATGAAGATATGTTTAAGAATATGAAATTGCTATGGTACTGTAGACCACTACATGGCCCGTGAAGGCAATTTTGCAGATTTGCCATAGTACCCTTGTATAATATATGTACTAATTATTAGCATATGTATGTTTATAAAGTGATGTAAGCTCAATAAATAAATAAAAAAAAGGTGATACATGTGGTAACAAGTATCTGTAAAATGTATCAGACAAACATAGTATGTTATTTTTGTTAGGACTTAAGAAGATTCATGATGAGTCGTGCCAGTCCCAACAAAAGTTCATTATTAGCCCCAAGTCCCATAACCATTACTAATGGCGGAGTGAAGGATTTAGAAATTGTGACATCTCTTAATTGGCGGTAATATAGCTACATTAACGAATAGTAAGCTTTTTGAAGTACATAGTATGGTATGTCGTCAATAGGATTAAGCGAGATTATTGGCACCATTGCAACACTTTGAGGTAGCTACTCGCCTACTCAGGTCACACCAAAAGTAACTTGTCATATATAATGTGGGAGGTTAATTTGATCACGATAAACGATTGATAAGGTAAGTTTTAACAGTAAGTCAACATGATGATTTTAGCGCAAAAATTTATAAAACAACATTGGTATGTAGAAATCAACCTCATTTTTCCAATAGAATTTTGATCTAACGGCTATGATTGAACTAATTTTCTTCCAACGTCCATGAGCATCCTAGAAAAAGCCAGCAAACACCCCAACACTCTAACTTCCTTCTCTCTAGTCTCTCTATAAATTATAGCTTCTTTAGAAAATCAAATGCCACAATATCTCTCTCTCTCTCTCTCTCTCTCTCTCTCTCTCTCTCTCTCTCTCTCTGAACGCAATGTTTTTCTCCATCATCAATGGAAGTACAACATGAGACCAGAATCATGGAACAGAGAAAAGAACTCATGGTTTCACCCACAGGGGATGGACAACCAACCCTTAGAATGGCCCATTTCTTGAACCCTTCCCTCTCCTCCATGGCTAATCAACTCCACACTCCCTCTCCACTTTCTCTCTCCCCGGCCACTTCCAAAACTCAAACCCAAAAAAACCCACTAAATGTATCTTTCAAGGGCTGGCGAGACCCACAAAAGAATTGGAAAAATTGGGTCGATCATATGTGTTCTCTTCACAAATCCATGTGGGAGAAAGCGGGAATCTACGAAGCAATCATGGGTTCGGTTTACTCAATAAGGAAAGACTACGAATTGGTGATTAAAGTTGCGCAGAAATGGTGTCCTGAGACCAAATCATTCGTGTTTGATTTTGGTGAAGTGACGGTCACTCTTGAAGATATGATGGCGTTGGGAGGTTACCCTGTTATGGGCGACTCTGTTTTGAGTCCTCTTCCAAGTGGTAAGAAATTATTTTAAATTAAATGATTGGTTTTGTGAGGGAAGAATGAAATGGATTTGCCGCTTCGAGTCAGGATTGATTTTGACACTCCTCAAACTAGTGCCAAAATTAATTTGGGGAGTGTCAAAATCACTTCCCAATATATATGTGTGTGTGTGTGTGTGTGTGCGCGCGCGCGCGCGCGCGTGTGTAATGGTCCTAGTTGGTGATCGGAATCATTGTTTTTGTATATTTTGCTATGTAAATTATATGTACATCAATTAAGTTGATCGGGTATGATTTAGTACCTACACAAATTATATTTGTCTTGCAAGAAATAGATCGTGAAACTCTGAACACAACCGTAGGGTCCACGAGGCAGCTTTGTAGAATAGATATGGCCTTTTAAAAAGTTACCCTGTGAATTTATGTGAGCATGTTTGTAGAATTACACTAGATCTCTCATATGAATATTCATTATGTGGCATCTTTAGAATCATAATTGTTCTTACTTATCATAAGTGAACTATCAGACAGCGAGCAGCCATTTATAAACAATAAGCACGGGCATTGTCATATGCACTTGCTTTATACCTGCCACTACATATTATCTAAAAAAGTAATTTCAATTAAAATATTGCATAAACAATTCTATTATACAATAAACTAAAAATTTTGTTATAAAAATTACTACTATTTTTGTTGATCAATAAGGTTGATTTTCTCAATGAACAACCATGGCCTTCATCTTTTTTTAGTTTTTATTTTTGTTATCACACTTTTATTACTCATTTACATGTCAAATATTATAAGAGCTCCATTACCAATGTCGGTGGCCTCTAATACTTTTATATAAGTCTTTATTTTGCATCTATATTATAAATTGGATCTCGCAAGTTCGGATTCATTGTTTAGTTTATTTTATCTCCTTCAGTATCAATATTGATTGGTTCCATCGATTTCTTTATATTTGCTATCAAATTCTATTTCCAGGATCCAATTTCATTATCCTAGATTTCATACTCTAGAAAGCTTGATTATTTGCTAATTGTGGTGGGTTTGAATTATGTCATACTCAGTTAATCCTAAGTTTTAAATTTGTTTATGTGGGTCCCTCATATATTGCCTCATTTAATGGGGAAAAGAGGCATAACAATATTGCATGGTCCACAAAACTTAAATCATTTAGAATTAATTAAATGTGGTAGGTCCCACTAGATTGTAGTCCAGTTGCCATACGGAAAAGAGTAAGGATTTACCGGCATTGAAGTCGATTTTTGTATAGGTATTAAAGAATTTTTAAGCTTTAGCATTTTTAGTATAAATTCTCTTGAAAACATCAATTCAAATGTTCACAGAAAAGTTACCACATAAAGTATCCTTTCCTTTTGAGAAATTTTTTCACCACTATAACAACTATGAGCCCCACGATATTCAATTTTTGGGTACGCCATTAGTTATGTACTACTATATTCTTTTTTAAAAGTTTGAGTAAATATTCTCTTATTTTGTAACACTTCCATTTCTTACAAATTTATAGTATCTCAATAACCAGGCAGAGCATTGGAGGAAATTAGAGAAGAATTGCTTCAAGCGCGATTAGAACTTGTAAGGACAAGTGCTAAAAAGGCTAATCAAGGTGCATGGATGAACAAATTCATGAAAAGTGGTAGTAACATCGAGCACGAGGCTTTTCTCTCTCTCTGGTTGTCGAGATTCGTCTTTCCTTCAGCTGCTGGATATGATACCATTGGAAAGAGGGTACTTCCCATTGCTATACTTCTAGCCAAAGGTACGAAAATCGCGCTTGCACCGGCTGTACTAGCTAGCATATATAGAAACTTGACCATGCTAAGAGAGGAAAACCAAAATGATGTTTCTCCATTAACTATTTTGGCACCTTTCCAACTAATTCAGGTTTGGATTTGGGAGAGATTCCCGGCATTGGGACCGAATCCAAATCGCATGGAATATGGTGAGCCGAGGTTGGCTCGTTGGCACATGGTGAACAAACTAAACTTAAAAAATATAGAGTTTGATGTGGCAACAAGTGGAAAATGTTTCCTGTGGCGCCCTTATATCATGGCGGGGACTAATCCTTTGATTCATAAGCTGTATGGTGAAACTGAAAATTGGGTATTGGTTGGTCCCCATTTGGTTGAAGTAATGGAATCATTTGCCCGGTGCCTGAGGGTTTCTGAACTAGTTGGACTTGATTGTATGGAGCAATACTTACCACATCGCGTTTCAATGCAATTTGGAATGGATCAAGATGTTCCAAGGAAGGTTGTTTTTCGTTCCAACAAAAATTCTGAAATTGCCTGGGAAAATTACGCTAGGCCTATTTTAGATGCCAAATTGTATATTCCTTCGCGATGCTCCCAGTCATGTGTCGCTACTCAATACTTCGAGTGGTGGAAAAAATTAGGCGGAAGTAGGAGTGTTGTAACGGATTTCCTCCCAAATGCGTAGGGACAATGGCAAATATGTTTCCGTCCATTCCTCCCGGCTTTTCTCCTTGAATTGTTAGTGATATGCGAATCAACGAGACTCCCTGCCACTTCTTCCTTCCTACTACCACTGAATGATTCTTCCAAGAAAATGAAGGGTAAGCAAACAAGGTGAATGAAGTACCTTTTCTTGACAGGAAAAACCAGGATCGGATCTTGAAGCCATGTTTATAAAGATCGAGAAACAGATAGCTCAGATAAAGACAAAAAGACTTGGAAATAGGTCTTGTGTAAGAAGTTTTGTCGGTCCTTGATGGATGTTGCATTACAATGTTACATATTCGTTTCTAATTTTTGGTTTATTTGGAGTAATATGTTGTACACATGTTAAATTTCTTTGAAGAAATAGATGTTGCTGCAAAGTACTCACGCTTCTATATTCAATACAGACGAAAATCTTATTAAAAAAAATAGATTTTTTTTTTAATTTTTTTTTTTTTACATTTTTTGAACTTCACCCTGGTACAGTTAGTATAGCCCAAGGCTGCTTCCGCCCTTGTTGGAGAAGACTGATGGCCGAAGGCAACAAGCCTATCTCTAAGAACGAAATCAATACGTAAGAGAAGATTGGCATACATACCAATCTTCAATATTGAAATCAAAATTCTAACTTAATATGCTTCCACACTTAGTTATAACCCAATAGATATAAATTTCACACTTTTGTTAGAAATGTTCCAAGGATTTAGTTAAGGGACAAGCAGCGATCCTATTTTGTATGTGCACGGGGACACTGAAACATGTCCAATGAAAACAAATTTTGGGTTGACTTATATATGAAGTCTGACTCACCCTTAAAGATCCATTTGATTAGAGTGAAAATAATAATAAAAAAGGATAAAATAATATATAGTAGCGGCCTATATATGACTTTAAGAGCATAATCCACGAAACTAACTTATTGCGCATTATGAGATAGGTCATTCTCTCACAATACCAATTTAAAAAGCCAACCTAGGCCAATTCTACTGACTTATATATTGTCAATAAGTTAGTTTTTGGAATACTCCCAAGTTAGCAATAGTAATTATTATTTTGTTGACAATTATATAAAATGCAAGTGAAATAGGATATAATTGTGGAAACTAGAAACGTAGTAATTCTTTCCTTCATCCATCGTTTCAATCTTCGGAGAATTAGAAAAAATCTAAGAAATATAGGTAAAGAATTTATTATACTCCTTATCTGGTTGCTTCTGTCTTCCATTTCCTATTTAATTTCATTTGAAAGTTTTAGTTACCTTATAGAACTTAACAGTTTTATTAGAAATCCAACAGGGATTTAGTCAAGTTGCGATTAAAGGAAATTAATATCATCGACTGTTACTCAAATTGCATGAATAAGGGAGAGATTTTCAATTAAGGGGTCCAAATTACGGGGAAATGTATATAAAGGGATAAAAATATGAAAAAAGGTAATTTTTCTTCAGGTGGAGCAACTGAAAATAATGAATTGAGGAGTAAACTAATTAGTTTCTGTCTTTTTCCATTGCAATTCCTATAAATGGGTGAATTTTTAAATTTTCGGTGTTTTAGAATTTAAGGAATGAAGTGAAAAAAAAAAAAAGAAACATAGTAATTCTTCCATTTATATATTGTCTGTACGATTTGAAAATTAAAATAAAAAATATTTAAAAAAAAATAGGTAAAATAGTTATTATGCGCATTATCGGACTTATTTTCTATTTCTCTTTTCAAATTATGGTTACCTTTAACCTTTTCTCCTTATTAGAAAATTCAATGAGGATTCAGTTAAAAGGAGTTAATGTGATTGACTATCATTAAAATTACAAGAATATGGAAGAGATTCCATTTGAAGGTGAATCATACGCATAAATATTTCTAGTAGTTTAGTATTTCATTTTTCCTTTTCCTAATTTATGTAAAATTAAGGGAAACAATTATGCCTTCTGGATTTATTTCCTTTATGGTTAATATATGCAAGACTCGATGACAACTGGAATCCATAACATGTTTATAGAGCATATTTAAAGAGCTACTACAGACATTGTATATACACATCACTATGTCTATAACTTCAATGCATGGTGGAATATATGGAGGAGCTTATCGGTTAAAAGAGAGTCACGCGCGCGCACACACACACACACACACACATGATATATATATATATATAGTTAGTACATTAGGTTGGTTTTATTTCTAAAATCTTTTTACTTAAAGAATCGAGGTGTAAACAAATCATCTTTGCCATTTCTCTATGGTCCCGTTTGTTATCACTTATGTGTTAGATTATCAAATTATGATTATTTTGGTTATTCACCTAAAAAACATAAATAAATAAACAAATAAATAAATAAGTTTGTGATGTGTTTGGTGCATCTTTTTGTAAACTATAATAAAACTTCAGGCTTTGTTAAATAAGTTGTATATAAAGGCCCTATATGAACTCGCAATCTAACTTTTTAAATTTTTTGCTTAAAAATGCTTATGAATGGTGTTTGTTAACAATTATGAATAATAGTTTATTTGGCTACTAGCTTGTTTGATTGAAAAATCTAGATTACTTTAAGCTCCAATTTGAAGCTTTATTGCGTATTTTAAGTTGTTAAAATATTAATGGATGAATAATCGTAAAGTAACTTTCTAAGTACCAAAAAAAAATCCTAAAGTGAAAAATTATTGTCCCTTAAGTTTTAAAGGCAATTTAGACATTTATGGGTGTTCCACTAACCAAAAAACAGTTTTTTTCCAAAAACCAAGGTATGTCATCCTCTCACAATACATCACATAAAAAACCGTGAAAATCAGTTTATTCGAAAAACACCTTTAGACCATCTCCAACAGTCTCGCCAATGCTCTGGCGAGACCAAAATGGAGAGGTTTTCTCCCAAAAATGGCACCCAACAGCCTCGCCACTCCATCGCCATTTTGATTTTTTACTTTTTGCCTCGCCTGTCTCAACGAGTTACTGTAGCCCTCACCATCACCACACTGCAACGTTGCCGTCGTTCGACTACTCCGGCCGGTGAAAAATTACTTTCTCTCTCCTCTTCTCTGGCTGGATTTTGGTCGGATTGTAGTGGGTTTTGGTCGGATTCCATGGCGGGGCAACCCTGGAGGGCCTACGGGCAACCGTGGTTGCAGCCATGACCGGATTTTGGTTGGATTTTGGTCGAGGCGATGATGATATTACAGATCTGAGCCTTCTCTCTCTCTCTCTCTCTCTCTCTCTTTGTGTGTGTAGATTTTGGCCGGAGTCGTCGCCATGTTCTGACTTACAGAACGGTAACCCCTCACTCTCTTCTTCTTCTTCTTCTACGATCTGGGTTTTCGATTTGTGGACTCCGGCAGTGTCTATTGGGTTTTGTTTGGGCAGATGATGGTGGTTGCGGTGCGGTGATGGTGGTTGGTGGCAGTGAGGTGATGGTGTGCGTCGGTGTAATGGTGGTTGGTGGCGTTGAGGCGATGCTGAACCGATTGAGCCTTTGATCGATTTTTTTTTTTTTTTTAGTTTTTTTGTTGAGTTAAAGGGCTAGTTTGTTGGGTAGAGGTGTTATTTTTTGGCTAGCTATATCAGCATATGGCACATTTTGTAGCTAATTTGGTGAGAATTTTGTTGAGTCTGTTGGAGATGCTCTTAGCGGAACAATAGATTTACCAATTGATAGCTTATTCAAGAAAATAGATTAACCATTTTTTACAACTTATAAAAAGCCATAACAAATAGTTTTATAACTTATTTTAATTTTTTTAATCAAGTAATCTAAAAAGCCACCTTATAAGTGCCAGCGAAAATTAAGGGCCTTCAATTCGTCTCGATTAATCTTAATCATTCTAACAAAACAACCTTGAATTAAGCACTTTTCCATAAAACTAACTTTTACATTTTCAAATAAGCAAAAAAAGGCTATAACTTGGAGCTTAAAATAATTTATACTCCAATATTTTGGTCAAATAAGCTAGATAAGTGATTTTTTATAATTGATGGCAGATATCATTCATCAATATTTTTAAGCAAATAAACTAACTAAATAATATTATACGTGTGCAACGAAGGAGACAGCAGTCGCTCTATATATATCCACTCAGAAAACATATGCGGACATTGTGACTAAACCTAAACCCTAGAGTATCCTATGAAAGTGCCTAAAACCCTAGGATACCATATGAAAATGCCTAAACCACTAAAACCCTATAATAGGAAAGTGCACCTTAAACCTAAACCCTAGGGTACCCCTATAACTAGGTTACCCTACGACTAGGGTACCCTATGAAAGTGCCTAAAATCCTATTGTACTATATGAAAGTGCCTAAACCACTTAAAATCCTATAATAAGAAAGTGCACCCTAAACCTAAACTCCAAAAAAGAGTGACTTACCTTAGTGGTAATTAAAAAAAATGGCTTACCTTAGTGGTAATTAGACATCTCTTTTCTAGACCTAGAGGTCCCTTTGAAATATTGTAGCGGTTGTATATTTTTGGATAACTATAAGTTTGCATTTGTAATGACATATCTTTTGTAATATTAGTTTTTATGAAGACTCTTTATTGGCCAATTTTTTTATGCAAAATATAAGGTGGGTCTCGTTTAATAAGTTCGATTTAGGTCTCTAAATCCTATGAGCCGGCTCTGGGAGTAGGCATCGGGCTTCACAACTGAAGTAGCTTAACATTTAATAGTGTATGTCCCACCAAAAAGTGATGCCACCCTTGCTAAAAAATGTATTATATGGGTGAGACTTGTATCATTTCAACCAATAAGGAGGGTTTTGTTCAACCCCTCGAAGGTAAACAAAATTGCACTCCAATCAATGTAACTTCACTGTTCTATAACATTCACTGTTTTGTATAAGGTTGTATTTTTTTTTTTTTTTTTCACGAAGGTCCTTCAAAGTTTACGTTGATCTTCTAACCTTTGGATTTATCTTCCCTGTCTCGCCTTTTTTTTTTTTGTGTGTTTTTTATTTTTGACTTCTCTCACACTTTATTGCTTACGTCACGTATTAAGTTGCAAATGGTTCAAGTTTTGTCCAGTTTAGCCTTTTTTTCAAATCATACCGGACATTTTGATTTGGACATTGTATAAATCAAATCAAATCAAACCAAATATTGATTGTTTGGTTTCGTTAGTTTTGACCTATTTTTTCCCGGTTTTCCCTTCAATGTATTTTTTTCATGAATATTAATGCACTTTCACCGATATTATGATATATACATCTTTCTCAGACATCAATGCCTTTTTTTTTTTTTGGGCACATTCTTTCACCTCTGCCCATTGGGCTATAGTTAGCATTTTTCAACTTGCAAATATATGAAGGACCTATTCACAAATAGGGCTAGGCCTGGTTTAAATTTCTAAATGGTATAAATGATTCATAAAACGACGGGAAAAATTGTTAATTGTTCTTGGAGCACCGCTAAGTAGTGCTCGGGAGTCGGGAGCCCTCCACCACTATAATTTGTGGCTCATGAACCAATGTGCGTAGAAGAAGGGTTCCAAAGCACCATGATCGGTGCTCTAAGAGCACTGAATAATCACTCAACGACAAGTTTTTTTCTAAATTTATATTAATTTTTTGTTTTATAGAAGTTTTCTTATTTTTATCAAACTTTTTATAGACTTGATTCATCTCTAGTTCTCGACAAGAGTGATCTCAAGTGTAAAACTATAACAAAAGATTTAAAAAAGTTAATTAAAGTCAAAAAATAATTTAAGCAATTGCCTGTTTTAGATTGTTTTTATCGCAGGCGAATTTTTTAAAGTCTTTTTATCATAATTTTCAAATTTTAAATTTCCTTTGTCGAGATGAATTGGTAATTAAAAAAATTTAATAATAAAAATAGGCCAACCAAGTTCTTATCAGTTACGAAAATAGGATCTAAATTGAACCGTAAATCATTTTTAAACCCAACATAATTGATTGATTTGTGGAGAAAATTTGAAAATAACTTAATTTCATGCATATAGTATCCGATTAAAGAGATGATTGTCCAAAAAATAGACGAAACAAAACGAGATGGAACACTACTTTTCCCATCATAAATTTGAGTTCGAACTTCGAAACAAACCAAAACAAACATAAATCAAAACGAAAACAACATCTGAGAACTAACTGATCTCCTTTATTTTCATTAAACCCATACAATAGCATAGAGAAACAAGTTCCATGCACCCTTCAATTCGTAATTTACGAAACTCCCGAAAAACCCATTCTCTTGGCGGAAGATGCAGAAACAAGCTGGGAAAAATAAGCCGATGAGAAGACAGGAAAATTGCCATTGTTTCTGCCTGCAGGGATGCAGAAATTCTTGATGAAGACATTGTTGATGAAGAAATAGTAAACCATCACTGAGAAAAAATTCATGAAGCGACCGTAAACCATTTTCGCAGTTTTTGTTTTAAGGGTGCTGAAAGCAAAACAATGGTATATGAGTTTAAATAGGACCCTTGATGTGTGACAAAATGATTTGGCTAGCTAAACTTAATGAGTTTCCTCATCTGTTAACTTCGTTAACAAATACATTTACTGATCATAATGTACGTAGGACAATGAAGAACTCACATAATTTTTTTGAAAATCTCTTGCACTTAACGATATGACATGAACAACAACCGTTTGTACTGATACTAAAATTATTCGCTGAAAGCATATATTGAGGACTGCGATGAAATCATTTTAAAAATCTTTTTCACCTACTGGTTAAAACAAGGAGATTTTTTTTCCGTCTAATGATTTAGGCGTGAAGGTAGAAGATCGGGTGTTGGAGTTTATATAGGTGTTGATTGAGATCGCAAGAAACTTTAGTCACAATATCTCAAAATATTATGGTTTGATTCATTTTCCTTTTTATTTTGTTTTCCTAAACAAGTAGTTACAATTACGCGGAAAGTGATCACATGATGTATTAATACTAAGAAAGAATATGGATATTTTTTCGCTCATTAGTTACACATTTCGATGATTTTAGTTAAGCATTTCAGAAGGTGAAGTTACAAATACAGGTGTACCGGAAATCCAAAATAGCAAACACATTTTTGTGGTATTAATATTTTTTTTTTTTTTTGTTTTACATGTTTTTGGTAAACAGTTTTTTTTTTTTTTTTTTTTTTTGATGTACGATCCGTAATATATGAATGAGAATTCATAAGATCAAAACAAAAACTCATAATCTGCAAGTATAGCGCGATTCAAGGTTGACGTTGATGAATTTGTACGTAAACGTTATGAATTACTAGACAAGTACATTATAAAAGATATATTGATGTTAGGAATTCATGTCTAAATGCCAAGAGTTTCCAAGTACATTGTATTCCTTTTGAAAAATGTCCACGTTAGCCATCTTTACTTATTTGCATTTGAGTTGTGTCAATTTAAGCAAACATCAAGCAAACCAATTAACTACTACAAATGAAGTGGCAATCAAGTGGTAGGCACCCTATACTCCTTGCACCAGGTGAGGTTCAAACCCCACCAGTCTCATCCCCTTAAGTGCAGCAGAATAGGATTGCGCCTTGTCAAATATATATATATAGGGAAGGCTTCTAGTCGGGATCCCTGACTGTGCTTAAAGTCAGGACCTCACATTTCTCGATTGAATTTTGATGATCTAAATCGTTCAATATGTTTAGAATGTGTTTTTAAGGGTCCACGCGAGGAATTATTAAAAAAAATGACTGGGAAGAGCTTGATCCGAGCAATTTTTGATAAAACTGTACATATGTAGTTTTTAGCAAAAACTGCTCGGATCAAGCTCTTCTCGATCATTTTTTTTTCATGATTCTTTGCAAGGACCCTTACAATTAAAACACATTCCAAACTCATTGGACGGTTCGGATCATCAAAATTCAATCGGGAAAAGTGAGGTCCTGACTTTAAGCAAAGTCAGAGATCCCTGACTGGAGGTTTTTGGGTGTTTTGAAGTTTTTAAAAATTTATTTTTGCAAAATCTAAACCATCCAATGTGTTTAAAATGTGTTTTTAAGAAAGAGCTCCCGCGAGAAATCATTGAAAAAAAAAATACCGAGAAGACCCTGATCCGAGCAATTTTTCACAACACGGATCATAAAAAAAATATTGGGAACATGGAGGTTCGGAGTCCCGGAGTCCGGACTAGAAGCTTGCCCTATATATATATATAGACACACACACACACACACACACACAAATATATATACACACACGCGCGCCAATTATCCAGTCAAGGATCCCGGACTGGAAGTTTTAGGGTTTTTTTAAGGGTCATGTTTTTGCATGATCCGAACTGTTCAATGTGTTTAAAAAGAGGTTCTAAGGATCCCCGCGAGAAATCATTAAAATAAATACCATGAAGGGCTTGATCCGAGCAGTTTTCCACAAAAACGGTGCATATGCAATTTTATGAAAAATTGCTCAGATCAAGCCCTTCCCGCTTTTTTTTTTTTTTTGATGATTTCTCGCGATGACTCAAAAAAACACGTTTTAAACACATTGGACGGTTCAGATTATTAAAAAAAAAAAATAGGGAAGGTGAATCCCGGACTCCGGGATTCCCGGATTAGATAGTTCCTCATATATATATATATATATATAGGGACGGTTCCCCTTACACTTATAAAAACACATAAAAAAAAACACATCACTCTTCCGGGCCCCATTTTGATGTTCTGAACCGTTGATCCTGTTTAAATGAGTAAAAGAAAAGGTTCTGCAAAATTTCAGCTCAATCGGATATTGGTAAGTGCTTGATCCAAACAGCTTTAAAAACACTAGTTCCTGTCATAGTTTTTGCAAAACTGTTTGGATCAAACATTTACCGATATCCGAATGGACTGAATTTTTGCAAGACCTCTTATTTTACTCATTTAAATAAGATCAACGGTCCAGAACATCACATTAGGGTCCAGAACAAAATCTTGTGTTTTTTTATGTGTTTTTTTATGTGTGAGGGGAACCGGCCCCTATATATATATATGATTGTTCCCCATGCTTGTTATAGTAAATGCGTTCCTTTGAAAATAAGGATCGGCAATAATGCTTTTTATATTTGTTTGTAGCCCAAGAATGACCTGTATTATCATAAACGTACAATATCAATCCGTGGCGTTTGCGTTGCCCACTTTGAGGTGTGCTAGCTCGGAGTAGTGTTCAGGGATTGTGTAGGGCATTTTGTGGTTGCTGCACTGGGCAAGTCTTTGAGGTGTGCTAGCTCGGTGATCGCTGAAGCTCAAGCAATGTGACGAGGGATGCAATTGAGGCTGCAGTTAGAGCTGTGCGTGCAGTACTAGTACCGGAGAGAGATTCTCAGTCGCTGATTAATATGCTCAATGGGCCAGTGGAGGTCAGTCAAGAAGTTAGGATCATTCTAAATGATGTGAAGACTCTTGGCAGAGGCTTTCAAAATTTGTATTTTTTTCTTTTTCTCGTCGATCTTCTAATTTGGTAGCGCATTGGTCGGCTGGGAGAGGTTTAGTTGCGATGGGGTGTAGTCTGTGGACTGAGTCCCCTCCCATGTGGTTTGCTTGATTCCTTATCTACGGATGGGTATTCCTCTTAATGTATCTGTTTGTTGAGTAATAATATGATTTGTTATCGTTTTGACAAAAAAAAAAAGACAACTTCCATCCTAATTATTGGTATATTTAGGAGATTTCAATATATTTTGGGGACACTATCATTTCGATTTGTATCTTTTTCCGTATAATTCATGATCACTTATCATTGCATTTTGGGTTTACTCCTGTTATTTGAAAAGAATGAATAAATAGAAAAATTCATGACCAACTTTTTACGTTTAATTCATGACCTCTCTCTCTCTCTCTCTCTCTCTCTCTCTCTCTCTCACTCTCAAAAGCAAGGCAGTGAGGGATTTGCTCCCTTTCTCCGACAGTGATTTAAAATGAATTTGGGTTGTGTTACTTTTTAAAAATTTGACTTCTTTTCGTTGATAGTGAAAAGTTTTTTTAGCTCTTGATAGAATTATTTGGCTTTTCAGATTCGTGTCGTCAAGCGAAACAACAAACGGGAAAAAATTAGTCCGAGTTTGAAAAAAGTGATGAAAATAAGCCAACATGTCTTTTTTTAGCTTATATTTTGTCTTCAGTGTGCCAAACGACGAAAAAGCGACAAAAAATTAGCCCAAGGACTTGCCTGTGCCAAACTACGCTTTTCAAAATGTGCGATCTCAATCTAGAATACCATGCAGGCTTGTCCTATCAATTATGGACCACACCTACTAACTAAACCTTATTCCTCCCTAATCCACCTTCAAAAACTATTTCACTTACTGAACCTTAAACTACACACCCCCATGAATTTCCGTCCCTTTCTTCTCATGGCAACTATCACATGAAATCTGCCTTGAATGATATCAGAGGTCCCTGTGAACTTGAGGAATGGTGCAAAGTGATTTGGTTTACTAAACACATGCCTAGGTGGGCCTCATCCTATTGATGGCCACAGTGGCATAGCCAGAATTTAGCTCGGTGGGGCCACCATAAAAGAAATGAACTTGAACACGAAATTCTCTACAATCTATATGTAGATAATGGGTTTTATGTAGAACAAATAAGTCATGAGAACTTTTGTGGAAGCTTGACAAAGATACTAGGGGATGTAAGTGACAGAAGGGAAAATGTGTATAATTTTTAGGATACAAATTGTCTTGACCTTACAACTTAGGGGTAAATTTGAAATTATTGGAAAGTGCAGTGTGGGCCCGTGCCCTCACTAGTCTTACACTATCTCTGCCATTGGATGGCTATGGCCATGCAGAATAAGCTCAACAGCATGCATAGACTATTACTGTGGGGTGCTGTGAGTGATCCAATGTGTTTTATGCAGGAATGGCAGCTGAGTCTCATAATCATATGGTTTTGAATGCCCATATACAATTGTTGTGTGTTTGGACATTTTGAGGAAAACCCAGGTGTCAAGGGATCCTACATATTGGGAGGAAGAAAAGGATTGGTTTATTTTACACTTCCAGGCGGAAAAGTTTCAGGAAATCTGTCGTTAAGCTGTCTATGGCTGCTGCTATTTATTATATTTGGTGTGCAAGAAATGAGAGAATTTTTCAACAAAAGGCTATGGTTCTTGTTCTTTTGGTTCCAAAATCAACAATGCTGTTAGAGACTTTGTAATATCAAGCCTAACTGCGAAAATCAAAACATATGCAGAATCTGGAGTGTTCCTCACAGTGTCCTAGAGACTTTTTCTTTGTAGTAACAGTTTCTGTTCTAGCTTTGTTTATATAACTTGGTTTAGTCATGGCCTTCTTCGTTTTTTGGGTAAAAATCGTAGACACCCTTTAATCTATTGCTCGGTTATCACTGAATACCCTTATCTAAAAAATATGACTGGTAGGACCGACCTCTTCATGAATGGATAGATGAAAGGGGTGTATCCTTCTGGATTTTGCTCCTGTCTCTAGGCCTGCAGGGTCTACTGCATGTTTAAAGTCCCCTCTTCTGGACTTGGCTGTTTTATTTGTTTGAGCTCTTTAATGAAAAGTACCTTTTACTGGAAACAACATATAGTTGTGATCTCGTGAATATGATACTTCGGTTTCAATATAAAGTATAAACCATGGCAACACATAGACCGCAGCATACATTTCTGATGAGAAATAACGCGACATTGAAATAAAAGCAAGAAAAAATATATTTCTCATTTCGTGTAGCAATGTATAGAAGGTAAACTGATAAGACTGTTACACACACAAAAGACGCAAGGAAGGGAATAATGATCTTTTCCCTAGGAAAGCACATGACAAAGGATGCATTTACTAGAAAATTCACATTATGAATAAGCCAACCTTCCGAATCCAAGTTATATAGGAGTACAATATACAGGATTGACGTGCTTTCTATTTCCTAAGTTGCAAAGATTTCATTTTCTGCCCCATGGAAAGCAACACCAGCTCTGTGAGGGAGGGGAGAGTTAGAAAGGGTGGATAACAGCAGAATTATTATTATTATTATTATTTTAAATGGTCAGCAGAATTAAATGAGGATGAGTAATACTGTATCAAAGCATTACGGTCATTGAGGAGATGCAGTTCATTTCATAGCATTTGTGTCCCTTGAAATAGTTCCAATTGCTCAGAAAACACTTACCTTACGATTTGTGTTGCCAGACTGCCTTTGACTATTAGAATAAGAAGACTCGGTTGCCATGGCAGGAACCTTTCCTGCCCCAATCTGCTTGTCCTCTCGCACTTTTTCAAATATGTGACTATAACCATCAGCTGATGCAGGGTTACTCTCGTCCCAATCACCAAATATGGGAACCATGGGACCTTGATCAGGCTGCCACATCAGTAAAAACTTTACACGCCTTGAAAATGCCACACAACACATTTTCCACGAAAATCTCAGTTCAAAAAAAAAAACAACATTGAAAAGATTTTGTATGAGTAACACCAGTGAGCCCATAACCATTCGAGGCAAAGAATGTAATCGTCGCTGCTTGAGTATGCAACCTGGTTCTTTAAGTGGCCATTTCATCAGCGTTCTATGATGGGTCCAAAATAGATTCCTTAAATACCTCTTTAACTTGTATGAAATAGCGTATGTTGTCTGCTAATTAAGGGCAACAGAATGAATGGAGAGAGACTACACAAGATAGTGGAAGGGGTGGAAAATGGAAAAATAAATGCCAGAAATCACGAATAAACTTCCAAATTCTGCTAACTGGAAGAACTGACTCAATTTACTGGTCCCACAAAATGGCCCGGAGAATAAGAAATAATGGGAAATGGTACCTCGTAAGTTGAACAAAGCTGTCTCCTATATCCAAAAGTTTTTAAATAATGCCCCCCATAATTCAGTAATCCTCCGCTTGATTGCTAAGAAACTTGATAAAGAGAGAGAGAACTTGGTACCTCACAGCAGATTTTGCTGGCCATAATAGTACTCGAAGTTTTCTTTCCTGTTTTCCTACAATTTCTCAGCAATTAATAAGAGCAGCACGATAAAGATGTGGAATCACTGCTTTGTTTGGTGGTTGTTTCATTATCAATCTTTTCTGAACTTGTTTGGCTCAAGAATTGTCTTTTAAGGAATTTTTTTTTTTTTTTTTTTGTGAAAACCTGATTCCGAAACAGCAACTGAAAAGGGTAGATGCATGCACGTGTGAGCAATCATACAAAATTTTAGGACTTCGACGAGAAGATATGAGGAAAAGGACTATTTACACTGTCATCTCCTCCAGCAACTGATGTCAATCGGGATCTCCCAGGAGTAGAGGAAGCTAGGCCATGGCTTGCTTCAGATAAGCCCTTCTTTTCCCGTGAGGGAGAATAGACTCCATCCACTTTACCACCTCCAACCCTTGCCTTGTAATGACCGTGGAGTGGTGATTGGTCAATGCGTTGATCATAACCTCCACTTTTTCGGGGTCTTAACATATCTGAGGACCTCGATAACTCCAACTCCACTCTATTACGACTTGATGTTACACCACTATTAAAACGCCGACGAGGAAGGTCAACTGCAGGTGTTTGACCTACAGAATCATGGTCTAAGGGAGAAAAATCGGTCAGTCTTCTTATTTGACCGTCTTCATGGCTTTTCTGGCGCTCATGCTTTGGTCTTATTGGTTTTGTTCCCGTTAGGCCCTTTAATTCGTCCTCTTCTTTCAAAGGAGCGGATTGAATTGGAGGAGTGTTGTTGTGAGGGTCATTTGGATTCATCCTTCTGCCGCCTTTTTTCTTTCTCGGATTATCAAAAAATTCTGTGTAAGGAACGTCTTCTTCATTTTCCCAGTTCCCAAACTTGGGCAATTGTGAGCTTTCCTGCAAGCAGAAGGGCAAAAGATTATCAACTAATCAAATATATGATTGAATGTAGTTTGTAAAATAAACCTATGCATTTCAAACTGTAAACTGATCCAATTAGGAATTACGTCGTGATAAATCAAGAGCATGCAAAAAATTTTAAGCACAATTATATACAACAGTACGTCAACAAATCAACTAACCATCTACAGTAAATAGGATTAATTTTCATTGCTAGACACTGTTTAACTGCTAAGCCTTAGTAAAATTGATCAAAACCCAATGCCGTCTCATTACCAACATATTGCAACTTGCAAGGGTTTTATTAGGTCATAATGCTTTCAAGAGCATACAATTTATCAAAACGCCCAAGGTTGGACAGAAACCATGCAGACATCAGCATGGAAGCTTTTAAGAGAACAAACATCCGAGACAAAAAAGGAAAAGCAGTGACCAAAAAAGAACTCCCATTTTTTATGACGAAAACCAAAGCCTACAACCCTACAACAACAACAACAATAACATAACCCATTTAGTCCCCAATAATTGGGGGTATGGGCGGGGGAAGGATAGGAGACAGACCTAACCTTTGGCAATAAATGCACAAAGTGGCTGCTCCCAGAATACCACTGAAACAGATGGATTGGAGACAGACCTAACCTTTGGCAATAAATGCACAACCTGGAAGACAATTTTGCTACGTAATAATGAAAACAAAATAACTGAACACACAGCCTAAGTGAAAATGGATAATCGTTGTTGCAAATGGTTAGTGAGATTTATACCGTTCTGTTTCAAGAACACAGTAACTACTAGTGTCTCCAACCTTCTTCTCTAAGAGTTTAGTACAGTTTTTGAATAACTGGGGCTTAGCCAGCTAGGATTTGACGTCCTAGATATGTTGGGAACACAAACTACTGCTCTTTGAATTTTCAGGAGTAGATCTCTTAATAAAGCTGACATTGCGTCTAAAATTGTCTCGACTTCAATGGTAAAACGCGTTTTAACATCTCCCCACTCTAGGGCTCAGTACCTCCACTCTCAAGTGCAACAGATGTTTCAAAACTACAAGTTCAATAAGAAATGAAATTAGCCAGCAAAACTCAAACCCAAGTTTCAGATCTCTAAAGACGACCTGAATTTGTGTCCGGTCATGAGTTGGAATCATCTACAAGCAATCACAGTTGCCGAATAAATAAAATCACCTAACCAAACGTAACCTAACTTTGTGAATATGGTGGGTCCAATTCCATTGAAGACCACATAAGACCAAGCCATCGCAAGGTAAGCCATGCCACTGCCACCAAATTAGGCTTGTTCTACCCTCAGTTTCACAAGTTCATCCAAGATTGCGACTAGCCAATGTAGGCAACAAGCTTCTAATGAAGTGCAAAATTTTGAATTCCTAAAATCAAACTACCATTCCTGAATAAAATGCCACGCAGACTGAAAAAAGAAAGAATGAAACCAGGCCAAGAGTACGAAAATTCAATAGAGGATTCACTCAAGTCTCAACCCACAGGGCTAGGTGAGCTAGACCACTCGTACCCTGAAGCCTAACTCCTATCAAGTACACCGTCGCAAACCATGGAGGCTGTGTATTTTTCACAACATTAGCCATACAGTCGAAGTGTGACCAGCACCTTAATCTAACTTGCACTCAAATTCCAAGAGCAATTACACATAATTTTTCCTCAAGAGTCTCGATCAAAACAGAAACCTGGGAAAGAAACAAAGCAATGTTATTTGTTTCGGTTTATTTAGAACGTTTACCCATGACCGTGTTTCTTCACATTTGGAACCAAACATATCAGTCAGGGTCATCGTTAGCCACTCATCTCTGTGGCCAATAGCCAAGCCAAACTCATAATTGCAAGTCTATGCATAGTTCCGTAAACTTGAATACTACATGCTTCATACGTGTCCAATTTAAAATATCATAAACCTATCCCATACATTTACTCAAGTGTCCAGAAGAGTCCATGTAACATAGTCATCAGTTAACATATCATCAAATTGATATAATCTTTTACTGGAACATCCTATGTCAGATTAGGTCTTTCACTAGCCCTCACATTGCCACTAGCTGTGATCATCACTTTTTCTGTTGCATCGATCAGTCTTTGTTTTACATGACCAAACCATCTTCATCTCTTCTGTCTCGATTAATCTTCAATTGGTGTTTACTCCATTCCGTAAATAATTTTCCTTCTAGTTCTATCTTTCCTGGTTTGAGCACATTGTATATAAGCATCCTCATCTCAGCTCTGAGGCTGCTCTTACATTCGTAGTATTATATCTTTTTGTTTCCCAAGATTGTATCCCATATGGCATCACCGACCAACTTTTATTCCATGGATCATGTTATCTCCAAGCTATCCATCATTGCTAATAATCGAGTCCAGGTAACAAAATTGCTCACTCTTCAGCGTCTTTTGGCTTCTCGCTACTTCTACTTCTATTGTTCCTTAAATTACATTCCTTTGATCCACTTTTTGTCCTAATAATTTAAACCTTTCTGATCTCGTTGTTTGAGTCTTTCTATCTGCCAGATTATCTGTATGGGTGATCCCTCGATCCATCAAGCTTGTTGAGTTACCAATTGTCCCAAAAGCTTAAGTTGTTAAGAGATAGGCTCAACAATGCATATCAAGCTATTTAACAAGGATATGGTTGGATTGTATTCAACAGCCCACGGAGTGAGGCATTGTTTTGTTCTCCTCACTGATCTGAACCCGAAGAAGGTGGTTCTCTACTTAAAAATCAGAGATGGTAGGGGGTTGAGAGAGAGAGAGAGAGGAAAACTGTATACTTCATTTTAGTTAATTCATTCATTCCTTTTTTTAGGCAAATTGCGATTTTAGTCCCCCCAATAACAGAAGAATTTCCAGAAAAAATGTTAGTCACATGAAAAAAATAAGACACAAATTTATATAGTTCAACATCAGATTGCCTACATCCACGGCCAAATGAGACTTCCAAGTTAGAATTACAGGAAGAATACTCACCCCCGAGCCCTTGCTCAATGTACTACTTTTTTTTCTCACTATAATCTCTCACACCACTCTCCTTTTGAATCAATTATCTTTACTCTCGCTTCTACAAGCTCTCTCGGAGCTCTAATCTGATTTGTACAGCAAAGAGGAGAGGATTTGTGAGAACCTATAAAGATCCACGGGAGCAAAGAAAGTCCCATCACAATTCCAAGTCTAAGCCATGCTAATATACCCCGATGCAGATTATTGCTAAAAATGTCTTCAAGCCATTGGTTTTTGTCTCGAATCCTTTCATATCAAAGCTTTCCTCCAAAAAAATAGTACACCATGCTCAACAGATGGGACAAAAGGTTAACCCCTGGTGTATTCCAAGAGCGAGTTTAGAATTCATTTGGGTCTCCTGCAAACTGAGCTTATTGTAGTAACAATCCACTCACATACGTTCTTTACAAGCAAATGTATCTTCTTGTTATTCCTTTTTCTTTCACATACAATATATTATATGTGAAAAAACACGGGGTCATGGGACATAAGATTTATACTATCACCCTATACTTTTTCTAATAGTCTCTTCAGCAAGTATGCATGCTTCTTTCGTTGATCAACTCAGCAAAACCGAAAAATCCTTCTTTGATGTTGTTATCCAAGCTCTTAAGCCATGCTCAACTACCCTCTCCCATAGTTTCATTGCATTACTCATTATTAATACTAGTTGCCGCTTAATTTTTCTAGAATATTGGCCATGGTTGTTGAAACCAAGACAAACCGATACTACACATACCATATATTATTCGGTCAAAAGGCCAAACAAAAAGTACGGGCCAACACCACCGTGCCAGGTACAAGGAATTAGAGAAAGGAGGGGGTAGGGGAAGATTGGAGGTATGCAGGAACCTACTCAGTTGTGTGTTGAGGAGGATAAGAGAAGGGAGGGAAAGTAGGATGGGGATATCCTCCTTCAGGCCCACAATGTTTCTTATGCCTTGTTTCCTCCTTCCCTTTCACTTATAACAATCAAAATTAAGACAAGGAATCTCTAAAGACATTTCTCCCAGCCCTTCAGCTTTTCAGTGTAGTTGTGCGTCTCTTGTAAAAATAAAAAAAATAAATCATATCAATTGCACAGACGCCGCATGCAGAAACCAATGATTCTTAAAAATTGTCCTATCGTTGCGCAGCCAAGGCCCACGAAGATTGAAATTCAGGATAAGATCCTTAATATAATAGAAGAAGTTATATTTTTTGTTTACATTCCCTATAATTTCCTAACCATTCGTTTATCCTTCCACAAGCCCATGATCCAAACAATCTCAACGGGGAAATCATTCAGTTTATGGACGTTAGAAAGAGATTCTGACTAAGTCTATATAGATCAACATTCAAATAAATAATTGATTTAACACACTCCTTATTCTACCTTATGCACACCCTTTTTGTCCTAATTGAACAAAGACAACTATAAAAATCGCTACATGGTAGGTCCACCAAACTATAAAAAGAAAATTTCTAAAGGAAAAAATAATTTCGTGAGACAAAGAAAAATGATCAGTAAACAGGCAAACAAACTTGCTAATTATTTGGCCCGAAACTAGAATATCGAATGATCATCCATGCAAAAGCTAACATATTCCTCAAAGTAACAGAATCAATACAATTGGCAAATGCAAATCAAAACTACAAATCCCACGAACTAGAAGGCAAAAGTCCACGTCTTATCGATGAACCCAATCTACTCAATCACCATATCACATATCATTCCACCAAAACAGAACGAGTATAAAATCCAATAAGAAACCATTGGCAAAATACCCTTTCCCTAGTATCAAAAGATATGGAATATATAAAGTATCCATATTAGGAACCCATCATACATTCTGAGCTAATCCATCAACAATGGAACTCAAACAATCTAACAATGGAAAAATCTCAGTATACTATAACCTTTTTTTCGGGTAACGCAGTGTGTCTCGGGCCAGCTTGTGCACAACTCGGACTATTGCCTACAGCCCCCACAAACTTAATCGTGTGGGTGAGGTGGTCCCAAGAGTTGCTAACACAGAGAGTAAAAGAAGAATCCAAACACAAGAGAACAAACAAAACCTAGAAAGAGCACATTATACCACTAAAATCTCAAAGAAATAAGCAGATGGTACCAAATTCAGGGGATTGCAAACAAGAATATGAAATGGGTGCAAGAACATTGTCAAATATCAAGAAAGGGTAAGAACTCACTGTCATTACAACTTCTGTGCAAAGCCCCCACAAGTGCCAGAGAACTTTCAGTGGATTCACTTCTCACCACATAAATCCATGGAAAGACCCTACTAAACAAGGGGAGAGAGCAGTGACCGGCTGACCGGCGCCACCGGTGACGTTTGACCTCACACATCTTGCGCACATCTCGCCCGAAGACTTAAATAAATGCCTGAGAAGTCAAGCGCACGCCCCTGCTTGTGTTTTTACCGTTAAATGTTGTACACTTTATTAGTACAAAAGTCCTTGAAGGTAATTATGCAACTAAGGCCCAGTTTTTCAAAAGATTTTAGTATTCAAGTGCTAAAATCATGATTTTTCAAATCAAAAAATGATATGGTTCCGTATATCATTTTTCGATTTTTTTTTGCACCAAACTAAAGTACACGAGGAGTACTTTAATGTAATTGAAAACCATTGGTTAAAAATTAAAATATCCAGCAAGTGTTTCTTGCTAGGAAACGTGCAATTTTTTAATTGTGAAAAGTAAATTGCTTCCGCACTAAAAAAAAAAAATTATTTTTTAATTAAAGAATTTAATCGAGTTATTTAATTTGGTCAAATAAATTAAAAAAAAATTATGCACGTAAGTTTCTTTTATATAGAAAAGTTGCATGTCTTTTCATATAGGATACTTAAAAATTAAAAGGATGAAGAGAGTACATAAGGATTCGTTTGGTTCGCTTTGTGATTTTGCGACAACATCCATGGTTGGTTCAGGACACTTTGAGGCCTAAATTAAGTAATTGCAAATAGGCCTTTACGTTTCAATCATGTTCCGGTCCACACCTCTCTTTTCGTATGTATCAAAACGCATCCCTATTATTAACCACTTGATGAAATGCATTCAATCTCAGTCCTTAAATAGTAATGTTCCTAAATTTACAACATGACGTACCGGTTATCCAAATAGACCACTGAGGTTCATAACTTTAGAATACTCCCTCCGTTCCAAATTGTTGGTTCTTCTTTTCTTTTTTGGCTGTCCCAAAACATATGGTCATTTTAAAAAGTTAACAAAGAAAAGTGTGTACTTCTTTCATTTTTTGGTATTTTTCATAAAAAGTTGGATTCCCAAAGTAGGACCAACAATTTGGGACGGAGGGAGTAATAAAAATCATGAATTATAACCACTAATTTAATCTAAATAGACTCTAAAATTTATTAGGTTTCTTTTTACAGTCGATTCCACTAGCGACTAGCTTATATTCTATTCATTTATAATATGTTTGAGAATCGATTGTTGGGAGGTTTGTGACAAATTTCACAATAAGTTTTATCGAGAGCCAATTCAAAATATTTTGAAGTTATAAATCAAATATATGCTCTTGTTTATTTTTTCATAGATATAAAACTAAGTTACTTATGCAATCGCACGGTGAGCACAAAGCGAACTATTCTTTCGCCTTTTACTAAAAAAACTAAGTTACTTTGTACTGTCTAGCATTGATGGATCCAATAATATTGTGAAGGTTACTATGATCAAATAAAAGTGACCAGGGGTTGACCCCGTGCACAGCGGGTGTTGTGAACATTTGGACCGTCTATTGCTTGGATGAACGGCCCAGATTTCACCTCGGCGTGCAAGATGAGATCTGAACCGTCCATCCAAGCAACTGATGGCCCAAATGTGCACAGCAGCAACCCAGATCCCTTAAATTGATCGTTTGCTTGTAAAATTGAACGGTGGGTGATTCAAGACTTTGACTACAACTCAATTTTGCTATTTTATAATTGACCCATTCTCTACTGATTTTTTTTGCCAAACTTCTTCATATTTGTGATTTCTTATAATGTTTGATTGAGCTCTTAACAACCAGATTCCTCTGTTAACTTCTTGTTTTAATTACGTGTACAACAGCTGTAATGCTTGTCTAATATTTTCCTATTGTAGAATGCCCAGAAAGGGAGCCATCAACAAATTGAAAATGCATTAAAAATGTTAACCCACCACAAGATGAATTCTATGTTAAAAATGATTGGCATCCATAGAGTTTTTACTAGGGAAGTAAACTTGATTCACAAAGCAATAGGGGTGTCCACGAATCGGATCTGGACGGATCGGATACGGATCCGATCCGATCCGCTCATAGCGGATTATGGATTTTAAGATCCGGAACCGAACCGAACATTCACGGATCGGTTACGGATCGGATCGGGCGGATTTGACATATTAAAGAAGGATTATTGAGCGGATTGAGCGGATCGAGCGGATCCAGAACTGCCAAATAAGAAATTCTCAATCCAGAACCGAACCGAGCATTCACGGATGGATCAACGGATGGTTCGGATTGGTCGGATTAGCGGAATGGATGATCCGCTGGACAGCCCTACAAAGCAATACTGCCAACTATGTCCGCCAATAAAGTGTACTGAAAATATCTTAAAATCATGATTCTTTTTTAGGTAATTCGGAATATTAAAATCATGATTGATTCGTTTTAATAAACAACTGAGACAATGATATGTCAACCTATAATATGAACAAAAAAAATACTGTGTACGCACGCCTTGCGTACGCAAAATGCACGGACGGTCTTGGTCTTCCATGCATGTTTTTGACGGTCCAGATTTCAAAAGAACTCTTCCATGTTACATCGAAAAGTTTTTTAAAAATCTACACCGTTGATTCTTGAAATGGATAGTCCAGATGTGATCGTGCGCGTACATACACGTGTGTAAGTATGCATAGCAGAGTTGTAATATGAATACCATACAATTGCATATATAATTATACTCTATTTAGCATATTTACGTAAGTGTCGTACACTATTTAACATACACTTATGCAAGGCTAATGAAAAAGTGGGGATTGGTGATTTGGTGTTATAGCTCGTGATTCTCAATTTCTCATGGATAGATTGTGGGTATAATATCTACTCCCTTCATTGGTATTTTTTCGCCCACCGAGCCTCTTGCATTCCGTGAAGTTTTGGTATTCACGGCGAATAATAGAATCTTGGATATCATTATAGAAGGGGATGCATTGGAAGTTGTTCAGGCTCTCAACAAGGATGGAAAAGCTTTTTTGGATTGTAATTCTATTCTCTATGATTGTTTAGAGCTTTAACCTTTATTTTCTTCTTGTTGCTTTGTGCATGTCAAACATTCGTGCAATAGGGTAGCCCATTCGTTGGCTAATAAATCCCTATCTAGCGCTAGGTTGGAGTCTTAGGGGGTCTTGTCCCTAATTGGCTTACTAACCTCGACCTTGATGATATATTCGGTTTCTAGACCGTCTACCTATTCAATAAATCATCATATTTTTCCAGGGAAATATATATATATATAGGGTTAGGATCCAGTCCACACCCTTATGTCTACACCTTTCGTCCATACCATCATTTTCTGGCCAAATGGCCAGGATCTGAACCGTCCAATGTGTTTAGAAGGTGTTTTTAAGGGTTCACATGAGAAATCGGCAAAAAAAAAATGATCGGGAAGGGCTTGATCCGAGCAATTTTTCATAAAAACTGTAATATACAGTTTTTGCTGATTTCTCGTGTAAACCCTTAAGAACACCTTTTAAACACATTGGACGGTTCAGATCATGAAAATTTGATTGGAAAATGAAGGTTTGGACGTAAGGCATAGATTAAGGGTGTGGACTGGATCCTGGCCGTAATATATCTCAAAAGTAGAAGTGCACCTTACAAATTGTTTCACTTTGGAGCTTTTGTCTCATCATCCTCTTTATTTTTAACCATGATGGAGAAATATCTTAAAAGAAAGTCATTAATAAAACCATCTCGATCATTCTAAAGACTTGTCGATATCATTGTAAAATGTGCAATAAAAGTTTTGTCTACGACTATGTGCTCATTTTTTTTATCTTTCTATGAAAGGTATGCATTATAAATTTTTATAAGTATTGAATATGTTAATTTAGCATGATATTATGGTGGCTGATTAGGACAATAATTTTTATGATTACAATTAATAAAGTGCCCTCAATAGACTAAATTCCTGAATTAGTCCTTGGTCATCCATGGAGTTTCCACAAGAAAAGTGGTTTTCTATTAACTTTATTCACATCAAGTCCGGTTTTCTTCCCTTTTCTTGCCGGCTCTCCAAGTCCGGTTCTCCTCTTCTTCCTTCTTCTTCCTCCTTCCCCCCTTCACTGTTCTTTCTTCTCCTCTCTTTCCTTTTTACCCAGATCTAGTTTTTCCTTCTTTTTCAGAGCTTGAGGGGTGGGGTTGCCGCCCCTTCCGCCCCACCCCTCCTCCCCCCCCTCGCCTTGCCGGTACTCCTTCCTTCAACCCCCACCGGACTGACGCCATCTGCTCCCACCTTACCCCTCCGACACCACCCCTTTCCTTTTCTTTTCCTTCGCCGCCAGCCTTTCCACCTTCACCCACCACCACCCTTCACCGTCAGATCTTTCCACCACCACCCCTTTGCCGCCAGACCCGTCCGTCACAAGCCCCTCCGCCGACCGTTTTTGGGTGGTTCAGATCTGATGGAGGGTTGATCTTGGGAGCCTCGGCCCCCTCCGGCTAATAAAGCTTTCCTTCGCCACGGGCGGCGGCTACGGAAGCTAAGTTCTGTCCGGGGAAGTGATTGGTCGGCGACTCAGTGAACTCGGTATGACTCGGTGCTTCTCATTGGGGTGACTCAGTGGATCTTGCTCAAACTCATTGGAACTCGGTGCGTCTCGGCGATTTCCAGTGGGGCGACTCAGTGGGTGATTGGGTGAACTCGGTGCGACTCAGTGATTTCCAGTGGGGTGACTCAGTGGATTATTGAGTGTACTAGTTTTTATTGAGTAGCTGATTAATTTTTCTGTTTTAGTGTTTGTTTGTATAGTTGGTTTGTGGTTGGATGTCTTGGATTACATCGGATCTTCACTGTTTTAAAGGTTTGTTCTGGGGATTTCGTTGAATCCTTTGCTACGTGTCAGTGACAGGATTCTCATATCGGCTTTTGTTGATTTGCTTCGGCAGGGTGTCCATGAGCCTGTCAACACAGTGCTCGGTTTCTTTCATTGTAGTTTTGGAACACTCCTTTCAGTCTGGATGTAATCGTTTGCCTTCGGGCGTTTGGAATGAAACTTGCCGTTGTTCAAAAAAAAAAAAAATTCACATCAACAATATTGAGAGGTATTAAATTGAGGTTTGAGTGCCATTTGAGCATATGTGATCTCAAAATAGGTGTAATTGAAATACGTTGAACATTTTTATCTTTTGGAATTCTTATTGGTTAATTTGCTTATTGGGCGCATCTTGCCTATTCTCTTTGTACCAATTTCTTTCTTATCAATAAAATTTTCAGCTGATGAGAAAAAATAATACCAATATTGGCAGAAAGTTCAATACTACCAAATAAACTATTTTTTTTTTCCACATTATGAATTGATTACACAATTTTGCTCATTAGTGAGATACTCTAGACTAAAGGAAGCCGAGCACAAAAATTGATTTGGGTCTTTAGGCCTACCCTCCCTGACGCTTTTCGGCTCTGATTTGGGGGCATGATTTTATAGCAAAACATCCCTGTAGCTCCTCAGTTCTTGGAGGTTTAGGGGGGCCACTGTTTCAGTGGTATTCTAAGAGCGGCCACTTTGTGCATATTGTTTGTGAGATTGTTAGTGCCAGTAGCATTTCCGATTGTCAAATGTTAGGTCTGTCTCCAATCATCCATGCCCATACTCCAATAATTGAAGACTAGATGAGTTTTGTTGTTTGTTGTTGTATAAATTGATTACACAAGCCACTAACAGAAGTAAATATATTTTACAAAAGTCTGTTACATCTTATTGGAATCAAAGTTGTCTTGGCAAAACATCAGATGAGTTTTTTCACCAGACGGACTTGAGCTTTGTTTTTTAACATGTGGCCGAAGAGCTTATTAGTACAACAAAGCAGTTTACTTTTTTTTGGTCTCTCTAAATATGCTTCCGGACTTGAAGCTTATTTTACTCTAGTACCGTGTCACCTTTCAGGCTCATGTAATTTCGTCATGATCAGGGGGCCAAGTCATTCAAGAATAAAAATCAAAATACACACGAACATATAGAAGGGGCCAAATATTCATGCCATGTCATAGAAGACAAAGTGCAGGTCAACTATGGGTACAGAGCAACTACAATATGAGCCAAGACCAAGTCATTCCAGAATAGATCAAAACACATACCAACATATGAAAGGGCAAATATTCATGTCATGCCACAGAAGGCAAGGTGCAAGTCAAAGGTACATAGGAGAGTATGAAAAAAGGGCAAATTAAATATTCATATCATGTCACTGAAAACAAGATGCAAGTCAACTATGGGTATAGAACTAACTACAATATGGGTCGGGACCAAGTCATTCCTGAATAAAGATCAAAACATAGATGAGCATATAGAATTCTAATTGGATTCTGAGAACCTTTTTGCTGGAAAATCAAGTTGAACTGATGATCATCTGGGCTTGCTTGAATCCAGCCTCAAAGCCACGGCTGTCTGAGGCGACGTCGAAGAACAGTAGCCGCTGTGAACGGGTTGTGGTTGTGGTGTGGTGATGGATTTTTGCCGGAGAGAGAGTCGAGGAAGTTGTGGCCACGAAAGGAAGTGGTGGTGGTGGTGTCTATGGTTGTGTGGCGGAAGTGGTGGTCATAGTCAGAGAGAGGGGAAGGGAGTGTTCGGTTCGGGTTTTCAGACTGGGTTTGAAAACCCACCTCTTGTTCGATTTCCAAAAACCGTCCTCTACCCTCTTTTTTTTTTTTTTTTTAAAACTTCGTACAGTTTACGTTAAACCTACTAGTCACTTAACCTTTCTCCTTCATAACTCTACCTACCAACCTCTCTCCGTGTTAATCCATCGAACTCCATCTCTCTCTCTCTCTCTCTCTCTCTCTCTCTCTCTCTCTCTCTCTCTCTCTCTCTCTCTCTCTCCTCCATAACTCGATCTCTCCTCACTCTCGTCAATCGATTCTCCCGCCGGCTAGCTGGAAGGCTGCCAAATCCCGTCAAATCTCATCTACAACCAATACTCTATGGTCGATGGGTTCTCAATAAATCTACTTCCTTATAGCCAAAGAAGAAGATGCACACATGGCCTAACCGGAAAATCAAGGCGCGAAAACACACGACGACGGAGACTGAGAAGACTGGTGTTAGGTGTGGGAAATGGCTTCTCCGTTCCACGAAGAGCCGTGTATGTGGAGGTAAGATTTCTCTCATGACATTAATCAAGTGGCCTTTTTACTCTTTGTTTGAGATCAAACTACATTTATCATGATAATGAACTGATTTAAGGTTGTGATTGTGATTACCAGTGAATCCTTAGGTCTGGTGTTCATCCTTTGTGTGTGGTAGACGTCTGGAGTAAATGTCTGTTAACAATAATCTTTTTGTTTACCACTTTGGAGAGAACCAAAACTAACAAGATAAATTTTAAGGTTGAGGCTTTCTGAAATAGGGGAAAAGATTTACTTAAAACAAGAGCATCTACAAAACCAACATCCTCTATTTTTCTCCATTTCGGAGGATGAAAAGAAAGAAGTTAATCTAAATATAAATATAGAGAACTTTGAAAAGAATTGTTGCTTGATTCTGAAAATGTCATTTTATTGTACACTAGTTTGTTTGTTTGGCTTTGACTTTGTTTTTTAGGGCTATGGTTTTGAGATGGGGATGTCTACAATTTGTTGTGCATCAATTTTAATTTTGCCATGCTTCGGGAGTGTTCCACTAACAATAAACTATTTTTTTCAAACACCGGGACAGGTCATTCTCTCACAATACATCACATAAAAAAACCGTGAAAAAACAGTTTTTTCAAAAAAAAAACCAACTTAGTGGAACACTCCCGTATATAGCAGTTAGTTCTGCTTGCATAGGTGTGTGTTCCATAGTTGATAGTATTGCAGTACATGAAGACCCCATCAGTTTCAACTACATGAATACCCTTCCCCATGAGTTAGATATATGATGATGATGATGACTACAGTAGTTTCTTGAAAAGGATCCTACTGATATTAGTGGAAAATAGACGCGCTTCCGGGGCAGTTTAAATGCTCTAATCATGGCAATAACTTGTACTCCTATATTGTCACTTTACAAATAAACAAACAAACAAACAAGATTTACTGACTGAGAATCAGTGTAGGACTAAAGACTAATGACAGTTAAAACATTCAGTGATTATGGCTGCAGAAACCTCAGCATACACTTGTGTTTGGAACTTGACAAAAGAACTGAAAGGAAGGGAAAATAAAATTATAAAATTCCAACACGGTTACCATGTACTGGTGATTCTTTTCAAATTCACCATGAACGATTTTAAAATTCTTTTTTTTTTTTTTGGGTAAGTTTTTTACCACTATTTACAATACCCATCTGCGTCCATTGAACGATTTTAAGACCTCTCTCCTGGAGCTTAAGGCCTGTTAAGAGTGTTTGAACTTCACTGGCTGAGAGAGAGAGAGAGAGAGAGAGAGAGAGAGAGAGGGAGAGTCATTTTTGACATGGTAACATGAGAACATAACAAATCCAGAGAGTATCAGAGCAGTTAAAGGTTGTGCCACCATAACAGAATGATGAGAAATGCAATCACATAAGCAACGATATCCCATAATCACCAAACAAAAACCAAATACGGCCTCGATAAATCTGATAAACAAAATCAACCATTTTCAACCAATCAAGATTGATAGGAATAAGGAATGATACAATTCGACAGATAATGTTAGATCTCCCAAATCCTTCCACACTGAAACTAACAAGGAAACAGACACATTACTTGTTCTAATAAACCGGTATAAAACCCTATTTTTTTGGATCTAATGTACAAATTTAGACTTGGGGGCAAAGTTCCAGTCACACGGATAATTGCCCTCTTCTCCACATATGACTGGCTGCAGCCGAGCCTTTGCAAATGCTAAATTTTCAGTCAATTAAAGAGACTTCACCTTCTTGGTGGCCTCTATAATGCTTTGGATCCTCTCTGGGTGTTCTAACTTCAAAAGTTTCTGTAGGTGGCTAGAAGCTTCCTGAAAGCAATCATCCTTAATAGGAACCTTTGTATTAACTGCAAAAAGAACTTCGTTGACATCTTCCTCGAGCTGAAGGTGAAAAAGGTTGCTGAAAACCTGAGAACAGAGAAATACGAGTTTGTATGAACAATAAATGCAACCACCAGTTGAGCTAATAAAGCAGATCGTCAAGGACTATGAGTGCCGGAATAAGCAAGAGGTGCAACGAAATACCACATGATCTTGAAATTCAATAGTAGTGATCAACGAGCATAGGAAATTTTCGTACTTGGCACTTCCAATCATGTTAGTAAATGGAAGCCCTCATCTTTTTATGCAAAAAATAAAAGGAAGAAAAGAGGAAAGAGGACAAGCCAAAGCTAAGATGTTTACATGTTTAAGTTCCTAAAGATTTTAATGAGATCTTTTGAACGGTGTAATAAGAATTAGAATATTGTATCCAAAAGCACTTTTATAGGTTTGAAAATGGCACGGAATATCAAAAAGTGCAAAATTTAAGGGACAGAGAGTAATTAAACCACAAAAGGAGGTAGTAATTAAATCAAAAGTTATGGGAATGCCTCCAGTCCAAAAGTAATAGGTGTAGCTGTCGTGTTATGCAATTTCCCAGTCCATATAGGCCCTAGCATCTGTTAACCCATCAAACCCGGTCTTTTACACGGCAAAAAATCAAAACTCAAGGGAGGCTGTGTCGAATCAGGCAACTAGAATGTTATGCAAATATGTGATTGTTCTTTTCTCACCATTTTCATCCTTGAGACAACCATCTCTCTAATGGTTGAGGATCTTGAGACCAGATTAATAACAAAGAGACCTTGCCCAGTTAGGGAATTCTTGACAGCACAAAAAAAGGACTCCTCCACAAAATCCGATGCAGGGCAGGTGAGACCAGAGCTGCACAAGAGAAGTAAATTTAGATTGAAGAAAGTCAAAACCAATAGAAGGAAACTAACTTGTAGGGATTTCAACAGAAACGTACAATTTACCTAGAGTCTGAAGAGTCCACATCAACAATAAGTATGTCAATTTTGTTGGTCGCGTTGCCTTCTGCATCAGATACAGTGCAACTTCTGTTTGAAGAAGTCGGGTCCATATTGCAGATAGCCTTATCATTACCATGACCAACAAGGACTCCATCATCTACCTTGGAAACCCCTTTAACAAATTGGATCCCATCGGTGATATGCACCTGAAATTCCAAGAACCAATCAAAAGGCAATGAGCATTAAAGACTTAATAGACACGAAGAATCATAAAACAAATAAACAATACATGGTGGCTAAGATAGCAGTTTACTTTCTGAGGATAATTGTGTTACAGCCTTTTTCCTTTTTGTGTATAACTCAACAAAAACAGAACACAATGCATCAATGCAAAATCTCGCACATTTTGATGCTAGAATAGCAGTTTTTTGATCCACTTAAATGTGAGGCAAGAATAGTGATGACCCACGAGATACCTTCCACAAATATCCAACGAAGAGTTGAAATTAAAATCATAAAAACACCATGCCAAAGCTAGAACCATCAAGTGTCGTAATGTGAATCATACATAATCACAAAAAATGCTCAATCTTCCAGACTTTTCCAAAGCAAAAAATCCGGAACACGCTTCACGACTATGAATTCTGGAGGACTCCAACCGGGTATCGATTTGAAATGCGTATCTTTTCCCATTACGCAGGCTTTCCTTGATAGGAATTTGGGGACACTATCAGTGGAAGTCAACAAGAATTACAATCTTACTCCACATCATTATAGGTTTACAGAACATCCATACTTCTATTTATGTCAGGATTGATGTCGTTTCTTTCCCTTTTCTTTTACAAATACGTAGTTGAAGCATCTGGTCCCCATCATCCTAGTTGTAGTTGTTAGACTTTGACATCTCTCTTATGCAACTCATGTTAATTGACTCTGGCAAGTATTTCATTCACAAGAGCATCGACACTATTTATGTTCTTCCTTTTTCCTATCTTAAATCAATTTCGAAAGTAAACGTTTTTATGTGGTCATTGACTTATAAGAATCCCATGACAAATGAAAACGTTTCAAAACATGAGACTCTCAAGCAATCTTTTTCCTCAATGATGTCTAATATGTAGTAGACTTGAGAGAATCACACTCTCCAATTATGCAGCTAGAACCCTGGACTGCACGCCCAAGACCGTTGAAGATAAAAACTGAGAACAAGAAGAACAATTAGAACCAACACTCATATAGGAGAAAAACACTGGAACTTTTATTTCATAATATTTCTCCTTTCTCACTCTCTACAAAAGATACACCAATGACTCAAAACACTTCTAGAATTTATAGAACTCTCCTAACATGTATCTAGTCAAGTACACAACCCTAGACAATAAATAGATTCATGAATGACCCTTGGACTCCATACATGAACACTAGTAATGACCCTTGAACTTAAAAAAAGACCCTTGAACTACATTCATGTACCAAACCATGTACATGAAACATGTGTGAAAAATACTAAATTAAACTAATAAAGTTCGCACAACTTTCAACAGGTAGGAGCTACATATCATTGCATCGTCTATTTTGCATGGCTCTCTGCCTTTGTCTTTAAGCCGCCAGTTCTTTGAAATGGAGGATATATGTTGGGTAGCTCCTCTTGTTCCCAAAATGCTATTTATCAAATTTGGAAGTTTTGAGGGGAAAAAGGAAGCGAAAGGTTTCACATACAACCACACAATTAAGAGCAAACAAAAGATCTGACACCCCACCCAAAACCATCTCATTTTATTTTATCAGCAACAAATACTAAAACCACCTCATCTTGCTTCCACTCTTAGTATGACTTAATAGTCCCTTGCACCTCGCCAAATCCTGCGTCTTGAAGCATTGACCCAGGAAATAGTATTTAATTCATCATCTTAAATCCACAACGTGGAGTGGAACGTTATCTAAAGAACTTAGATAACATTCATGCACCCTTGCTTTCAACATGGCTACATAAATCCCCAGCAGCCATTTAACACAATACTATTATCGGGAGTAATTGACTACTGGAGCATGGGATACCAGCCTAGTTGAAGAAAATATCAACACAAATGTGCTTGGCAAGCCTAAAATTCTACGACGTTTCTCTGAGTCCTAGTCTGAGGTTACATCATCTCACCAGGCCTACCTCAATATCGTTATCTGCTGCACCTTAATAGGAGTAGCAAATTAAGGAATGACACAGAAAATGAAACTAAAATGATGATGATGATACCTAATTCTAGAAAAGGAATATTCATGGATGGCCAACTTATATCTATATATATACACATCTCACCTTAGAGGGTAAAGCAACCAGAAAGAACAGATTCAGGCAGCATATACAAAGAACAGATTCAGGCAGCATATACTAGTGCATGCAGAGAAATGCATAGATATAATAATGCAGGACTACTACCTCTTCCGCATTGCATAAACTCAGGTGCTCACTAATTTGACAAGTATTGATAGTGCTTGTTAGAAATAAACTAGTCGTGTGAGAACACAATGTAATAATGCCAAACTACCTTCAATTGTTTATCTTCTCTAAAACCAAAGTAACCCTTTGCGAGATCTAAAACCACAGGATCTAACTCCACAACCTGTCAACACAGAAACTATTCAAATCATACAAGAGCAATTTCCAATCTACCATGAAGATGGTATTAAACCTCAAGTTACCTCTACGCACAGAATGGGCAGACATGTCCGGAGGAACATAGGAAGTAAGCCAGCTCCAAGACCAATGACAACTGCTCTGACCTGGAACAGGCAAAGCAATTACTTTTACCAGACTAGAACGGAGAAGATAATGCAGTCTTAAGACCTGTTTTGTTAGGCACAGTAGTGTGGTTCAAACTTGACGACTTCTCCTATCCTTTCTGATCACACGTACACATACACATAATTGACAAGGAGAATACTTTATCAAGCGATTTGAAAGAAAAATAACTTTCCATCTTAGTTGCATGAAGCGGGAGGGGATGCGGGGACGGGAGCAGAGGAACCTAGAAGTTCCTAAGGTTGGGAGCGCTTGAGGAGCATATATAGATCATATTTAAATATATAGATCATATTTAAACCATTAAAGGAAAAGTGATGCTTATTGAGAATTTTCCCCATCTTAAATTGAGAATTTTCCCTATCATAAAGGGTAAAATTTTTGGAAGTTAGATATTTTCAATTTGCAAAACTTCTTGACTCATGATTTTCATATTCTTATTTGCACATCCTTAAAAATATGAGAATAATTGCTTTAATGGCCCAATAAGCTCCCATCCTAGGTAGGAGCGAGCTCCCATCTCGAGGGGAGCGAGCTCCTGTCAAGCGCCCATCTTGGAAGCGCTGATTCGAGCTCCCATCTAGGGAGCGCACCCATTTTAGAAAGATCCTGCAACTAAGCTTTCCATAATTTCAGTAAAACCTAAAAACTCATACCCAGCTCTATGGTATTACTTATTAGATAACCCTCATACCCCGTGAATTAAATTTTGGTACTCACGTTTGAAACATGGTACAGTTCCATTCCCTAAACAGTAAATTTAGTGATCCAAAGAGATCCCCCAAAGGTTTTCCAAAACATTCGACTTACTAAGGAAAAAAAATCTTTAGAGGGTGGAATTTGGGTGAGAGAAAATGTTAAGAATTAAGGCCATTATGCTCCTACAGATGTGTTTCGTATGAATAATTGTCAAGACTTACTTTTGCTAGATGATTACTGCTTGGAAGAGTAAGTTTCAATTATGTTATCTATAGAAGCCTACCCCTAGCGCACCACAATTTAGGTTTGTGGCATGCCACCTTCCGTTCCTTGAACAAGTACGATCCGCTTTTCCAATATAGGTCTAGCTATTAGTTTGGAGCACAGTGAGTCGGTAACAGAAAATAATTTACTTACCTCTTTTCCAGTTGATGAAGCATTTTCCAAGCATGTAGAAATTAGCATAAACCCAGCAACGATGCCAGTGTGGTATGAACTAGCCAAATAGTTGTGATCAACTTTCAGACACTCGCTCAAGTCTATAGCATGAAGAAAATAAGTAATAAGAAGTCAACCCAGCCAAAAAAAATTTACAAATTTAAGTTGCTGATGAAAGCAAATGAAACCACTAAGCAACCACTCAATAGGAAGAGTATCAGAGATTACAGTCAATACCATCACTTACAGACACTTTGGGATCCTTCCTTTTCAGATTTCCTCTTTTCCTTGCCTTGGAAGAAGAGTGTGCTTTCTTCTGCTCTGTCTCACCAAGCACTTTCTGAGATCCTCCTACTGTAAGCAAAGCTTCAGATTGCACCAAGCCCTCCATTCTTTGGAAAGTAAGGCGCCGGAATACCAAACCGTTTGATGGCAAGGGACAACTGGAATCATCAATTTTTTCATAGATGACATCATCAACAATGATCGGTCCGGTCAAGGGAGATGTGACCTACATAATATAAAGCAATTGATTATGGGATGAATGTCAAATCACCCATCATCCAAACCTTCAGCTATTAGGACATGGGTCCAACAATGCATATCAAGCTATCTAACTCTCTCCCTAAAGTCCAACCCCATCTTTCCATGGAGATGTGAACATTTACTCAAAGAGAAAATGAAAGCATAGAGTAAACGAATCCAAACCAACATAAATGAACCCACTACCGCTCAGAAACCAAAGCTCTGAGACCATGTTAAATCACCGATTGACGCAAAATCTAATCTTAAGCTATTAGGAAAGGAGCCCAATAATACAAGTCAAGATAAAAACAATGGAACTAGAAGTCCATAAGCAACAGACATGTCATCATTACTGGTGATTTGAATTTGCTCCAATGTGTTTCATACAACACCAAAAAGAAACCCACACTTCTATGTGAGCAGCGGCTTCACAAATGAGGGCGAAAAGCTCAACATTGACTCAATGTTTCAAATAGTAGTAGTGGTGACCTTAACATTACTGGCGGTGGTGAGATGGTTCTGAGTGTATCAACATCACCTCAACATTTCAAAAAGTAGAAGCGCCAAGCGGTGATCATAACAATAGCGGTGGCGGTGACATGGTTCTTGCCTTCATGGTGGACGGCCATCGTGTAGCAGTAGCAGCAAATATTTTTAATTTTTTATACGACAACTTGGTGAAAACTCATTGATACAAGTGTTTTTATTCCAGATTTGATTTTACTCGGGTTGGGTTGAAAATCAAGGTTGTCAAATCGTGAATCGAATCAAGAATCGAACTGGTCTTTTGATAAAAAGCTTTAGACCTACATTAATAAAAAGCTTGTTCTAAATGATGATTTGATAATAATGAGTAATAGGTAAGCTGCTTGTTTGCTTGTTCTAAATGATTATTTGATGATAATTGTTTGTGTTTACTTCGTTAGACATCATCTATTTTGTAATGTCTTTGCTCATCAATGAAACACTTTTCCTTTGGATTGTCGTCGTTCATTTTGTTAGCTATATTGTTGCTTGCTTGTCGTTGGTTTGACATAAAGTGCTTGGCTACTTACTTGGAATTGTTCGGAGACTGACTTGCCTACAAGGGTGTCTAAGTAGGAAGCCACATGTAGATTCTCTTGAGCATAATCTTGCCTCAAATGCCACCCGTGACAGTTGGTAATTGGTGAATCTTATGGTCGTATTTGCAAGAAAAGAGTAATAAGTACAAAACAAACCCCTAGAAGGTCTTTAGGGTGGTTGTATTCCATTTGTTTTTGGTCATTTTTTTATTCACTCTTGTAATAAACTACCTTTCTTATTACTTTATAATACTTAATGAAAGCAGGGACTTGGGAGACCAAAAGAAAGCAGAGGACACATGTCCAATGAACTTGGGCCCTACTTCAATTCGGCGCATAGGAGGCCACAATCAAGTCAAGAAGCAAGCTGTTCAGAGTGAAGAAGCATGGATACGGACATGGACAAGGACCTGACACGGCACAGACACAAACACGCGAATATGTTACTTCTCTAAAATGTAGGATGCAGACACGTCGGTGATACATTCAATTATATATATCCAAATTTATGTATATGTAACCATAAGGATACGTACCAGATTAGTAAATAGACAAGACGCATGAAGAATCAAGATTGACATGACTTAAGAAATCCTTAAAAAATAAGGCATGGGCAGAATTAGAAATCCTTAAAAAATTTCAATTGAATTGAAGTCACGATTAGTTGTAACTCATAAGACTTGCTATATTCCATATTCACAAAACATAGTGATATGTCAACTTTCGAAATCTTTGATAATCACATGTTAGCAAGTATCCAAAATGAGGAATCAATCACATTGTAATTCCTAGGCATAGAAACCAAAGAAGTGTCGGACTCGTTGCCCAACCTGTCTGACATGGGAACACATTATGATTTTTATTTTTTAATAACAGACAAAAAAAAGAATATCGGACACATGTCCGAGAGTGTCCGAGTTATGTCGGTGTCCAACACTGTCGAACTAGAACACGCCACCTTCGTTTAAGTGTCCGTGCTTCTAAGGTCTTCAGAGTTTTGTGAAATACTAAAACATAAAACAAAGGGAGCACTCAACCTGATGAACAATTTTCCGCTGCTTGATCCCATCACTTGCTGCCATAAATCTGCAGACAAATCTATCCATAAATCACCATATCGAAAAACAAAATGCAATGCCTAGCAGGATGAGTAGACAATTGCCTACCATTCAAAACCAAAAGGTATCACAATAACGGCAAGAAGAAACAAAAATGATTACAATAAAGATGTGTTAGACTAAACAATCGGACCAGTATCATTTTGGTGTAGTCAATTCCATTCAAGCTTAACAAACTTGTTATCCGGTTCACGCTTAACTGCATACCATGGTGCAACTAGGTCAAGCATGGGAAGGACGCTGTAAAACTAGACACATCAATGTGTAGCACTTTGAAAGAGGAGAGTTTCATACGCTAAAAAATGTCCCATGTAGCATCTTCACCGGCCAAAAAAGGATTACTGTTTCCAACATGGGAAGAATGCATTCATAACAATGTAAAAACTCGTTCCTATTACTACTGAATGTATGGTTCCCTATCAAAACCAAAAAAGGAGGCCGTGAGAATAAAATATTTCTTCTCTATACGTCCATTATTGACAAAAATCAGTGGAGGAGGGATGGGCTCTCAATTCCTAGCAGTCTTGTACAGCAGGTTTAGAAGCAATTGGATATTCTCTGTCCTAATACAAAGCATCAACAGCTGATCCATCGACTGAGTTGTCAGACACATAACAAAACTACTTAGGCCCAGTTTTCCAAAAGATTTTAACACCCAAGTGCTAAAATCATGATATTTCAAATCAAAAAATGAAGTGGTTCCGTGTATCGTTTTTCGATTTTTTTCGCACCAAATTGAAGTACACAAGGAGTACTTTAATTTGGTGCCAAAAAAATTGAAAAACAGTACACGGAACCACTTCATTTTTTGATTTGAAATATCATGATTTTAGCACTTGGGTGCTAAAATCTTTTGGAAAACTAGGCCTAAGGGTACCAATGAGAGATGATGGTTAATGACGAGGGAGAAGAAAATTTTGAAAAGCTACAAAAAAAGGTCTAATCCTTAAAAGCGAAGTCAAAGTCCCTGCAGAAATGGAATAAAAGTAAATAGTACAGTAACATACGGGATTGGAGCGTCACTGCAATCTCTTCCTGGTGCCAACGGTTTAACCAGAGGAGAAAGATCCTTCTGAAAAAAGAGAATAACGAGAACGCAAAATAATCAGAATTTAAAATAACAAGTGTTTACAGAGCTACAGAAAGCGGCCTCACTGGTATAACACTTTGAACAAAGGTTCACCTGAATTTCATCCATGCTGGCATTGGCGTGGCTGGTGTCTAATAAAACCTAATCCAACACAAAATAAACATAATCCGACACAATTTATTAAACATTTCGCGATCTCCTGAAGACTATGAGACCAATTAAGCAGCGTAAAAAAAGTTACCATTATCAGACGAGCTGCTTTTGAGCTTTCAACGACTAGCCATTGTCCTTCTTCTGAAGAGAAGAGCCACTCATGAGCCCGCGCCTGGAATCTAAAGTTCAGTTATAGTTTTAAATTGAGAACCAGAGAGGAAAACATGCAAAACCAAAACCCGCAAAATAAGACATGCATGAATTAACAAAAATTCGAGTTTCTCTTGCACTATATTTTACAAGAAAGAGAAGTTCTGTTCTTCTTTTGCATGTGTGAGTTGCTAGGGTTTTTTTCCCCTTTTTTCTTGAGGACTCGCGCTTTGAATTCTGATACCATGTTAGGTCACCAGTTATCTCAAAAGCTTAAGATCTAAAGAAGTGTGCCGAACGATCTACACCAAGCTATCCAAGGTAAAGGAGAGAAAAAATACACAAAACTGGTAATGAAGTGCGGAAAATTTCACATTATCAGTGAATAGAGAGTCACAACCAATTAAAGAAGAAATCAGAAAAAGTTGCTGTTGCAACTGAGAACATAACTTCAAACACACTCGTGACAGCTGGACCAATGTCAATGATTAAAAAATCAGCTTCAGCTGGACAATTGGGATAAAGAATAGCTGACGAAGTAAAGTTGCATGACAATGTATGATGGAAAAGTTTAAAAAAGTAATATTTACAGATCTAAGACCACCACACAAAATATTATTTCAAGAGAAAGAGAACAGGTATTTTCCTATACATTACCAGAATCATGGGGCTCATCAGCATCACAAACATTTTCATGGCAATGATGCAAATGTCATGTATCACAACGTTATGGTATGGAGCTAAGAAGCAAGGACACAGGATATAGAAATTCCAAGTGAATGGGGACACGGACATGGAAGGGGATACAAAAAATATATATATGTAGATATGATACATATCTAGTTGTTATTCATATGAGCATTCCACTCGGAAACAACCACAATTTAAATAGTAATTTTATAATCCTTATTGTTTCCTTCGTGAATATTACAAGTCAAAAGAGCGTTTTATTTGGTCAAAATTAATTTATCCGTATTTTCCCTTTATATCTTTGGAATATCATTACCCCAAAATAAGCTTCAATATTATAAATTGACCTCTGTTATGTTCCATCCATGTCCAAGTTGAGACACAGTGTCCCTGGTGTGTCCTCGGCTTGAAATAACAAGGCAAATATTATTATTACTCTGCAAATAAACGAAGCTATTATTTCTCTAGCATTCATACTTTTACTTCAAATCTTCATCTGATTGGTTCACGCATTACCAAGGGCACTCACAAGACTAGTTCGTTGGAAAGATTTATGTCGGGTTTCACGCACTAAATTTCAAAGTAACTCTCACACTAAATGAACCCAATGGTATATATACTGCCTGCAATAAAACTGTTATGCTGAGTCACGAACCTTAGGCACTAGAAAAACACCACAATTATATGAGAAAGGGCCAGATTGTTGTTGAGCATCAAGGAGAATAGCTTTGTAACTGAAACGGGAGACCCCTTGTTGACCCAGAGTAAGCTGGACACGACGACCTGGGCTAAGCTCTGCCATATTCCCTTTGGTTCCTAGTTGGAGATCCTTGAGCGAGTGCAGTACATCAGAACCAGTGGAGTATTCCATGCGAATTTGGTTCTCACTTTCAAGTACTTCGTGGAGGCCACGAGCCTGAAAAAACAAGTAAGCTTCAGTCAAGCTTTCAAGATAATCAAAATTCACAGATTTGAGTAAACAATCAGAAGAAAGTATATCCCAATCTATCTATACCTAGTGACTATGACATCCAGTTAAAACATTGTGATTTACATGGAGCGGGGGATTTCCTGACATTTCTGATCTGTCTGGATCGTAGATGATTCAACTTAATATTATTATTATTTTATTTTTTTTGGGTAAATTTGTCTGCAAATGGTATGATGTATTTTGGAAAAAGGTGGAGACCATCCAACTACCTGATTCCCGAGACAAACAAGAGAAGATTGGTTAATTGCTGATGATATTTGTAGCAAAACACTCGATGTCTGTTTCTCAGCAATCACCATGAAGGTATGTAGGTTAGGTTTATCAGATTGTTTTTGAGGTATAACATGAACACTCATTTTCCACCCATACCGCAATTCAGGGAAAAGCAAACCTGACAGAAGACAAATAAAGAGATGGGTGAAATCCTCAACGAAGCCGGTTATAATAGACTTTCATGCTATTGCTAAGGTAAAAAAGGGATCCCTTAATTCACCAAATACTGAGCGAGTTAATCTCTGTCAAGCAAATGAAACGGGAAAAGAAAAAAAAAAACATCATGCAAACAATGCTTCAGGACACTCAAATCAAGTTGAGATAAACCATACCTAAAACATGAGATTCTGCCAAGGTGAGACAGATAAATTTACCCCCAGATTTCAACACCCTTTTCACCTGGTGATGAACAAGACACTCATGTGAATTATAAGAGAATTGGGTTAACTTATTGCTGACTAATACCAACTTTTAGCTCATACAACAAGATACAATTGCAAAAATTTTAATAAAAGAATTTGAGTATGTCGATAGAGTCACCTCTGATAAATATTGGCTACCCAGCTTGGGTCCAAGCTCAGGCTCCATTAGAGCATCCAACCCGCCTTTATCAAGGACAACATCAAAGGTCTCATCCACAAACTGGAGAAAATATCAGCACAGAATCAGGAGGAGAACGGATAACAATCTCAAAAAAATGGCTGAAATAAATATAGCAAGAAGAAATACAAAGATGGCATCACATGAGTATTATTTAACAGCCAAGGACACCAAACCGATAAATAAAAGTATAGACAAATTATGAACAGAGGAAACCAGTTCAAAGGTAACACAGTGACCCGTTCCAGCAATTGGAAGTTTGAACACTAGTTATGTTTTGTTGCAACGAAGGAACATCATTAACCCATACCAACCACTTAAATGTTGTGAGATTGACTGGTGTCTTGCTACATTTTCTTGCAACAATGGAAATCATTCGTGTCAATTGTATTTATCTAAATGAAGATCAAGATCATTAGTTGGAACGTGAAGGCAGTGGAGAAGGTGCGTCTTAAGGAGTGGATGGCAGATATGATTTGCTTGAAAGAGATGAAGTTGATTGCAGTCTCAAGAAGGTGGTGAGGGCAGTGGGTGTGCTAGATGGTAGAGTGGATTCATTTGGAAGCAGATGGGTCGGCAGAAGAAGTGCTAGTAATGTGGGATGCAAGGGTGGTGATGTTAGAGAGTGAGGTTGGTAGGTTTTCGGCCTCTCGCCTTTTTCGAATGACAGAGGGATGGCTTTATTTTGGTTTCTCTGTGTATGGTCCAATGCAGCTTAATTTTAGAGGGTATTTTCAGGAGGAGTTGGAAATGGTGCATTCAGATGGGGCGTACCTTCCTCTCTGTGTGTGTGTGTGTGTGTTGTTGTTGTTGTTGTGTTGTGTGTGTGTGTGTGTGTGTGTGTGTGTGTGGGGGGGGGGGGGGGGGGGGGGGGGGGGGGGGTTGTTGATTTCAATGTGGTAAGGTTTCTGGTGAAAAGATCGGGTTATGGTCCTATTAGTGGGGCCATGAGGAGGGGTTCTCTAATTTCGTGTCAGAGTTCAGGTTAATGGATTGGCCTTTGATTGGGGGTCATTTTATGTGGTGTGGACTCAAGCAAAGCCTTCTATGTCTCGCATATACAGGTTTTGATATCTCCTAAGTGGTGGGAGGAGCATCTTTATAATGTTTCTAGTTTCTATTATTGAGGCCTGTGTAATATCATGCCCCGATTCTGTCGGATGGTGGTGGTATGAGGCGAGACCTGAGTCCTTTCAGATTCAAAATCATGTGGTTTTCAGATGAGGGGTTCAAGCATCTAGTTGGGGAATGGAGGACAAGTTACACTTTCCTTGGCCCGCCTAATTTCATTCTTGGGAAGGAATTCAAATGCATAGAGGATCTCAAAATTTGGAAAAGAGATGTTTTGGACAGCTGGATCTTCTTAAAGCTAGGGCACTTTTTAACATTTGTTCGATTGATGAAGTGAAGCAGTATAGATAAAAGGTTGGGCGAGGATGAGAAACAGTTGAGGGAAACGGCAAGAGAAGAATTTGGCTTATTGCTAGATTAGAAGAAGTCAGTTGGAGACAGAAGTCGAGGAATCTATAGGTGAGTTATGGTGACAGGAACACCAGATTTTTTCATAGAATGGTGAATGCTCGTAGGACAGATAAGGATGGAGGACTCGTTATTGGACAGGGAGGAGAAAATTCGTCAGCGTGTCCAATATTTATGCCAATTTGTTTAGGGAGGAAGGAGGCCAAAGACCTAGGGTTGATGGCATGGAGTTGATCAGATTTTTGTTGCATGAAAGCAGATTTTGGAAGCGATGCTGGTGCAAAATGAATGTGACGATGCAAGACTACAGAACGGAGGGCCGGAGCTGGTGGCAAAGGAAGAAAACTGATGAGAGTAGGCTTATTTTCACGAGTGGAATATTTTTAATAAATTTTTTATCTCTTGATCTGTCCTCTTCTAATGGTAACTGGTAAGGCTAGCTCAGTGCATTTCCATTCTGTTTCGATCTCCAGAAGACTGAGAAGAGGGTAATCTGCTGGATAAGTTCCCAGTGTTGTGTTTGCTTTGTGTAGTTTGTTGTCTTGTTCCAAAGTAGTGGCAGTACCAGTTAGGCTCTAAATGATGTCCTCCTTTCTTTGTATGAGGTTTTCTTGTTTCTCGGGTACGCCCCTTTGCTTTTGTAGTTGGTTCCCTTAATAAAACTTAAGTTGCCAAAAAAAAAAAATATATATATATATATATATATATATATATATATATATATATATATATATATATATATATATATATTCAGGCAATTAAATTTCACCATTGTGTCAAAATAGACAGAGCAACTCAGGGCCAGTGCTAGATTTTCGATGGCCCGACGAAAAATTTTTACACAGGGCTCTCTAAATAATTCACAAATAAAATACTTTTAACAAGAAAAATTACAAGGTATTAAAAAAAAGTACAAAAAACTTGATCATTATTTTGTTAGTTCAAAAGATATTTCGTAAGTATAACTATTCTCGCATTTTCACTCTCATACTAATTTTACATGTGGGCACAACTGCACAATATACATATAAAACAATCTTGGCGCCTCCGAAGTTATTTAAAATTTGGGAGGCCAAAGCGATAGCAACCTCAGCGTATGCCCAAAGCCGGTCCTAGAGCAACTCCAGTACTTACTCCTATGTTGTCTTTCATATGTAAATTTGAGCTAAAAAAAAAAAAACCCCCAAAACCTTTCTCAACCCCTCTACTCAAACCAATACCAAAACCAGGAGACTTTTTCAAGGTGTCAGTTTGAGGCTTTCCATAAATGAAGCTTTTACTCAAATTCCATGCTTAATTGTTTGTGCTGTCCCAAACCAAACGCTTTTTACACAATTTTTAATCTGGGCGAGGAATAAATAGAATTCCATACAAACCTGCATATTGGTCATGTCCATGACGCGCCACCGCATACCGGGGCGTGACCGCACGTTCCGCCTCAACATGTCGGATATGACCACTTTAGAGAAATCAATATTGGTAATGTCCCTAAACCCGGCGTCGTACAGGTGCTCGGAGAGTCGAGAATTGCCGCAACCGGGGACGAGAATCTGCACCGATGCCGCTTCGGGCGGTGGCGTTTGGGAGAGTAGGTGGGTGAGGAGTGGTTCCTTGAGCTGGGGCCACTCGGCGTACCACTCGAAGGAATCATCGCTGCCTCGGATAGTGAAGAACTTGTCCCAGTTCTCCTTGCTCGTGAAGTCGCCTAGGGTTTTCAGGAGCTCTTCTTGCTGATCTCTCTTCCCCATTCTCTCTCTCTCTCTCTCTCTCTCTCTCCCTCCCTCCACGGTGGTTTCTGGGTCGGTCTTTTAAGTGTTAATAGGTTTTAGGGTTTGTTTGGAACATGTGAAAGGGAAAAGAAAAAAAAGAGAAAATGTTTAAGAGGGAATATATAGAGGAAATGAGTTTCTTTCTTTTGTTTGGTTCTAGGAGAAAATGAGAAGAAAGTAGAGAGAAAATTTCTTTCTCTTGTTTGAATGCAAAAGGAAAATGCAAAGAAAAAATAATGATTTATGTTCTGCTACTGCCCCCTTACTAAACATGAAAAATTTTGAGGAAAGAAAAATAGTAACGACAGATGGACAACAAGCAAGAGGGAGGCATGCAGGGAGCACCTCACGTCCAGAAGTTTTCGAACATAAGCGGTAATTTTACTTCAAATTTTTGGCTCCTCTCTTCTCTCTCATTTTCTTTCCCTTTCTATACTTTTCCTCTTAGAATTTCTTACTCTTTTCCCTTCTCTCCCTGGACAAAGGAACCAAATAGCCAAGAGAGAAAAATTCTTATTTTCCTTTCCTTTCTCCCATTTTCTTTAAGTTCCAAACCGGGCCTTAGTCTATTTGGAAGCTGGGAAAAATAGTGGACAATAAGAGAAAATATTTGGGAGGAAAATTAAGAAAAAATTTGAAGATTTTTCCCCTGTTTGGCGGTCAGAACTCCAAAGAAAAGTTAATGGAATGAATTTTCTTTTGTTTGGTGTCAAAAGGAAAACGAAAAGGGAAAAACATGAAGGGCTTGTTCGGATGGGTTTTGGAGACCCGGCTCTAACTTTTTCCCAGTGGGGCCCTCCGGCCCGTAAATCATTTTCTCTCTCCTTCCCATTTTGGGACACTATCCTAGTGCACAATTTGTGCACAAATGGATCGGTGGTGTCTACTTCGGAGTCTCATACAAATGATCCAAGCCGTTCATCGACTTTAAAATACTTTGATTAGCCTCCAAGAAAATCATCTCAATCTAAAAACTTTAAATATTTGATCTAATCTTTCAATTTTCATTCAAAATTAATCTTGAATTATGAAGAAACTTTAAATAAAAGTTGACTAGTCGGATCAAGTACTTATAAAAATCTGATTGAGCTAACTTTTTTTGAGGTAACTCAAAAAATTATTTTAAAGTTGATGGACGGCTTGAATCATTTGTATGGAACTCCGAAGTAGGCCCTATCAATCCATTTGTGCACTAGGATAGTGTCTCCCAAAATGGGAAGGAGAGAGAAAATGTCTTATGGGCCAGAGGGCCCCACTAGGAAAAGTTAGAGGCCGGGTTTCCAAAAACCCATCTGAACATGGTGGAAGGTTGCTTTAACTAATTTTTTTCCTGCTTTTAAACTTAATTGGTTACTTCTATTTATAAATAGATGTTCCAGCCAGCTTACGCATACAACCAATAATAGCACTAAGAGTTTGCTAGCAAAGGAAATCGAACTTGAAATTTTAAGTGAGAGCAAGCTCCTAAGTCTCAATCCAAGACCATTTGCCAGCCCCTTGGTTCTGTTGCTTCGATCGTTGAAGCCTTTGTTCACACACACACATTGAGAGCAAGAGTAAAAAGTTGGGTGACAAATCAATTAGCAACCCAACTTATATACATATACAGTGAATTATGAATCCAAAGAATTAAGGTCATAACAGATAAACTTTAATAAACCTAAGGGTACAGAGGTTTATGTACAGAAAATGCACAGATTATGCTCGGGGACCCACTTTTGGGTCCCACACGAGTGATCCAAATTATTTGATTGAAACGGTGGGACTTTGGTTCGAGCACTTCTAACCGTCCGATTGAGCTGAAATTTTGTGGGGCCCCTTGGAAAAATATTTAAGAATAACAAACGGTTCGGATCACTCGTGTGGGACCCAAACATGGGTCCCCGAGCATGATTTGTGCATTTTTTGTACATGAACTTCTGTACCTGTAGCACTTCCCGATAAACTTGACACTATAAGATTGAAACTCCTAAAGTAAGGATCCACCTTTCTGAAAAGTGCACATTGTAATGACAGCAAAGGCATTGGCAGCAAGCTTTAGCAATCAAGGCCTTGAACTACCTTGATTATGGAGAATACAGCGAGCCAACAGAATCTCAGTTTGGCTTCAGAATGAGTAGTGTGCTTCAACTCCACTTGCAACAATAGGAAATCGATTTTTTTGTACACCAAACGCCCTCTCGATCGCATTTCATAAGGACACCATATCTATCTCTTTAACATTTTCTGGTGCGGGTGGATGATCGAGTACTCTTTTAAATGATACCAAACACCTTGATATGTTGTGAGAAAACCGGCCCTCAGTATAGATCCCACATTGACTAGATAATGTTTTACCTATATACATTATGCAATTAGTCGTGTATTTTCTTGGTCAACCAATTTCTATCATGTTTAAAATTATGGGATAAAAAATTACCTGGTGGAACTCTCAATTTCTCTACCTTAGTTGAGAATTGAAATGAAGCAACACATGACAAAAGTCAGAATAAGTTGAGAATTGAAATGAAGCAACACATGACAAAAGTCAGAATAACTGGTTAACAGATTTCAAAGAGATAATAGGTTGATTCCAGTTAGACATGGATAATAGGACACAAGAATTTCAAGAGAGAGAGAGACTAAGCAAACGTCTAGATAGGACACAAGAACCACAATGGAGACTGGAGAGAGAGCTTAGCGTTCAAAATTTTGGTGCCCCCATTTTCTCCTCCAGTTTCTTTTTATTTTTTCCTCTCTACCTATTCCTACAACCAAACAGGTGGGAGGAATATTTTTTTTTATTTTCCTTTCTTTTCCACTTCTTTCCCCAACTTCTAACAAGAGCATTCAATAGGAAAACTATCTTGATCAGATATTTTTTTGTGTTAAATATCTTAATCGGACATTGATATATATATATATATATATATATATATATATATATATATATATATATATATATATATATATATATATATATATTACTATGCAAGGAATATTTAAAATATATGAATTGAATCAATATCAACCGATGTACGGCCAGGATGGTTTTTTTAATGAATGTTCTTCTCAACAAGCCCTACAATTTCTGCGTAATAGGGATAACGGGCACAGAATTATGTAACTTTCCTTCAAAAATTCCATTCAGTATATAGGATTCTAAATTCTGAACAAAAAATTTCAATGACTCGATCAAGTACTTATATTTATCTGATTGAGCTAATTTTTTAACAAGGCCTTTGGAATAAGTATTTTATTGTATAGCTCGGATTGTTGGTGTAGGATCCCGAAGTAGGCCCCACACAAACCTTTCCTAATTACAAATAAATAAAGTCACTGTGTTTAGGCAGCCTGTCAATCAGTCCATGCATGGTAATAAATAAATGTACACTATCTATCCTGAGACGCCCCTCAAGTTACCTTCTTTTTTTTTTTTTGCAAGCAGATAAAGAAGACACCATTACTGAGGGATGTGCTACAACTAATGAGTGATGCACAAGTTCCCATCAAAGAAGTGGAAGTGTGGGTGTGTGGTGTGGGGGCACAATGACAGATCTAAGTTGGAGAAATGGTGTACCAAATACATGCCTAATTGTCTGATCCTCCATTGTAGATGATGTGGGATCCTCCTACCTGGTTTTGCAACTGTCGGATGGCCAAGAGTAGGTATATTACCTTAAGTTCCATTGTGATGTTGATAGCGATTTATGGACACAAGTCTTTTCAATCTAGATGTGTAATGCCATGGGAGATTTTATCCCTCAAAATGGTGGATATGTAGTACCATCCCCGATGGTGGTACATTTCCGCACCACTGGATTCATTGGTTTAGATTTATCCTCCATCTTTTATCCCCATGCTATCTTACTGTTGAAAAAACAGTATCTAGGCCTATCGTGTATCCAAAGCGAAAGGTACTGCATGTTCCCTTCGGCTCTACATGTTCCCACTTTATATGTGAACAAACAAACAGCTCATGTACTTGCATTGTCATCCAAATGAGCAACAAAGGGAGAGGCACACAGATAACTTTGCGGTGATGACTTCAGCTCAATGTCCGGAGACGCATAAGGTGGTCCTCGCTACTTATAACTTTGAGGGAGAGGCACACAGATGGTGGTTGCAACAAAGGGAACGAGAGGCTAATATGACTTGGGGACGGTTCTTGGAAGTGTTTCATGAAAAATACTACCCGCAGACGATTAGGGATAGCAGGGCTAATGAATTCAGTAATTTGAAACAGCCTAATAGTATGTCGATGGCGGGATATGACAAGAAACAAAGGAATGTGTAGACCCCGAATCTATAAGAACATAAGCTGAGTGTCCACAGATTTGGAGTGTACCTGAAACCACTGAGTTTGCATTCTCAGGATCCCCTGGGATTAAAGCAAAAGCCCTTGCCTGTTTCTTCCCTGCATCCGGTTTGGTACCTGTACTTTGCCCTGAACTTATAGTAGCTGCTGGTGTCGCTACACTCTGCTTCGCCCAAGTCGGACAATTTTTCATCACATGACCCACTGCGCCGCACTTGAAGCATGCCCCCATATCTCTGTAACACTGACCCCGGTGCATCCTCCCACACTTTGGACACAATTGAGACCCACTACCACTACTGCTACTTCCACCCTGACTCCACCCAGACTCCACCCCGATGTATTTTGTATTTCGTTTCTTGAAAGAACTAGCACCCCTCTGATCTTTTGGTGGCACATAGTTGATGCGCTTTGTTTGTTGTCCCCCGTCACTCCCACGCATTTTAGCTTGCTCTTCCTCCACCATCAAAGCAACATTTAGCACATCCGTATATGTACGCTTCCCACTCAATTTAACCTGTAGTCGGTATTTATCGTTCAACCCATCCACAAGCCTCTGTGCTCTAAGAGCATCTGTGGCTACTAGGTGCGATGCGTATCTGCTCAATTCTGTGAATTTCTTGTCATATCCCGCCATCGACATACTATCAGGCTGTTTCAAATTACTGAATTCATTAGCCCTGCTATCCCTAATCGTCTGCGGGTAGTATTTTTCATGAAACACTTCCAAGAACCGTCCCCAAGTCATATTAGCCTCTCATTCCCTTTGTTGCAACCACCATCTCTGTGCCTCTCCCTCAAAGTTATAAGTAGCGAGGACCACCTTATGCGTCTCCGGACATTGAGCTGAAGTCATCACCGCAAAGATCTTCTCCATACCCAATTCCCAATCATCTGCCCTTGACGGATCAATTCCCCCGCCAAACACGGGAGGCTTCATTTTCTGAAAATCTTTAATACTTATAAGTTCAGCCCTAGGCTGTTCAGGAGCTATTGGAACACCCATAACAGGATGTGGTGGCGATTGATTATGTGTCTGTTGATTCATTACACCCAGCAAACCCTCAAGTATCCGTTCCATTCTGTCCACTGGAGGTTGCGGAGGTTGTGGAGGCTGTGTTCCCTCCGGCACATCTCTTTCTTGCTCCATTTACTAATTCAAAAGAAATGAGTCCACATATACAAATAAGATCACAAAAATATAAGATATGCATGTTCACTCATCAGATATCACGTTCACTCATCAGATATCACATAAAAAAACACTTAAAATGAGCATATAACACGCAACTTCATTTACCCTATAGCTCTGAGAGTACATGTGTGTATGGTCATCGCTAGATGTATAACTCTTTCCTAGTTCATTGCTCTAATACCAAAAACTTTGTCACGACCTTGACCCGTCCCTATAGGCTTAATCATAACAAAGTGCCAGTGAAATCATCACTTAGGCCACAACATAGCATTAAACAATCGATAAGCAAATGACCAATAAGGGACTCATAGAGTTATGCAGCGGAACTCAAGCCTGTATTAACATTCAAAACCATAACAAGTCTATACAACAGGATCTCAACTCAAAGTACATCCCAGAGCTGTGCTTAATTTACAAGATTTACAGCTAAATATACATATTTACAAGCCAAAAGAGTAGATAAATACAACATCCTGTCTACGTCCTATCTACAACATATCCACAAGCCACGACTCCACACAGATTATGCTACGACACCCTACTCTTCGCTACCTGAAAGGTGGGAAAAACATTTACATAAGCTAAAGTTCGTATGAATGATTATTACACAAGCCACACGCTTCCCATTAACTATATACAATCATGCCTTTTAAATAATCCAATTTAAGCTTCACATGTTCCAGAAGGAATCACAATTCACAATATAATTTATAATGCACATCCCACACAATATTCACAACGCTTCACCAGGCGTTCCCGGTGCGGATAAGCTAGACGTCTATCGCATTATCCCACAGCATACACAAACACATCTTGCTAGCCTTTTAGCACTGTCCCTTGGCAAGCTGGGACGTAAGGGATGTCATTAATAGATAATAAAATAGTCCACCTTTCATTTCGAGTCCATGGAGTTCATAATATTAAGAAAATCATGTAACAAAGCACAACTTTCAAGTTCGGTAGCAAAACACGTCAAAACCGTATAGTTTGGGTAATAATCACTCACCTCGGTCCACGTGTCCGCTCGAACTTCCTAGAGTAACAAGTAATGTAGATACATGTTAGATGCCATTCAAGGAGTCACAAACTCTAGTTAAACTTTTTAAATGATCTAAGTATCCACAATAACATTTTGAGGTCCAACGATAAAACTAAGCTGAAACTTAAAGATCTAAAAATGATGCAACCTATCAACTCCTTGATACAAAATCCACACCCTCTCAAAACACACTTCATAAGCTTCAAATCGATAGCTCATAGGTCAAGAACGGAGTTCGGACAAGACTTGTACACCTATTTAAAGAGAGAAGAAAAACAGAATTGCAGAAACTGCATGTGTCTGAACTTTAACTCACAACCTGCTTTTGCACAGTCAAATTTAAGGTACAAGTCTTATATGGGAAGAAAGATACACAAGTCTAGTTTCGGAAAAATCAAACGGTGCGCGATTTCGATATCCGTGCTAAAAGTTATGACTGTTTTCCCAAAGTGTGTCAGTGCAGTCTGCATAACGCGAATTGACAGCAACAACTTTCAAAATTTCTACAGAGCTCTATACATGGAATCAAGGTCCGAAATTTTAACCCAAAAAAGAAAACCCATAGAGGAACTCTCAGTAAAATTTTCAGAAAATTATGAGTTGTGAAACCCAGTCAATAAAATCCCCCAAAATCAGTTAGAAACAAGACCTATAATCTGCAGATTTACAAGAGATGCAAGAATGGGATGAATTCACCTAAAATTCACCAAGAACTCTTTCAAAACTCCACAATCAAGGGTTTCCATGGTGTCTAATCATAAACCCAACAACAAAACATAAATTGAACATGAAAATTAATGAAATCAAGTAGAGGAAAGCATGTAATTACCAAGTAAAAACTTCAATTCTAACAACCCTGGACCTCCTCTTAATTTCTCTCCTTTCTTTTCCCTTTTCTTCTTCTTGCCGATTTCTCTCTTTCTCTCTATTTGGTTCAGGCGGTGGTATGGGTAAGGATAGCAGATGAGGGGTTTTGTTTTATTAGGCCCTTAAGGAAAATTATCTAGTGTAGTTATACCCATGGACTCCTATGTTGTTTACTAGTCATTCTAGGAAAATCATCTCATGTGGCCATGTGTATGTGTTCCCAAGTACAAATCACATTAAGCAATAACACAAAGACAATTCTACACAATTAAACACAAAATTAAGTTAAGCTAATTAGCCCTATTAATCCGATCACAACTAAATTTTAACCGTAGTTACGGGTCAAGGGTATCACACCTGTACTTGATTATTATTGCGTGCATAGCTAACAAATACATTCTCTTTTATGCATGTACACATGTTTGGTCTTGTAGCATAGATTTGGGTGAGAGTACTTGTAAACAGTGAGAGGCAGCCCGGTGTTCCTTGGTCATTTTTGTTGGCAATAACAAGGGAAATCAGTTAGAAAAATCGATATTTCCTGTTGCCACTTACTTTATGTGGACATTCATCTATTCAGATCGGCTACGTAAATCCTTTTTTGCTAGTTTGCTCTGTCAAGTTGTAGAATCAATTAAATTAGTATCTGTAAATTACATCCCACATCAATTTAGGTCTCCCCTTCCCACCGATATCCGCTGCCAGTAATCTTATCTGGTTCTCTTTTGTTGTTGTTTTTGTTTTTGCATCTGTTTCACCATAAAAAAAAAAAAGAGCTTTCTAAGTCAAACTAATCCTCTCGTTGGTCTACAGGTTCGGTCCACTGGAACAATTGACCAGGTTACCAGACAACCCATTAAAGGAAGGAAGCGTGGAGGGGGTATTCGTTTTGGAGAAATGGAAAGAGATTCCCTCCTTGCTCACGGCGCAGTAGCGAGCTGTGAAGGAGATCGGAGGGCTCCCACCTTGTAAGGCCCCAAAAAATGTTATTTGTACGGCCTGCAAGTCGAGTAAGGGAATTGATACAGAACAAGTAGCGACCCAATTCTACGATCAATTGGACCGGTCAAAACCTAAGAGGTTCAAACAACTTTTAATTGAAAATTGCCAATTTCGGCAATTTATCGACGAGCCCGGAATAGGCCCAAACTTGGTGGGCTGAAGCAGAATCGCGTTACGATCAAGACTCACCACCCTAATCGTGACTGATGGTGGATTTCGGCCAAATTCATTCGTTTAGGCCTTCAATTTAGTAATTTTGCTATTTTAGGTAATAATTAGATTTCGAATTACTCTTAGCGTGTAATTCCGTTTACGTTGTTTCCAATTGGGAATATCTTATTTTTCTTTCTAGTTTTCAATTTTGGGAGTTTCCCCAATTTTCGGGATACTTTATTTTTAGGTAAGTTTTGCCAGGGTTTGCTAGTTTTCCCTATAAAAGGGCATGTAACCTCTATTATTATGGAGTTTTTTATCAATTATAAATTAGAGTTATTCTCTTTCTTCTTGTGGATTCAAGAAACTTCGTGGATTCGAGACCTATCATCGTTTGAAATAGTACGTTAACTATTCTCTCGTGAATTCCGCTGCGTCAGGAATGGAGACGGTTGCAATGCCATATGTTTTCAGATACTTGACTGCAGAATTAGCTGCTATGAACATCAAAATGACACTTCAGCTGAGTAATGGAGCAGGAGCCTGATACACCCGTCTTAAATAGCTTGTTTTGTGTACAATTAACCAATTGTCGTAACCTTTTACTGGTTAATATCTTGTACTATTTGTTTTTTCCGAGTCCTAAATTATTCTGTTCTTTTGCCTTATTTTTGGCTAAGAACCATTGTAATCGTCCTTGCGGATGACGTTATGAATTAATTTTTTTACCTTTTGAAATTGAGAGAAAAAGTGCAAAAATTATGTAGTGCCCTTGGGGCATGGTCTCTCGTCACCACATATTTGGGAGGGTCCACCCACCCAACCATGTGGTGACGACCGGGATTGCAGCACCCACCTACCATGCTTCCAGGGCATCGAATAATCACACGGGGAAGTGGGGGTTTTTTTTTTCTTTGTTAGATCATCCCATTACGGGGAAGTGCACCCTCATTACAAATCCACCCAAATCATCTCCGGCATCCAAACGGGGCGTAAAAGATTTATCCCAACTTAGTTAGCACTTTTTTTTAACAGGTATCCGGGTCAACTTGCGTTCACCTCGAATCAATCTGGGGATCAATTCTGGCATCCACTAGCGGGAAGCCTAATGCCTAATTAAAACCAAAGCAAAGTCCCGTTACGAGAAATCAAACCCTGAATCCCGGCCTTGAACCCTGGCATGCTTATATATATCCACTTGATTGTATTCCGTATCACTTGAGCTGGTAACCCAGTTGATTGGAAGTTTATAGTTTGGGAAAACTAAGGCCGTGTTTGGCTGGTGAGGAAGGGGAGCCATGGTTATAGCCATTCTTTCAACTACTCTCTGCATTTTTCTCCTTTTAGCACTGGTAGGGTTCCTGCACAAGGTGTGGTGGACACCGATTCGGATTAAAAAATTCATGAAATCGCAGGGAATCAAAGGCCCTGCTTACAGATTTCTCCATGGGAGTACGAAGGAGATGATCCAAATGGCAGAAGAATCCATTAGCAGTCCAATGGATTACTCATCCCATCTTATTTTTCCAAGGATCATGCCTCATATTTATGCATGGAAGCAGCTATATCATAACAAATTATTAATTTTTTTTAATACATTTCGTTCTTTTTTTGATATTTTTTTTCAAAAAAATTTACAAAGAGAGGTATAGATAAGTTTGGAAATTTTTTACGATTGCAATTTGTGGAACTGTGATTGGGAGACCAAACCAAATGGCAGTTCATGGTGCAATTGTGCATACTTGAACTGAGATTTTTTTTCCCTTTTGTTCATTTCGTTATTCTCATCCTTATTAAACTGAATAAAATAACCAAACCAAACCCCTCAACATACTAAAACTCATCTTTGAAATACCTATAGTGACTCCACTACTAATAGTTTACACACCCAAAAAAAAAAAAAGGAGGACGTAGACGGAAATAAGGTAAACGAAGAAATAAGGGGAAAAAGGAAAAAAGGAAAATCCAAAAATAAGGAAAAAGAAGAAAAAGGAGCATCATGTGTTCACACTTGTCTCCCTCAAAATTCCAGAAATGCCATTTGACATAATCAAGGCCAAAAAAAGGACGTAGAAGGAAAATCTCGAAAGTCTGGTAAGGACAATACGATAATCTAGATATCTTTCATGTCCCAGACATTTAATCCGCGAATCAAACGAGACCTTACTGTATGTTTTTAATAGGTAAGGCCAGGGAAACGAAGAAATAAGGGAAAAAAGAAAAAAAGGAAAACCCAAAAATAAGAAAAAAGAAGAAAAATGAGCATCATGTGTTCAAACTTGTCTCCATCAAAATTCCAGAAATGCCATTCGACATATGGACAAAATCAAGGCCAAAAAAAGGACATAGACGGAAAATCTCGAAAGTCTGGTAAAGACAATATGATAATCATGCAAGACTTTTCAAGATGACCTGAATACACCCCTCCTTACAAAGCCACATCACCGCCAATTATAGAAAAATAAGAGTTACTTTGGTCAATTCCCTCACATGGTGGCAAGCCACCTGTGCAAATGTGTTGAAATATAAAAAAGTCAAGGAGACTAATTTTGCTCCTCGATCTATGGCTTTCCTTCACAAAACATCAACTACCATGTTAGCTTCTCGATAACAAAAACTGAGTTTGAGAGACCCATCTATATTTGGAAGCAGAGAATCTCATCCCTAAAAACATTATTTCTGCTCTCTCTGTCACCTTTGAACAGCTGCTATATATTGAAATTGGGATTTTTTCCTTTAGCTTCTAAGTTTTGGAATTTTTGAAGTTTGTATGGGGTACAAAACATGAAAAAGTGCGCACCTAATGGAAGGGACACAGGAATGTAAAAATTATTACTTGCTTCTGGAGCAACGCCACGTGATGCTCCAAGGGCCTTTACCGTTATACATTCAAGCGGCTGGCTCAAGATTAGGTATGTGGACTCCACATAAATGAGTGGTCGTAGAGGTGGCGGTGCTCCAGGAATTCTAAATATTAAATAGTCACGCTATGTTAAGTTATTTTTAAATCAAACTTATTGGAACAGGTAAAAACTTTCTAATATGGCTTGGTCCTCAAGCTCAATTGGTTGTTACTAAACATGAGCTGATTAAAGAGATTTTGAACAACAGACATGGAGCATATTTTAAAGGAAAAGTTGATGCCTTGTGGAAGAAATTATTAGGAGATGGGATCGTGGTAGCTGAAGGAGAAAAATGGGCGAAGCTACGCAAAATAGCCAACGATTCTTTCTATGGAGAGAGCTTGAAGGTAAAACATTTTCACTTTCTGTAACGATAACTAAATTAAACCCAACTGTCTTTTCCCTATTCATGATTTTTGTTTTGTCATAAATAACTTAATGAAACACCATTATACTCGTAATTCATTTGTAGAGAATCAAACCGAGTCTTATGTCTCAATCAATGGGGGTCGGCTATATGAATCCTATTTTTTCATTGAGTTCTATCAAAGGCTACATATTCAACGAGGACTTAGAGTACTCGTATCTTTGCGGATTACAACATCTAATGTCAAGTTTGGTCTTCCTCTACCCAAATCTATTCTATCAACTCTCTTAACTATTGCGTCTACTATTTTGTATGAGGAATAGTTCAGTGTTGGGTGGGCACCAAGTGGCAGGGCCACATGGTGCCCGTCGGCACATCCGGGCCGTTCATCCATGTTTTAGACAGCCCAAATCTATTAGAGTAAATTTACTCCCTAAATTACAAAAATGCCACCGAACAAGAAGTTGTTAGAATTGCAGCAAATTGTCCTTAATTTCTATCTTTTTCTTGTCTATTCGTCTTTTTAACTACCAGTCAACCCAATGCACTGTCAGTCAATTTAGACGGAGGTTTTATAATGAGGGCATTAAATGCAAAATGGATGAAAACATGATGTGCCGAGTTGGTCATTTTGATAAGTCAGGGAGGTGAAGTGTCAAAAGGCCAAACCACGGGAAGGTAATGCGGATTTTGCCCAAATTTTATGATAGTGTTAGGTGTGGCAATAATGCTTCACCTTGTGGAGTACGGATTTCGGGAGCCTGTAATGCCCCAAAACAATACATGGTTGTAGTCTATCGATCTCAGGGATTTTGGGAGCATATAGTGCCCCAAAGCACGAAAGGGTTGTAGTCTCCCGATCTGACCGTTCATCTTTGAAATCAATGGTTCAGATATGTTTGTTAACTTTTAGCAGTAAGAGTATACTCTAGCTGTAGTAATACATCCGCGAATTTAAACCCTCGATTACAGAGATGAACGGTTAGATTAGGGAACTAAAAGCCTGTAGTGCTTTGGGGCACTACAAAGTCTCCAATCCATGGAGTATGGGCCCATCTTGAGTATGTACTTCTGGCACCATGATATCCTAATAAATATTAAGACCAAATTACTGTAATTAAGATTTTAAATAATTTTTTGTTGCACATAATTACGACTAATTATTGGCACAAAAGTTTCAAAGAAGACCTTCTATACGTGCAGGGCATGATTCCAGAAATGATTGCAAGTGTAGAAACAATGCTAGAAAGGTGGAGCCAACATGAAGGAAATGAGATCGAGGCATATGAAGAGTTTAGGGTCTTGACATCAGAAGTTGTTTCTCGAACAGCTTTTGGAAGTAGTTACTTAGAAGGCGAGAATATATTTGGCATGTTGATGAAGTTGCAATCAATTATCACAAGGAATAGGTTTAAGATTCGCTTTCCCGGCATTGGGCATGTTCCTTCTCTCCTACTCACCTTCATTTTGGGGAATTAAAATTTCAAATAGATCTTTCCAATGAGTCTCAATTTATCAACTTCTGTTTGCAGGGAGGTTTGGAAATCACGCGATGAACTTGAGTCTGATAACATAGAACAAGCAATTCGAGATTCAATTATGGCAATGATCAACAAAAGGGAAGAGAAAGTTATAAGAGGAGAAGAAAACAACTATGGGAATGATTTTCTTGGATCACTTATAAAGGCTAATCATGATCCCAATGACAAGAATAGAATTTCAGTTGAAAATATGGTGGATGAGTGCAAGACATTCTACCTTGCTGGACAAGAAACAACAAATGGGTTACTAGCTTGGAGCCTTTACCTTCTAGCAATCCACAAAGATTGGCAAGAGAAGGCTAGAAAGGAGGTGATTGAGTTGTTTGGCCAACAAAACCCAAATCCAGAAGGCCTTTCAAAATTAAAGATTGTAAGTAAAATTCAACTATCTTCTCATTACATATTTACTAAGTGATTTTAAATACCACACAAACAAGTTTATACCTACTTATACCAAATAAAATCTATGGGAGTGTGTCATGTTCAATACAACTAGGTAAAACCTTATCATTCTTCAAAAACAAAATTTATCCGTGCCGAAAAAAAGAACATAAAAGAAACAGAATAAACATACAAGAACACAAAAACTTGTACAATCAAACATAAAACATGATATATCCTAGGCAAAGAACAACGTGCTGGAAAAATAGGGAATCACTGAGGGTCCTTTCCTTTGCACCTTACATTACAAACCCTAGTTCCCTAAAATAGCTTTGAAGTTATAGGGGCGTTTGAGAGCCTCATTTTCAGTTTTTTATTTTAACTTTTTGTTCTTTTTTTTGTGACTTTTTGGATTATGGTCAGAATGTATGTTGAATCTAGTAGAAGTGTTTGGAAGAAATGTGCAAAATGCATTTTGCAACAGATGTAGTGTTTGGGAGATATGTGCGGAATACATTTTATAGGTCATCCGAGACTTCTGGCCCAGGCGGTTTTTCCTGTTCTGGACGCTCCTTTGAGGTAGAGGGAGATTGGGCAGATTGGCCGCTGTTCTGGTTTCTGTTAGAGTCAGACAACATTATTTCGTTAGAGTAAAAATCATCTTAGATTAATAAAAAATTTCATTAATCATCACCGTGGTTACATTAACATCAAACCATTTTCTCATTTAACTACAACATTTCCCTTGTCATCAACTATTACATCTTTTGAATCATCGCACTTTTTTACCCTCATTATTACATTCCGTAACACATCATAAAATTCTTGAGGATCCATATCATCAAATCCTCTCCTATCAACTTCATCTCTCCTAGCACCAACTTCCGAAATAGATGGTCCGGGATGAGGCTCGTGAATGCCAAAACCGCCTTTGCGTTCATCAACCTCAAATACACTAAGACGACCTCTACGGTCCTCAACAACTAACCCACATTCTCCAAAACCTCCGAACAACATATCTCTCCTCTTATCCGGCAAACCCAATGACATAGTTTGAGACAGAATTGAAGCAACTCTACTAGAAGCACAATGTCATACATCAACATTCTCTCTAGTGTTATTTTTAGATAACACTTGTTAATAAAAATAGGAAAAGTGAAAAATGAGAAATCAAAAAGTTCTCCTCTCTAATGTCAAGTTTTAAAACTGAGTTTTGGCTTAATGTGTTTTGGATTTGGGCAGCCAAACACCCAAACTTAAAAATGAAAAGTAGAAAATGTGAAAATGAGTCGGCCAAACAGGCTAAGTAACTCATTATATATACCAAAATAACCAGCAGAAAACACCAACTGGGATTCTTATTAACCTAAAAAGAAAAATGAATCAATCATGACAGCAGGATGGCTTATATACATAGTTTGTGTTGAATTCGCTCTCTTTGATTTTGCAGATGACAATGATCTGGAATGAAGCACTTGGGCTCTATGGACCTGTGATCAATACAGTGAGAAGAGTTGAAAAGGAAACCAAATTGGGAAACCTGACTATTCCAGCCAATACAGATATACAACTTCCACTGCTAGCACTCCACCATGACCCTGAAATATGGGGGCAAGATGTTCACGTCTTCAAGCCGGAGAGATTCGCAGAAGGAGTGGCTAAAGCAACAAATAACAAAATCACAGGATTTATTCCATTTGGTTTTGGTCCTCGAATTTGCGTGGGCTTGCATTTCGCGACCAATGAGGTCAAGATAGCACTCTCAATGATTTTGCAGCATTATACGTTCACTCTCTCCTCAAATTATGTCCACTCTCCGGTTCTGATGTTCACACTTCAACCGCAGAATGGAATTCGAATCATATTCAATAAGTTGTAACTTTGAATTATAGCACTTCCATGGGGATGAATATTGTTGGAATAAGCCAGTTATGCCTTTTGTGTGAGGCTGGTGTTTTTTTTTTTTTTTTCTCCCCCTAAAGGATTAAGTGTTATAGTTTGTGTTGGTTGGGTAAGCAATACTACTTTCATATCACAATGTTTGTACATTTTTTAGAGTTTTAATCTTGAGAAATTTTCAAAATACTCCTTAAACTTTGACCTTAATGTTTAATAGATTCCCAAATTTTAATAAACTTCAATGAGACACCTAAACTTCGAATCCATTAATCAATTAATGGGGTATTGCCTAAAATCTGCCAATATGCTCATGGAAATCGCTGTGTTAGACAATCTCAATTAATGGGGTAACACAGTGAAATGACTTTGAATTGAGAGAAAATGTGGATGACTTGCCCTTTCTTGGAGGGAAAATCCCCAAACCCAAACTTTCTTCCCTCCATTTTTCATTTCCTTGCATTGCACTCTTATAAATACCAGAGCATCACCCCCTCCCCCAATTCTCATTCATGACTCCATTACCAAAATAGCAGCTATACCTGAACATCCGACAAAAAAAAAAGAAAAAAAAAAAAACATCTATACCTGAACACTTCAATAACCCGTCCAAACCCACAATGAATAGCAATTGCAGCACCAACGAGATTTGTCCAAACGCTGTGGAAAAGCTTTGCATCCTTTGATGAAACCAGGAAATTCGCACTTCTTAGAAATTGATACGAACCAAGGTAGGAAGTTTTTGAGTTGCACAAACTTTGAGTGCAAAGAGTTTGGTTGGGTGGAAACACCCCCCCATTCCCCCACCCAATGTGTCAAAAGGGTTGTCCATATAATTCCCGGGCTTCTTAGGAAGGCCAACAAGCTGGAGATGGAGCTTGCGAGAAGAAAGGCTAGAGAGAGGAAGATGAAGGTGTATCTTGCTATAACTTGGGTTATAGTTGCGGTTGTGGCGTCAGGGAAAAAAGTCTTTTGTTTTTGACGATTTAAAGATTTCGGCTTGTTAGATTTCTGTGGTAGATGCAGATGCAGGTAGTGGGATGTAATGTTGGGACCTATGAGTTTAGGGTTTTGTTTTGTCTGTGTTTGTTCCCCTGGTATGGGATATAATGTTTTAAGGGTAAAATTGAGTTTATTCAAAAGCCGGTGGGAACAAACCACCCTTCAAAATGGCAGGAATGAAAATATAACCATGCATACAGTGAAGGACCAAATAACTTAATGTGTGTTGCACGTTGAAGTACGACCCTCGATGCATTTGGTTGATAAAAGAGCAGCTTCTAAGATGGCCTCAATTTTTTTAGTTTCGCAAAATGTAATTTCACATTTCAACAGTAGCTAGAATGAAATTAAACCAACCAAATAGAAGCCACACCGTATGGTAACCGGGCCAAGAGCAATGATGGTGACAATGACCAAGAAGAGTAATAGAAAATGTGAGGATAAATTGAAGACGGAACGAGATTTTAACTAAGAGAATCAAGGATGCTTTTTGAGTTTCGAGTTTTGGGGTTCAAGTGTATGATTTCCAGTTGAAAGGATATAACTGATTATTCTCTCAAAATACAGGGGATCAAAGTAAAATTTCCACTAGAATTTATAGAACATCTACCTGAAACTCAAGACAATTTCGCAATATGAGCGGAACAGCAACTCAAATTGCCCAAAGTTTTAGAAAAACAAAATTCTTCTACTTGTCAATCAGTTCACTTCTATTCCTGACTACAAATTTCTGCAATTTCCTGTTTGCGAGGCCAATCTGTACAAAGCCCCACAACGATTTTATACAACTGGAATATTGTGAGAGGGTGTAAAAGTTGCAACAAATATTTCTACCACTGGCCATGAATAACGCAGAACCTGAAGGTTGACAGAACGCAATTGGGGATCACCAGGAAGCAGCATTGCAAATTTGCACAAAGCAAACCTCATTGAGGAACTGATCCACCAAGTATCCATCCATGACGGACATCTGAAGGCCTGCCACCACCGACCTCCAAGTGAAGCAAAACATGTTGTAAAGATAGTGAACGATAAGCAAGAGAGTGCACACAAGAAGCGCACGCGGGCACCCAAACACATATTCTGCTTCAGGAGCCGGTTGAAAATTCCTGCAGTTGTTTTGGCATCACAACAGCCAGTTGCAGCTTGCCTTGGTGGCACAATCTCACTGGGTTTTTGAACACTGTGATCCTCGCCCTGTTGTTATTACTATCCGATAATCCAACATGCACAATGCTAAAAGATTCACCTCGCTCAAAAGCAAATTGCCACTCCCTAGATGATATGAAGAACCAGTCCTTCTTTAATGATCTTGTAGCTTTCACTTCTATATATTCACTACTCTTTCCCTCTTCCCCAATTACAATGTCATACGGTAACCCAGTCTCGTTATCCTTGTTGACCCATGTCACACACTCCGCACCAAAATTTGTGGTAAAGTAATTGAAAGCTACAAGCTCTCCCAGTCTTCCTGTTAACATAGCTGCTTCTGCATTTGGCGTGCCAAAAGAAAATTGATCCCTCTCAGTATTCTTATGAACCATTAAGTTTAGGTCATCCGATGGAGTAACTAGATCAATGGAATCATTTGCAGAACCCAATAAAGAAGCAACCGGTTTATTCTCTGAAGCTTCAGAAGGAACTGGATTATATGCCACGCCTTCTACGGTCCAATCAGAACTGAACTCAATGTGAGTGATATGATCCATTTGTCCAATTTTCTCTTTAGAATCGTCCTCCATCACATCCATGCTACTGGTTGGAGGTGGGAGCGCTTCTTCTGCCCTATATCGACTTAAACGAGGAAAACTGAAACCAGGTGCCATTCTCCAATCCGCGGGAGGCCAGTTTCCTTTCCTCTTAGACTTGGTGGGATTTTGTTGCTCAGGTATAACTGTTGAAACAGTGTGTGCTTCCTTACTTATGGTTGATGATGGCACGACGGATGGAAGGGACCAGACTGATTCATCATCAGGAAGCTTTGGAACCTTCTGACTGTTCAAGATAAAGAATTCTATCTGTTCCTCATTGGAACCTGATTCTACCATAGTTGTTATCATGTGCAGGAAATTTGCCAAGTGCAGGTCAGGAGTTCCTTCAAATAGTAAACGAGAAAACTCCATGAACATTGCGTGAGAATCTGAATCCCGGGTGGCGTAGAAGACATTGTCCTGTAATTGTCAACCCAATTCAGGTACACAATTATAAATGACTAGCCCCAGCTATTGCCTCAAATCATGCTCACATAACAAAATGTGAAAGAATCTATTCAAACTGCCGCACTAATTTGCGCCCAATCAAGCTCACGGACTTTGTGATCATGAACATAGTAACTAGATTTTAGTATCAATGTTGGTTGTCATTTAGTTTTTATCAAGGGCAGCATAGTATAAAAGGTTTGACTCTATAAAGAGATGAAAGAAATATTTTCGAACTGTTGCAATATTGACAAGACAACACTTTAGGAGGGCTAGAATATGTAATCCACGCAGCCAAGGTTCGTGAGCTAAGATTAATACCCAGCCTGACCTTCTAGAGGCTTCCAACATAGGACGAGTTCTTATTTCTTCCCATATAGGTAATCGGTACCTAAACGATCGAACAATTATTTGCAGATACTGTCCTTTTTCACCAAATCTTAGCATAAAATATATTTTTTGAATGCCAAAAATTGAATATTGAACACATGTAAACATAAAGCCCAAGATACTATTGGGATTACATACCAGCAGGAGACAGCTACATTCGAAACGTTTCTTGGATGCGATGCCAGATCTTGTTAAGACATTCCTGTAGAACAATTTCTCAACAACAACAATTTGCAAATGACACAGGTTCTCAAATCCAGTCTGCTTGAGTTGAGAATATCGATCATGATGCGCATTATAGATGTAACGCTGAGCATACGGAAGAGCCCAATTGAGTATGTCAGCTTTCAAACTATGATCTGCCAGACCATAGTGTATGGCTTCACGAGTTATGACCTGCATGGAAACATATCTATCAATGAGAGATAAAATCAATTTATTCTATAAACATCTCACAGTCGCCATTAATAAAACCTAATCAGTTAAACCCCCTACCCTCTACCCCCAACCACAAAAAAATAAAAAATAAAAAATAAAAAACATGGCGATATGTTTCAACAATCAAGACAATGTTGTAATTTGTTTTATACATCCGATATGGGGTGGGAGCTTAAAATAGCACCAGACACGCCACATCAAACAAGCACACACATAGAGAGATTACCTCGGAAAGAGCAGGAATTCCTAAATTCTGCAACAGAACAGACACCTTAACCCGAAACATATCTTGTTCATCATCACTGAGTTCGCCGAAGTACAAAAAGTCAATATTGTCAAAATGCTTAAATTCCTTCTTCAAGTTCTCATCATCACACCAACAGATGAGTCCAAAGGATGGGTGTAAGGAAACCCATTTATCTAGCACTGTGGGAAGCACAGCGAATTCCAATTTTAGAAGACACTCTTTCAAGTAAGAAAGATCTTCACGACTCAGAATCCCAGATTTCAGTCCATTACTCCACTGCAGGAAAACTCGGAAAACCTGAGGCAGGATATAAAATACTTAGATGTTGAATCCACAATTACCTGCAATCTACAGTTCACTTCAATTTTGGTAACATACCATATTAGCAGCCTGTGATGGCAAAGCTACAGTTGATAACTGCAACAAAATTTCAAGGTAGCTACGGAGATGGGGTTCCTCATTGACTGCACACTCACTCACAAAAAATTCCTGTAGACTTGGGTAAACATTGCATAATGTCTTGCATAAGGGATGACCAGTAGCATTAGAGCCACTATGAGGATGGATCTCCTTGACTTGGTTAATAGAACCGGTTAAATCATGCCAATATACCTCAGAAGGAGAATAAAAGACACCAGGCACAACATCCTCATGCCTTTGAACAACTGAGTATGGAACAAAAATAAAAGGCCCACGACGTAATTCATCAACTATCTTTTGCTTTGAAGTAGCCATTTCATTCCAAATGAATGTGTAAAATTTCGTCATCTGTGCTATGCTGGCAAAAAAAAGGGAGCCAATTATGTGAGCATGGTCATCTTAGTGCAAACCTATAAGAAATAAACGAGATGTCGACAAAAAGCAGGCAGTCCAGGAAATGCTGTACTATTGGACCAAACAAAGGAATCAAATGCGTCAGGACAGAAAGCAAGTAGATGCTTCAAAAGGACAATAAACGAGGTAACCTGTTGTAGCCTTCTGCGACTAGCATAAGACTAAGAAAAGGACACAATTACAAGAACAAAATGCGCACAAAAGAGTACTCTTTCAAATGAACTGAAGCCCATGCAATTGTTATAACGAATAAATTGAGAGATTACAAAAGATTTTGTAGATAAATAGCAGTAAATAACTGCCAAGAAGTCATGAAAACTGCATCACTGTGGGTTGGTATTTACAGTTCAAACTGATTCGTTTATAATTATTGCTGAAAAGCTTTTAGAGAGAATTTTTGAAAGAGAAACTAACATTAAATCATAAAGTGTTCAAAAAGTGAGAGAACAACAGGTGAATACAAAGAAAACGAAGTTATACCTCATTATGAATGCATAACTCAAGCTAGGTTTAATAAATAGATGATGCCCATACCCAAGATACAGGTAGACAACAACATCCTGAAAAGGGTAGGCCTAACATCACAAGAACCAAGAAGCAGCAAACTTGGCATCTAGTTCATAAGGTAACTTCTCAAGAAATGCTACTAACTATTAGCAGACAGGCAGCAGCCTTGCTTAATATGATATATCATCTTGGACACTGCAGCGTGACTATACACAAATAGCCTTGCTTTATACCAAGTGATCGTACCAAGCTTTGAATAAACTTTTTTTACGAATCACAAGAAATCCTCCCAAAGGAAACATCACGTGAATATAATATATGAATCCCCCAAGTTCAGGTGACCATTACCCACCAGTATATGAAGCTGAACTTGAAAAGTACGGCACGTCATTAGCATCTTCAGCTCATATGCTTGTAAAGTATTTCACTGTTAACAAACAGAAAAATCTAGATCCCAAACAAGTAACTGAAGAACAAGAGTTTTCCTTTTACCCCTAGGAATAAAAGAAGACATGGCACAATCGGTTTTGGGCAGAGAAACAAGGAAAGGTGCAAAAAAATGTTGTTTTTTTTTTTTTTTTTTTTAAAGAACAAAATTTGTGCTTAAAAAGTTGGCTCCTGCCACAAACAAGACAAGATACCTAATAGTTTTACTGTTTATGTATTAACCGTAACATGCGACTTTAGATAAATCATGTCATCCCTAAACGAACGAAACAAAAATGCCAAGTAATTCATACAAAAAATTAAAACATGATACCTAGCAAGGAAAGGGGACTTGTAACTTCTCCAAACTTGAAGAACTACGAAGATGTCGTCAAGGCTAACTTCAGTCCTAAACCCAACATGACTCAACAACTTCTCACTTTTTACCTGTCCAAAACGAAAAGCATAGCAAGATAAATTATAAGTATCTGCATGCACCAAATCCCTTGATTCAAAGAGGTAATAAACAGTTGTATAAGTTGGATTATAAATAGTGGTGGATAAGTGGCATGCAATGGAAGATAACGAGAGGTTACCAATGTCCATAAACAATTTAAGATTACAGAACCAAGACATTGACAAAAGACGTCACATGGTGATGTCAGTTGGGAAGCGGTACCCGAAACTTAAATCAGCAGGAAACCTTGGCAGCCACAAATGAAACAGTAGTTATCATCATCGTATACTTCATCGAACAAGTACAAGTCCAACTAGTTCACTTAATTAACCAGCGGAACCCAATTCTCCATCCAAATCCCAACGATAAAAGTAAGCACTTATCAGACAAGCAAATCTGGCGGAGCATTCTCTATTATATATACCTGGGTGATACCCCCTTTACATCTTCTTGGCCGATGAGTATTATATACCTTTGAGTCAGTTTATTAAATTTTGCAATGTTTTGTTCCGAGGGGCGGCCATCCATGTACCATTCAAACATCAAATATAGAAAACAAACATTTTGCTATTTCTGCATTTGTTTTGTTACATAAAAAAGAAAACAATTTGGCAAATTCATAATGAGCAGTGAAAGCCAAAGGTGAGCCTTCCTATGTTTCTGGTTACCTCATGTATTTCTTTACCGTCTTTCCCGTGTGCTTATAGGATTCGCACATATTGTGGAGTGTTGGAGTTCAAAGTACATTCGTATCACAGTCTTCCACTCGTTGCCAATTGGATTGAAGTGTTCTCACCTAACCTAACTGATGTCGTTTCTACACAACTAAGTAAAACATAAGTGACGCTACACATCTGCACACATTCAAATCTTCAAACAGAGGATTCACTAAATCAAGGTTATTTCGTGTCACAATACTAAATATAAAAAATCTAGATTATTTCTGTTCCTAAATGTAGGTCTACTATTCTATTTTTGGACAATTCATAATTTTAGTCCTTTTTGGGAAGTCAAAAGTACAAAACTTGGTAGGTTTCCATAACTATCCCTTATAGATGACAATGGGCGTTCCAAGGTAGGTAGAATAGAGGGAAAATGATGGAAATGACATGCTTAAAATTGAATTTAAGTGCAATCGTTACATGTCTCCATAAAAAGTTGGAATTTTGAGAAGGCACAATTATTAAGCAACAGAGGTAGTACATGAATTTTGAGGTGTGTGTACAACTATTCATATCCAAATCAATATCAATTGCCAAACTCTTCTTCAAAACCATTTTCCTTCTTATGTTGGTATTTAAAACATATATATAAATGTTATCTCCCTCTCTGTGGCATCTTAAGCTTTTCGATGAGTTCATGGTTAACAATTATGACAAAGGCAATAGATCTCATGTTCGAACCACACTGCATACCTAGTTATGAAATATTTGCACGTAGTCCGCTTATGAACAAGAGTCTAGCTACAGATGAGGAGACATGCTGCGAATATATATAATAAAGTTATCCCTCTCTCCAGTAGGTTAACCTTTTAGATGAGGTGGTAGTTGACAATCTAATAAGAGTCATAGTGGAATCTGAAGGTCTAAGAACCAGCATATTAGTATCACAAGGGGGCTTACTTTCGTGGCCAACTGCCATAGATGTCATGCAAAAAGGGGGGGAAAAATTGCCAAATGGAAAATCATGCTACTTGAGAATTCATTTTCCCACGAGTACTCTACTTCGACAATTTTCTTTAGTCATGTGGGGAACTTTATTAAAAGAGGCTGCCAAGGCTGAGGAGCGAGAATGATTCGAGACCATAGAGATAAAAATGACAAATAGAAGAAAATAGAAAGCGAACACCGAGGGGAATACCGCGTCAGGAAACAATTAGAGACAAATAATATAAACCAATAGGCTTTAAGACGTAGCCGACCACTTCAAGAAAAAAGTAGTGAAAGCCTAACTAGCATTTATGGATTCATCAAGACTTACCTTTGGAACCGCATACGAAGCAATAGCACCAAGGATTGTGCGTATTGCATCAGAATCATGAAACAACTCCTTGGAATAGTGAAGCTCATTATCCATACTTGAAACCATCCACCGAACATCACAGAGACTGCTCATAAACGAAGACTGGAATATTCTGATATCCTCTGAGGAATTCAAAATTAATTGACCAGTAGCTTTATCATTATAATAATCATCCCATAATGTGTCGAGCACTTCCAACAGGAATTTACACCTTATCTGGTCACCGCTTGACGATAATTGGGACAACAAATGAAACAATTCTGGCGACTCCCAATCTTTGGCTATTGCACCATGGTAGATCAGGTCATCATTCCACGAGATATTCTTCAGAACTGTACGAGGTATATCAGTGATCTTCTTTTCAACTGGAACCACATGCACAAAGTCAGTAATGCCTATCTCCTGGAAAAAATCCCGCCATTTCAAAATACCACCTGGAAGTGATCCAGTCATCGGATGTTTTGAATAGGCAACATCTACCTCATGCCATTTCAAATCCAACCCACTAATCAACTTATGTACATCAATAGGATTTCCAAATTCTACACTGAAATGAATTGATACCTCACCAGATCGTTTATATCCATGATTTGTTAAAATGAAAGCTTTATTGCGCAACTCGGATATTATTTGTCCCCTTTCGACGTGACAGTTGGGGCAACTTGATTGCAGATGCAACAGTACAAAAGAAAGGTATTCTATCATCAATCTTTTCTTGTCCACTGCTATTTTATCATCAGAGATAGCTGGCAAGATGTGTACCATCACAATTTCATGTGCAGACACCTGTTGGACACCAACCCTTTGAAGCATCCTAATAACGTTGCCCATGACAGACACGTCCAAACATGAAACATCAACAGTTGCAGCAGCAGATAGAAGCGCAGGACTTACTGTCCGAAGTTCAGCATACAATAAAGGGAAAACATCAGGGCCGTGATCATCATCCAATCTGGAGCTTACACCATCAGAGTGTAACCAGATTGTACCATCATCCACCGAACTATAAGTACCATCCGAAAGAGGGATAAATGGAATTTTTTTTAGTGTATTTATAGCATCTAATGCAGCGCCAGAGTCTATAGATGTTAGCCCAGAAGAATTCAAAACCATTGTATAAAGGGTATCGAGCCAAGAAGATAACCAAACCAGGCTGACTGATTTGAGACCATTCTCTGAATTGCACAGAGAAGATATTACCTGAAGTAGGACTTTGGGTCCATATTCCTGAATACCCAGATCTCTAGCCAAAGAATCTGACAAGACTATATTTTTATCCAAAAATCCAAGGCCGAGGTGCTCATTGAGCAAGCTATCAGGCAAAAGAGACCGAGCTTGTTGATTCCAACACCTAATAACCTTGCAGGGAAGAACCCACTCATGTTTATCCCCTTCCACAAGCAAGCACTTAGAAGTACGTAGCTTAGAAATAATTAAGCGTGGAAGACTCGAGAAAAAGCCGTGCACTTCCCCTACAAGTGGAACAAAGCTCATAAAAGCTGCAACAGCCTTGCCCGGATTCTCGCTAAAACAAGGAAGGGCACAAAAAGATCTCTCTGCACCAATAAATAAATCAGGAACTTTGGATAATAACCACTGATTCCACGGGCTATCTCCATCAACTTCTTCTCTAGATGAAGGCAGAACAAAATCACCTTGGATGATGAACTTTAGACCATATCTTCTTAAAGGGAGAAATGCAAAAACGGGCTGTTGGTCCAGACATGGGATAAAACCCTCATTGTCTGATTCCTGCAAGGTGAAAGCTACTGAGATTTCTGTCGTTTTCACATCAGGACGGATGGTGTCAGCTTTCAACTTTTGAGATTCTACAAACCAAGTCATAGTCTCTTTCCCAACCGATACCTTTACAATACCTTTCCCCAAATTTTGTTTCCTCATGATAATGAAAGAATCAGAAACCATGTCTCTGAACCGGATACAATGGAGGCGGTGAAGAAAAAGCAATAAAGATGGATGAAGATCTAAAAACATAGGTTTAAAGCTGTTCATGGGGGAACCCTCCAATACGTTTGTTCTGAAAGGGAGCACGATGCAGGTGTTCCAACAGTTAGTATCCATATTATCAAGATCACAACAAGCCAGCCTCTGGAACAACTTAATATCACAAGGAGGTAGCACTGTTGGTACAACAAAACCAATCTGCCCCTCAGTAATATCAAACTTGACATGAAACCCATTGGAATGAATCTCTGGAGCATCTGTTACCTGCAGATGACCAAATATTTCTCATCAGATCAACAACGATGGAATAAAACATAGCATGCAAACATCATGTCAAGAAGAAATGCCCTATGCGTAATTTCCCTCGAAAGCCTGGGGGAAGCTCTCCAGAAAAGTAAAGTATAAACCAAGAAAGTTGTAACAAAGCACTACTTGGATATAATGTATTTCAAAGGACCATGCTTGCATCATAGAAATTAGAGCCCGTGTATATTTCTTGTTTTGCATAATTATTTGAGAAATAAAGTTTTAATGAAAAGATGGCATTGAGGAATGTCAACCATGTATAAATAGCAAGCATAAATACTAAAAAGACCCTCTACAATTCAACATGTTTCAAAACCTATACAAAAATCCTTTGCTACATGGACTCTTTCAAACACATGGAGTGCCTCAATTGGAAAACAACAAGGGCATGGGATATATGTTCAACATGACTTGTTGCGCATCCATCCAACGAACATAGTTATTAATTTGAGCATACCTTATAAATATGCAACTTCTCATATCATCCTTGAAATGCCCTATTCCATCTCATAAAAACCATCCTCCCGGAAAATTAAAACATCATACAAAGAAACATGGATATTTTGTTTTATTCACATACCCTGATCATTGGAATTAGATGAAACGGACACTGTTGACACATACCACACCTGACACTTGTACCCTGCATCTATGTTGGTAGTCAAGAGGGGTTACTCACTCCCCCAAACTATTCAAAAATAACTTTGACAACATCAAGAGACTTAAGATTCTGTTGCCCTGCACTAATCCCCACCAGGGACGGATGGAAGGGGATGCAGGAGGGGGCCCAGACTCCTGCATAACTCCAATTATTTTCTTTAATGTTATTTCAAAAGAATTTCATAAGATTGGCCCCCGCAAGTACCTTGGATGAAATATTTTTCTTAAAATAAATGTGTGCCAAAAAAAACACCCTATAATTCTAAGTTATCTGCATTTTTTTAGTCGCGGGTGTGAGATAAAATGATGGCTACGTATATACACACAAACTTCAATTTACCAAGTAATAATGTATTCATATGTAAATATGAACTGTAATTTTTGCTATCACTGTAAAAATACATGTGGTTTGCGCCCCCGCAGCCCCGCTATGCAACAAATCTCCATATCGTAAGACCAACTTGGTAACAGAAGTCTTCATTTATTTCCAAACAAAAAGTGATATGTGTGTACCTCAATTGACGTTAGGTGCTAGTTGAATTTGAATACAATAGGATTAGAGCTGATTGCTTTGTTTTCTTTATCAGACCATCTTCTATTTTCCTTTGATTTCAGAGCCTTATTTTCAATTTTGTTGCCATCAAGGCACCCTACTCCAGTGTCCATGCTTTTTGGTCGCTTGACATTCAACGAATAAAAAGGTTTGATCTCTTTAAGCTTTGGTTCCAAGAATGTTCTTGTAGCCTCTTCCGGTTCCGCTGGACTTGCTAGAAACTCAAATCCATGATGGGACACATACAACTTAAATTACATAGAGACTTTACAGCCTCTATGCTATATGCGACTCAATAGCAAATAGAATACTTTCAAAAATGAGTTCGTCAAACTCTATACCTAAACTACACTTGTAGGATTCTAGGACCAAAATAGATGGAATAGAAAAGGAGCTTAAAGAGATGTGATGATTTGATTTAGTAATTTAGAATTACTAGAAACCGACCAACAAAATATGTAACTACCAACAGTAGAAGCAGCAAAAAAATCACTCAATATAAGCAGGCAGTCCATTTAAGTTTTCTCCCCATCTTCAAATTTCTCACTCATGTTGATGCAACCAAATAAAAAAGATGTTGGATCAGGAGAAACTTCCCAAAGGGGATGTGAGCTCACAAATACTCTAATGTCAAAACTATAAAACTACTAAATGAAAAACCTAGGGCTAGGATAAAAGGGTAACAAATAGATTGGTACAAATGTATATCAGTAGGGTAGGTAAAATCAAGCAAAGCAAGCGAAACGAGACTTTGAAGCAAATAAAATGACAGCATCAGATGACTTATGGCACTCGTTAGAAAGCTTAAGGTGGGCAGAGCAGCATATATACTTTTGCCAACAACCTCACTCAGGGTTATGTGGAATGTAACTTGATGTTTGCCTTATAGAAAAAAGGGGCAAGATCAGAATTGAAGCAAGCATTTCTTTTCCACCTCAGCAGAGAGGGAAAACAAAATTGACAACAGACGTAATCATATCATATAATGCTTGCCCGGTTGTCCTAGTCTAATACCATTGCTGTATTTCCCGCTTCAAAAGACTGCCCCTTCGATTTTTCAAAGAAAATTGGCTGTTATACAAGATACTGTCATCTTCATCAATATCTCAGTTAATAAGTACACCCTCCATCCCGCAAAGTTAGTCAACTACGAAAGACAAGCAATTTCGGATCAATAAAATAAAGAACTTCCATGAATAATTTCTAAAATTCCTTTGCATCAACTAGTAAAGACTCGGAATCTATAAGAACAGCAAATCAGAAGCAATTTATATTACACTTATGCATTACCCGGAACACAGATTTGAAGCCAATGCCTTTCTTGCCAATATATCCGGAACTGGACCCCTTCTTGGTTGAATTTCCAACATCACAGAGCGCTCTAATGTTCTGTTCTGAAAAGCCTTGTTCATTATTGAGAACAACAATGCCCGAATCCTGAAGAATGAATGACAGAGTTGGTTCGACATTTGGTGGGTAGACATTGTCATCGGCATTCTGAACCTGAAGCAGTATGGCAGAATGTAAGATGGTCTGAAGCATCACAATTTCGAGCAGAAACTCAACAAACATGCAACATGAGGCATTCCACTCTAAGACGGGCATAATATCGAAACACTAGTAAATGACAAGGAAAAGTTCATATGATATATGGGAAGAAAAAATCTTGAACACTTTCCGCAGATTCTAATGTAACTCTCTAAACAGACGACTTCTTCTCCCTAAACCTGGCAAGGTTTTTCCTTGTCATCCTTAACAGTCACAGCTGAGAAGAAATATTCATCGGCAACACTCTATCTGAAAAAATCCGAAGGCAAGAGCTACACCCTACAGTTTTGTTAAGTCAAAGGCTGGAGCAACACAATATGGGACAGACAGCAGCTTGAGGGAAATTTAAGGGCGTAGCTTGAGGGCAATTTAAGGCTGGAGCAGCTTGTAGATTTTGTTGATTTGATGATAGAGGTGTAGCTTTGTCCTTTGGACCTTATCTTTGTATAGGATAGAAGGAACGTCCTTTTTAAGGATTCCTTCTTGCAAGTAGCATCCCGTTTTGAGATTTTCCACAAAACTTGCTTTACTTACTGAGAAGATATTTCCACCATTCTAAAACCAGGAAGTGTTCTTCAAAGAATGTGAATATACTATTTATCGCATGGTTTCAAATTAGAATTGAAACTAAAAAAGAAATTCTACAAAATGAACAATGCTGTCACTCACTACAGAGTCTAGGAGAAGTAGGAACCATAGTATGCATGCAGCCAACCTTACACCCACTCTTTTTATGGAGAGCAATACCAGTGATTGAACTTGTGCCAAAAAATTAAGGCAGATTGCACTTGCAATCACACAACTCAAACCTCGAGCCTCTAACACGTAAGCAATATCCAAAGACAATTTAAAAGAGTTCTTCCACCACTATGAAGCACCAACACTACAGAGGTCGACAATTTAGAAGAGTTCTTCCACCACTATGAAGCACCAAGGTCGCCGTGTCCGCATATTGGACACGGGGACATGCTGGGGACACTTATTGAACACGCATGGCTGGCACACGTTTGGGAACATTGCGGGAGTAGAAGTGTAATATTTTTTAGATGCGTCGCTCTATGTATGAATGTATGTCTTGCATATACATGCATGTGTGCATATGAACTGGTATAAAGAAGTCCATAACACAGTATATATCACTCACACACATACATATATATAAAAGTGCATATATGGAGAGAACCGTGTCTAATTTGAATGTATTTTATTCAGTAATATGTTTACATGTAATTATGATAAATAAATTTCTCAGCCCCGGATTTTTTGTTGTGTGTATAGGTGCATATATATGTGTACGTATATTTAGTTGATCGGGCCCAAGTCTACGCGCCGTGGACCGTGTGTGGGGACCCACTTGTATAATACAATTGCCAAACTTTTGGTGTTATTATAATTATTTGGAAGGTTTAGGGGCCTTATGTAATGACTTAGAACATATTAGGTGATGGGGCAATAACCAACTTCTTGAGGTGGGGCATGGTGCAATTTTTGGACTTAAAATGCAAAAGATCAGAGAACGCATCCCTCCCTCCCTGTTAAGCGAAGAGGGCTACGCTTTGATCCGAACTGTGTTGCATTTGGACAACTTTGGAGTACTCAGCATTTTTTGAGGATTCTGCATCTTTGAGGTAGGATTCTCGCTAGAGGAATGTATAGTTAGAAATGCCTTAAGTTCATGTTTTTAGTGTCTTTCCCCAAATTTTTGTAAACCGTAAGATGTTTTAGTGTATAGGATATACGCAAACGATGTCTTGTTCATGAGCTTAGACTTTTCATGATTGATTAAAGGTACTTTCATGGATATATACTTCATTAGGTGTCTTTAGTATATTGGACTTGTTTCAAGGATAGAGTGATTGAGCAAACGATAAATTAAATTGTGGTTCATTTCTACATAACTATAAGGTGCTTGGTATTATGCCAAGTCGGGCTTTTCACGGGTCAGATGCATAGTTGTCAAAGACGAAAGGCGCACCAAGGCGCAAAGTCCTGTAGGGCCTTAGGCGAGAGGCGCAAGGCGAGGCGCGCGCCTTTTTGAACCGAGGTGCACCTATGCGGAAAATTGGAAAAATAGCATACACCAATACTTTAAATAATAACACTAAGCCGATGAGTTTAAGACAACATACCATCATTTGCAATTGCTTTTTCAATGATTTCTTATTTCCCATAAACTCTTGAATCTCTTGTTTTACGTTGGATGGGACTCTTTTACAAGCTGTCACATCTCTATTACCTCCTCCAAGGTATTTCTTAGCCCGATTAACCCCTCCATTGGTTATTTTGCCACAAAAAAATACATTTAAATTGGTTAGTGTTCGCGGGATCCGGCAAATGATGATACTTCCGTGCAGGATCCGTTCTATTAGCTCCGCTTGACATCTAAAAACAAACAAGCAAGTATAATTTACTTTAGCTAATAGCCTAATATAATCTTTGGAAACCCCAACATGTATGAAGGGAAAAAAAAGAACCTTAATTTCATTAAAAAAATAAAAGAGTGGTCGATTTGAAAGAGGGGCGCCTTTTTGCGCCTCGTTGCCTCTAGCCTAGGCGCGCCTTTTTCAAGTCGCCTCGCCTGGGATCACCCCAGGCGCAATAGGTGCGCCTTGGTGCGCCTCTCGCCTAGGCGCGCCTTTGACAACTATGGTTAGGTGTGATCGGGTTCAACCTGATCGACCTCTGATCTGGGTTTTCAAAACGTGGCCGAACACCAACCTAGCAAGTGATCGGATTCCAACCCACTCGGGTTGAGGTCAGGTTTCAGTAGGGTAATCACAGACATAAAAACAGGTTCTCATGTCCATCATTTCAAGTTTCATATTGCAGATCCGCAGTGAAATACACACAATAACACAAAATCATATGCATAAGAAATGGTACATAAATTGTATACCACAAAATCGACTTACGAAGAAGTCAAGAATACAAGGCTTCAACCCATCAGCGACAGAGAGATGATGGTTCTTCATCAGTGACAGTTCTTCGTCGCTGGTTCACTAGATCTGATCGGACGTATAGTGGTTCTTAGTCGTCGGCGATGGGATGAAAATGGAAAGAGTAATCGCCACTGGGATGGAGGCGGACCAATTTGGTGATGGAGAGAGAGAGAGAGAGAGAGAGAGAGAGAGAGAGAAGGTGGGCAGTTTTGGGGGAACTGGGAATTAGGTGTAGACAGGAAAGGGAATGAGATACTTGGGGTTTTTTTCCTCTTTTTCTGTAATTCGGCAGGGTCAAATTGCGTGGGAATTAATCCCATGTCCGACACCCAACCGACACCCCCAAAAAATTCCAGATTTCCACCCAAATCCACCCTATATAGCCTATTAGAACCGTCTTTTTTGCTTGTTTTTCAGTCCGGTCAGGTCAACTGCGTCCATGAACAGCCCTAATGCCTGGGAGAAAGTTAAACTTATTCTTGTAATTAGACACCACACTATATCATAATTGAACATTTTGTTTATCTTCTTACTTGTAATATACATATTGTATATTGATGATAATTTGGTAACATCTAACGGCTACCGAAGTATGACTTCATTGATACTAGTATATGATTTTACTTGAAATTTTGGAAGAGTTAATTTGGCTTGGATACTTGGATTATGAGTTCGGTACGGTTGGCTAATTGATTTTGGAGTTGTAGTACCGTGAGCATGGTGGTGGACCTGGTTGTCCAAACGGTGATAGTCCGAAAACCTGTGCGGGGTAGGTGTCTTATGCCTTTGTGTTAGCAGCCTAAGAAACGAGTTTTGAGATTTGGAATGCATCTTAAGATGGTTCCCAGGGTGAGTGTGTCCGTCTACAACTCGTGTTTTTGAATTATATAAAACACACTCAAAGTTAGGTTTGGGTTTGGCTTTGGCTTTGGCCCTGTACTTGAAAATTTGGAGATTTATCGTATAGGATCAATTTGTTTATTTTTGTTTGATTTTGGCTCGATATTTGAGAAGTAAATGCTACTAGGTATTTACTTATTGTTCTCTTTTGCAATTATTAAAAAGTAAGTTTTCTAAGAATATTGAATATACTTATTTACAACCAACTTGTACAAACACGACGACAAAAAGAAAAAGGTTATAGTTATGTATTGTGCTTGAGTTCTATCATCTTAGCATTTAGCACGTTTCCTATTGAGTTTCAACTCACGTTGTATAAACAAACATTTTTCAGGAAATGAGGAGAAGTCCAAGGTTTTGAGGAAGTCTAAGTCGGACCTACACTTTTATCTCATATCTTTCAATGTAATTTCGAGTTATATGTACGAAACTCTAACTCATTAGGTAGAGATTGTAAACTCTTACAAATGTGTAACTTATTTTAGATATGAATCGAGTTCATGTATTTATTTCGCGACATGTAATATATATTTCGAGACATTTGGATGGAGGTATTGATCTTTGGTATTGATTCGAGTCAGCTCATTGTAAATAGAGTCAACTCCATCGTCAACCTATGTTCTCGATTCAATCAGTTTCTATTCATTTTCTATAATTTAAAGTTTACAGGTTTATGCCTTTGGTCGTAACAATTTTGGAAAAGTCCCAAAACAAATACCCCTTTCAATTTTTATTTTTTTAATATATATGATCACATACGGACATGAGTTGATCAGGTTTTCAACCATTCAATATTGACCATGCAGTATAGATATGCATCTCTATATTAAAATAGTGACTTTCACATAACACTCAAGTGCTCGGGTCATGTGATTTCGGGCCATGACATATATATATAGTTATTTAGTTGTTTTTGTCATGTCCCCCGCCATGTCCGTGTCACATAATTTTTGAATTCCTGTGTCTCGTATCTGTATATCCGTATCTGTTCTACATATTTCCACCACTTCATGTCATAGAAACTTTTTTCCCATCAATGGCCGGCCATTTGATGTGTTAATGATCAAGGATGACTAAACACTGGGTAGCCAAGCGCAAAGCAGAATTCCTAATCTCAAGCGGAGATCAAAGAAATTGATCCATCTATAATCTTAGACTAGTTCGATACACGAATAGACCGATTGAAAATGATAGCAGAATGCACGGGAAGACATCACGGAGATTAAAAATCAACAAGAGTGTAAGCTTCTTAAAAAGCATCAACTAATTCATATGTTTCAGATATTATTAAATAGCTTCCACTTACGCACAATTTGATACAAAGAAAGGGTCAAAGACTTTGCAGCTCTATAGTGTTATCATGGATGCAAAGTACCAAGCCTAAATAGGCAAGAAAAACATACACAAGCGAGAAGTTTCGATGTTTTGGACCTGCTGTATGAGGTGACAATTTAAGTATACTTGATACTGAAGGCACAAGAATGCACATGCTTAGCATATACGAAGACTGAAATATACATAATAAAAAAGGAAACAGCCTAATTACCAGTTCCAAAAGAAAATGTGAATCCTGAGAATATAACTCTTGCGAAAGACAATGGAGCGCTCTTCCTAGGCGAGCATGCTGCTTCTTCAACATTCTACTCTCATCTTGTGAAAGGCTTGGATCAAGACCAAATTCTTCACGCCTAATAGATTCAATAATCAGCGCTGCCTTGTTTTCCTTGTCAGCCACTGATAAATGCCTTTCATCGCTGAAACAATCACCAGTATTCTTCTCATTATTGACCCCGTAACAAACCACATTGCATTCTTTGTTCTTCCGGTCCACCTCAGTAGAGACCTCCACGTCACCTTGAGTAGAAGCACACATATTTACTGCATCTTCAATACCCGTTGACTCCCTGATGAACTCAGAACTGACAGCTTCTAAGCATGACACACCTGAAGATGGAAAAGACTTGGCAGCCATATTGGAACCAAATACATGGTAATCGTCAATCCACTCCACAATACCAAGAGAGAGTCCAACATCATGAAGCATGAGACGCTGCTCAATTTGCTTGCATTTGCCTAATATGGCTAAAGGAGCATCTTTAATAACAGATTGTAATCCAGAGAGCAATATGGCAGCAGCAAAAGTACGAAATTCTGTAGGGAAATGACCCAAACAATCAATGAAAAAACTTGCTGCATCAGTGGCTGCGTCATGAACTGTACTGTTGCTTCTGCGTAAATCAGTGTTGGGTCCAGAGGCATCTTCATCAGGCTTGTGCAGTCTATAAAGTGAATTTCCATGCGTAAGGAAGGTTTGATTTTCCTTTACTTCCATGAAATTCTTTGTTAAAACTTCAAAAGCCTGTCGTGCGTAGCACTTTAGAAGGGGCAAGGGAACATGCCTTTCACCTCCATACAATGAAAGCAAAGATAACAGTTTCACTGCTGTTTGGAAAGAAGACCCTTGAAGAGAAGCTTCTAAGAAAGAATCAACAGTAGATGTATGGTCAACCCGGAATACTTTCCCATCCTTTGTAGCCAAGCACAGAAGCTCTTTGGTATTAACCTTATTTAGCAGCCATCCCACAAGAGGACCAAGCGAGGGAGCAAATCTGAGATCCCAATGCGTCCATAATTCTAAATCTGCCAACATTGGTGCCCTAAGTAAGACTTCAATTGCATCCTTTGTGGTAAAAGAACCGTGGTTCCCAGTTTTAGGGCCAATCTCTGGTCCCTCTGCAGTAGTTTTTGACAAAGCTTTCTCATTAACAGAATCTCCAGAGCGATTTCCCAATAAAGTCGCAGAAAATACGACGCAAGTAGAAGTGCTTACATTCTCTCTCACTAAATTACTAAAATCGTTCAGTGAACCACTTTCTACTAATGTGAAACTGATTTGAGGAAACTGCCTCATAAGCAGCATAGAAATAATCTCCTTGGTTACATATTCAATTCCCCCTAAACTATTTGAAGCTTGTGACAGTAATACAGCCAACTGATGCTGAAGCATGCAAACCTCCAAAGGAGACTTCCCATATGCATAATCAGTCAAACACATCTGCAGTGTATTAGGCATTAGAGAAACATGCTTCTCCAAGAAAGCGAAGAACTCCCCATAACCAAGAGACTCAAATTCCTCAACAGAGAACTCTTTAGTCAACCAAAACTCACACTCACGAAGCTTCCTCAGTAAGGTAAATTTGTTCTCAAGTAATGATTTTACATTGCGCGAGTCATTGAAGTCAAGATCAAAATATATTGAAACTTTCTTGACAATATCTTCAACAGTGACACCTGTAGAATTGTCCAAAAGGGAACAATTATTGTATGCTATTTTCACAAGGGAATAAAAGAAGAATGACAAATATAAATAATCGAATACAATCTTAAAGAGGATAGTGAACGGCAATTAATTTCAATAATGCTACAATTAATTTCAATAATGCTATTATCACTCTATTGTCTACAGAATAATAAGCACATTGAGTAGTTGATGACAACATTATTGTAATGGATATAAAGAATCTATCGACTTTTTAAAACCTTCTAGAAACATAGAATTTTGGTGCTCTCAATTCAACTCAACAGCCCTTTGTCCTAAAATCAGGGCAGACTACATGGATCCAATAACCTAGAGGCTCCAGATTGTTGGATCGGGGCGTGTGGGAAAATGAAGGGTGAAAGATCGCTCCCAGCCCCATTAGAGCTTCTTGTAGATGAATCATGTCTATTTCGTTTCTAGTAATGGTATGAATCATGTCTATTTCGTTTCTTTTCGTTTTTAGAGCTTCTTGTAGATTAATCATGTCTATTTCGTTTCTAGTAATTGTATGAACCATTCCATCATAAGACATTCTAAAAAGTCAAAACATAAATGAGCAGGTGAAGGGCCCTGTGGCTTCTCTCTAGCAAGAGAAATACATGAAAACATTCATCTTCTCGGGGGTGAGAAAGCATTGAAGAAGCTCCACAGGAAGAAGCTCTCAACTCTATAGAGAGAACCCTTCTTTACATATGCAATACACAAGGGTGAATATAAAACAAGCATCAGTTCGGCCTGATGCACGGATAAGCTCTCTCTTGTTCAAGTCTGTATTAAAATTGTTTACTTAATTTTTAATGGTCAATATCTAAAGAAAACCTGAAGAAATCAATACGGATTGCATCATGGTTATTTTGTAGTGTGCATTAGAATGTTCGTTTTTGGAGAGCTTCCTTTGAATTCTCAATACAATAAAAAAAGTTGTGGTATAAGGGATGAGAGAGGTTCCTTTCAGAATTCTCAACACAATTAATACAACTAAAGAAGGGTGGGAGAAGAAAAGGGAAGTCGTATGAGAGAGTAGTGAAGACGCCCCGTGTATGCTACAAGTGCTTAGGATATAGTGTGGACAGATATACCAAAGCACGATTTATTATGCACAAACTTTGCTCACACTTTGAAACATGCTCATCTACGACTAATGCAACCCTTTCAGCTGGTTCAATCTCAATGCTTTCATATTCAGCACATTTGTTTGAAATTGTATTTGCTGCTCCCTGTTCAGTGAAAGTTTGGAAAGCATCATACACGCTATCCCACATTCCACATTTGATGGATGTCACCTGCAATGGGACAAAGTAACCTAATTGTAACTAATCTTTACAAGACAAGTAAGAATAAAAAAAAATGCATACAGAAAATATGACACTAGATACAGGTTATATAAACAATAAACAAAACGATGAGAATGAATTTGAGCAGAGGGGCTCAACGTAAAACTTTCTTCCTTTAGCTTTTGATCATAGCCATGAAGACCCTCAACTGCTCACATAAGCTGCAGACAGTCGAGACATATTTGATAGGTTCTCGGGTTGGAGCCATATTTTAGTTCTAATTTACCAACAATTTATGTTCTTTAGGGTTGGAGCCATATTTTAGTTTTAATTTACCAACAATTTATGTTCTTGAAAAGGTAAAGCAGGAATAGTAAACCCACCTCAAAGTGTACTTCAAGCATGGCAACAGTTGGAACTAAAATTACTTTGGGTGAAGAGTATGTTGATTCTGATTGAAATGCCGGGCTTGCTAGAGATTTTTGGTCATACCATTGGCACAGCTCGTCCTTTCCAACTACGCTTATATTACGATGAGTGGCTAAACTACACTCCCCTGTCCATCTTTGTTGGTCCATTTTTGAAATTTGTGCCATTTTTATTGCTTATATCTTCCAATATGGATCTCAATACACGCAATTTGGATGTTGTTTGATAGATCTCAATTAGTTCCATTACACAAAGTTCGCAAAATCATGAAAACTAACACCACCTCAATTCAATCCTGTCCACCACCCACAACCATGGAGCCGTAGGACTCTTTTTTTCTCTTGCCATTAATCAAATCGTCCTCTGTTGTCTTGTCACTATAGCGTTAAATACTCTTAGACCATATATCAGTGAACCTTCAAACCCTTCAGCAACAACGGACGATCGGCAATGAACCTTTGCTGGATTTCACTGATGTCAGAAAATAGCCAGTGGAACTTCGCAGGCCTCCAAGAAAGCCTGTTAGACCTTCAATGACCTTATTTATGCACTCTATTGTTGTCATTCAGTTCCAGCTGCTCAGATCTGGAACTTCACAGCGACTGGGATCTTTTCCCACCACTATCTAATTCTCACCGGAGCCTCACGACCCTAGTTGGAGTCTTGCTGTTTCATCTGCTGGACCGCTTCCCTATTTTGATTTCTTCAGGTCCAAAGCATCGCTTGATATGATTTATTTGAGTTTGGCTTCTAGTTTTGTTTATCCTACTCATGCTGATTTTCTGATTCTTGGTCACTTCATATGACTTCCATAAGGTCCAACTGATTCAATGACAAACATTGTGCTCCATAATGCCTTCATGACTCATGATTCACCCCCCCCCCCAAAAAAAAAAAAACACCACCACCACCAAACACACACAAAACCCCCCCCCAAAAAAAGTGTATTCAGTTGTGGAATCATACAGAGCCCTACCTAGGAATTTTTTGCCTACTAGCAAACTTACTTGAGCATATTCTTGTGTCCATAACCTACGCATGACATATTACCTTCATCAGACTTAAATTTCACTTACCGTTTCGTTCAAGGATTACTATGCCAAATTCCGTGACATTTGTGATAAGCTCAATATTTTGCCCGCTCTACTGACATTCAGGTTATGCAAAGCCAGCACAAGTCTATGTATGTGGCTCAGTTCTTATCACGTCTGCGGCTCAGTTCTTATCACGTCTGCCTTCATCATCTGCTCCTGTTTGCTCTCAACTCCTAGGGGCTTGGAACTTGCCTTCTTTAGTGAGGTATTCAGTTGTCTATTTCAGGCCTCTCTATCTAATTGAGGTTTTCTTGCTCTGCTGCTCTCTGATCATTCATCTTTAGCTAGCACTGTCTCTGGTGGTTCTTTCTCTCATGGTTTTAGTGGAGGTGCTTGCAATGGTTTAGGTCGACTCTGGTTGTGGCAGCCCTAGCATTGGCCATGAATCTGGAAGAGTTTGTCCTGCATCGGGGAGGTGGTCATGGTCAGAGCTGTGTTCCTCGACATTGCACTTATTGTAATGGAGGCAATCACGTCGTTAAGTAATGCTGGCATTAACACGGTTGCCCCTCTGCCCATTAGGTTACAGTTTCTTAGGATCGTGGACAGTTGTTACCTCCACATTGGGAAGTTGTTCTTGGAATTGTATCGTAAGGCTCATCCAGAGGGTGGCCTACTGTACCGAGCCAGTGATCATTTGCATGTTGAGGCCTTTACTGATTCAGATTGGGTAGGAGGACCATCATTGGGAGATCCAATAATAGAAATTGTCTCCTCCTTGATGAAAAACTTGTAACTTGGAAAGCATGAAGAAGCCGGTTGTTGCAAGGTCTTATGAAGAAGCAAAATACGGAGTCATGGGCCATATTACATGTGAGATTGTTTTGAGTGCAATCATTCCTTGAGGAGATAGGCCAAGGTGTCCAATTGCTGATGAATATGTAACGTGACAATAAAGCGGCAATTCATTGCATTGAGTCTTGTTTTCATGGAATGACTAAGCACATGATTACCACCTTGTTCGATTAAAGGTGGATAGTGTCATATGGATGCTACCCTTACATCCACAGGTGGCCAGTTGACAAATTCGGTCTCTATGATATCTAATTCCAACTTGGGGGAGTTTTAGGAGTTAAATGTATTAGTGTTGGTGAGCAACAGTAATTTTGTCTTCATTCTTTGAACTGTCTCAGTCTCACTATATATCGCAATACCATGTGTGGTGGGGTCAATCAAAACCCGAAACAAAATCTCCTTTTTCTCTCTCACCACGATAATTATTAGAGACTTAGTGTTAATAATCAGATGTATAACCGTGCTTTTCTAAATTGTTACATGCTACACCATTTTACAGAGGATCACCTTTTGGATTACTTTATTAGCTCAAGTAAAAAAACCTGCGACTGAATCCTACTCACACTTTTCACTAGCTACATTCATGGGAGGTAGACCTGCATCAGACGTGGATGACCAAGCCTCTCCAATCAACCTTAACCTTTATCATACAGATGAGTATTCAAACTTCACAGCTGTGTTGACCCACTTGGTACGAGTCTTTTACCCACCAATGAAGATAACCAACTCAAGAAGCTGGGTGGCACAATAACCTAGGGGCATTGTGGTTTGGAGGCTAGAGAGAATTGTGTATTTTGTTGAATAGGTTAAGGAACTTCACGAACAATTCTTGCATTTTCATATGCAATCTCCTTAGAAAAATTAGGAAATAGATCTGGGCAAGCATGACAGCGAGATCCATTACTTTCTTTCGGCTGCCTTTTAGCAAAAATACGTAACATACAAGAGCAATTATACCGAGTATAGGAAAAATGAGTATGATCAATAGGATTTTTTTTTTTGTATCATAAAATAAAATATTGTTTTTTATAGTTTTATTGAATCAAGAATTATTACTAGTGCCACGAATTAAGTGTTTGGTCTGTTAAATCAATATGTTGTCATATGCATCAAGAACCTAAACAGAATTAACTTACGGCAACATTTAGCAATCCGATGCACGGGTATGATGAGAACATCGACATCATTCTCTTTCGTGTTCCCACGTCACGAAACATCCCTTTCCCTTTAATTTTTGTCTGACCAGTTGTTTTGTAAAACTGGAGCATCCTCTCAAAAACCTGCAAGCGCAAAAAGGAAGTAACCAAGAAAGAGCTTGTTAGTACTAACCTAGAAACAACATCAAACATCCAAGAGGGTAAAGAACAGGAAAGCAAAAAGACAGGTAAAAACCTATGGGTGCAAGACATCTGAAAAGACGAGGGAAAAAAATGGAGTACTGCAACAATGAATTTAATGTCAGTTTCTGCCCTACGACCTTACAATATTATTACTATAAAACAAAATAAAAAACAGAACGAAAAGTACATAAAAACTACAGAGGCGGAATAAGGACCCCATGGTAACAAATGCAACCTCAAAACTGCCTTATCAGAAAACTCAAAATAAAATCAACTCATGCACGAGCTCACATCTCAAGCACTTCACACATATACCAAATAGTGCTAGTCCTATAAATTTAAGTGTTGGCTGCAAAAAGGGCAGCATTAATCGAATTACAGGGCTGTGGTTGTACAAGAAAGGTCAATATTACTAATACTGAACACCAAAAATTTCCAAGGGTAAGAGCAAAGAAAAGTACATAAAAACTACAGAAGCAGAATACGGACCTCATGGTCACAAATGTAACCACAAAACTGCTTTGTTAGAAAATTCAAACTAAAATCAACTCATGCACAAGTTCACATCTCCAGCACTTCACACAGACACCAAATAGTGATGATCCTATAAATCTAAGTGTTGGTGCAAAAAGGGCAGCATTAATCGAATTAGATGGCTGCCATCCTACATGAAGCAATTTGTCCAGATCAAGTACCAAAATTTTGATGGTCGTACAAGAAAGGTCAATATTACTAATATTGAACACCAAATATTTCCAAGGGTAAGAGCAAAGAAGAAAATGCAATCACGCTTTCCCATAATCCTAGTTAACCTACAAGTAATCATAATGCTACACAGACACCACCTTTTTAAGAGCATGGGTGTATCTAGATTTTACTTTTAACACACCCAGGGCCTTTCACAGTAAAGTTTATGGCTAACGCAAAACTTCAACAACAATAACATAACCCATTTAGTCCCCAATAATTGGGGGTATGGGCGGGGGATGGATAGGAGACAGGCCTAACCTTTGGCAATAAATGCACAAAGTGGCTGCTCCCAAAATACCACTGAAACAGATGGATTGGAGACAGACCTAACCTTTGACAATAAATGCACAAAGTGGCTGCTCACAGAATACCACTGAAACAGTAGTCCCCCTATACCATCACGTTTGTTGCGGAATCATGCCCTCAAATCAAAGCCAAAAGGCATCAAAGAGGGCAGACCCAAGAATCATTTTGATTTATGTGCACAAAGTGGCTAACACAAGACTTATTTTTACTTATTGTACAGGTTGGAAAGCTCCTGTAAAAATCCATTACTTAATAGTTTATATTGTCTTTAGTGTCAATCATATTCAAGCAAATTTGTAAGATACCATATCAAATTATAGGAGTCACCCATAGGTCATGTTATGGAAGCTCATTGCACAAGGCTCGGGTCTGAGCAAGATGGTAGGCTGCCGTCTTACCCTCACTTCTTAATGAAGAGTTGACTCATAATCCCATGACCAGTGTCATCAAAATCCTATGATTCACAATACGCATCCTATGATCCAATGCGTTAAGAGGTAAAATTGATACTTATCTCCAAACGTATCTTATGTCGAGATAAATCATATGATACGATAAGCATAAAATACGTATATCTATTACAAATTCAGTTCATTTAGAGGTAAAACTGAAAGATATCTCCCAACGTATAAGTAAATGTTGTTGTGAAACGTACACGATCCATAATGCGTTACGCAATAGTTTATTTTTATTGTTAGAACATGTTATATAATTGAATTGAAGAAGTAAAGTTTTGTATCATGAAAGTTTCCATTCAATACGTTATCAAAAGTTTGTATTTTGTTTGTGCCACACTAAAATTAGTTTAACGATATGCAAATCATATCCCGATAGGATACATAAAATGAGAGAGAAAAAAAAACGCTACACAAAACTTATCCAATTTTTCACTGTTGCCCATGACTCGAACCCACCACCTATGATACACGGATCCTCGTTTTCAAGCGAAGCACCTGTGTCGATACTACACGATACGGGTGCAGGTGCGGGATACGTGTCGGATGTGACAGCCCATGACCCACCTGGATGCAACGGAGTTCTATGATATAAGAGAATAGATCATACCCTAACTTGCACAAGGCCTTTTAAAACCGTGCGGGCGTCAAAGCTCGTTGGTACTTCACAGTTAAGTGTGCTCACCCTGGAGCAATCCTGGGATGGGTGACCTACTGGGAAGTTCAAGGAGCTTGGGCGGCCAAAGCGGACAATATTGTGCAAGGCGGGGGCGGGTCGTTACATCGGATCTGGCTGGGAAAATCCGGATACATCTCTCTGTGCAGATTTGGTTCGTTCAATGTCGGCGAATGGTGGGTGACGGTCAAGTGGTCAACGGTGGTTGTCGGCTGCTACTTTTAGGGGCTAGGGAAGGAGGAGGAGAAGAAGAAGAGGAGGGGAGAGAGAGAGAGAGAGAGAGAGAGAGAGAGATCTGACCTGAGATTTTGAAGGAGTAGCAGCAGCTTCTACAGACCGACGAAGAAGAAGAAGAAAGAGGATAGGTTAGATTAGTGTTGTTGGGCTTAAAATAGAAGTGATGGGTTTGTATTCGGGCCTTTGGGGCTTCTTTAATAAGTAGAGAATGGTGGGCTATAATTTGGGCTATTAATTGGAGTTGGACCATCGGACCTTTGGGGCTTCTTTATTAATAGAGAATGCTGGGCTATTAATCTGGGCTATTAATTTGGGCTATTAATTGGAGTTGGGCCATATTTCCTTATAAAAACATCAAGGACAAATCTCTAATTTCAATTTCAATAAATAAAATTTAAATAAGCCGTGATATTTTACAAAACATTCATATATTTTCTATAAATGATACATATTTCTATAAATAATAAATAAAAATATATAAATATTCAAAGCATCCCCGCACCCATATCCAAATTTGGGTACATATCCCCGAATCCTCTATTTTTAGTTTTGAGGTGTCCGACCCTTGGATATACACCTGTATCCGATTCACGTACCCGAATCCGTGCAACATAGCCCACCACAACACCAGTTCATAAAATAGTTAACATTGGGGATAGAGCTTATCCAAACTTTACATCACAATTATGTTACTTATACACAGATTCCTAAATTGAGGTATAGAAACATGGATTGCTATCAGTGATACAGTGAAATATTAGCCAATAGCGGGCAATATCGACTAACTCATCGATAACTATGTGTGTCAGAGGTCCCAAACATAACGTAATGCTCAATATTTAGAAACCCGGTTCTACAGTATTTTGGACATTCAATTTCCGTAGTTCCTAAAATTCGTAATCCTAATCCTACTGAATCAGTGAAATCTAGTAGTCTAGAACTGTCTACACACGCAGAATTTTATGAACCTTTTGAGGCTCTATTCCAATGTTCTGCGTAGCCATACCACAGGCCTGGGGAAGTTGAGGTGGTTTCCCACATCCCTGGCCCTACCCTATCACCTATGAAGCATGGGTACTCCAAAAATGTCGCCGTACGCGTACCGGGTACGGGTACGGGTACGGCTGGGTACGGCAAAATACGTACCGGGTACCGCAAAAACATACCGGGTACTTTTGCACTGTTCGGGTACGGCTTTGGTACTCTTGGGTACTCCAATGGGTACCTTGTTGGGTACGTTTGGGTTTTTTTGAAAAATTTTAAAAACTTTCAGGGGTCCGATTGAAAATTGTAGAAACTTTAGGGGTTCATGCGCAATTTTGGCACCCCTTTAAACACAACAGACGTCTTTTGAACATCAGTTAGGGCTTCTCTTCTCAGCAGCCATTCTACTGTACCTGTTCGACCAAGCAGCAGCCAGCAGCTCTCTGGTTACTCTCTCTCTCTCTCTCTCTCTCTCTCTCTCTCTCTCTCTCTCTCTCTCTGTGTACTCTCTCTCGTGCTGCAGCTGTACTCTCTCTCTCTCTCTTTGTACATACATACATGTATGTGTGTATGGATAAGTTTATATGTGTGTATTCTCTGTGTTTAGGGTTTTGCTTTGTCTAGGGTTTCCAGTCACTTTTCTGTCATTACTTCGGCAAGTGGACTCAATCGCCTCTTTAATTAGAGTATATCTTCAGCCCTTAAAGTTTCAATTGATATGAACCATCCCAATGGTTACGGTCCAATGTAAGCAAAAGGTTGAGTGTAGACTTGGGTGTAGTTGTAGATTTGGGAGGGATAAGCTTTGAGTCAGTCAACCTGGCCTATGTTCTGAGCCCATGGTCCAAAAGGGTATGATTCGCCACTAAGAGCTTAAAGGGCCCTGCTTACATCTGAAAAGTATCATGTTACACTAACTTGACTAAGAGTAAATGATAACAACTGAGAAAGTGTTTCTAAACCACAGTTGTCAACATAAGGAGGGAGACTCCAGAAGCCAAAAATGTACATAATACAAAAAAGAAGATAAAAACTTTCCAGGTACTTCAGTCTATTAATCTATTAAAAAAAATTTACACTTATGTACCCAACCGTACCCGTACCGCGTACCGGTACCCGTGCTTCCTAGCCTATCACCTTAAGTTTAACTTTCAAAATCTTGTTGTCTAAGCGATCTTAACCTATCAAATTTGCAAATTCTATGAGCTAAAACATTGAATACTAAAGGCATTTTTCCACCTCAAATCCCAGTACTACCATGAAGAACCATACCTCAAGACTTGATTCCCACCACAAGGATGGAGGAGGAACAACAAAGAAATGAAGATAAAGGTCCAAGTTGTGTTTGCATAGGTCGGCCAAGCATTATCCTAGTCTATGCAGCACCAAGATGGACACACGACACAACAACTATCCAACACGCAAATTTCAAAACATTGAACAACACAGGTGAGCCACATTCAAATATACATGTATATTTGTGTGTGTATGAATATATACATTGTTAGAGCTCGTCCCACATAGGTTAATAATCACCTCCAAAACTAGATATGCGCCTGCGCAGCCTCTCCACTTATTGCCAATTGATTTTGAGTTCAATGCTTTAACATAGTATTAAAGCTAGGCTTTCAAAGGCTTTTGGACAAGACTCTATGTCGTTGATGGTTGATATTTGCCGTATGTATTGAATCATTCTGTGAGTCAAGGTCACGCGTGCAGGGAAGTGTTAGAGCTCCAAAACTAGTTTATGACCATGGGCGGCCTCTTGACTCAATGCCAATACGTTTTGAGTTCGATACATTAACATACATACATGCCATAATAAAATTTACAAGTAAAAAAAGTAAAAACAGTCTTTGACTATAAATATAACATCATATACACTTTAAATCATATTTTACAGTACATCGAAGAAAGTGTTCTAACCAAAAAAGTTCCCTAAGCTTTTATCGTTTAACACCCTCAACTTGTCTTGCGAGTGTCTTGAGACCGAAGAGTGTCTGGAGCATTTTTATGAATACGTTGTCTCCATTGAATTTCGTCAAAGGCATCATATTTCGTGATATCCCAAAAATCGAGGTCTTTTCAAACTAACGCCTCTAAAAGTTCAATTTTAGACTACCCCTCTCCTTACCATCTACCATGACCATATTACTACACTAGACTCCTAACTGCCGCATCGACCCAATATAGGATAGACAAGTCCAAACCACCTTAATCTCTCTCTCATCTTATCATCTATCTTCTATCGGTGTTTCCCTTGCCATCCCCCGAAGTTTGTTGTTTCTAATTCGATCTCGTCTAACCACACTGCCACACAGCCATTTCAACCACACTAAGATTTGAGGAAAGTTCAGTGTGACGGAATAGTGTCGGTGCCTGACACCAATATGTTCCTCTGAGGAGGTATCGGTACTGCATACGTATCTTGTCTACCATGAGTCCACAACAAAGGTCTAGATTTTGCAAAACTGCTCACATTTAATATTTCCTCAAACTTCAAACTATGGTCCACCAAGCCCAAAGTCCAGGGAAAAGTCTAGTTCGCCCTTAAGTTGAGATCGACGAACATAAAGAACGTGCCCTAGAAAACACTAGGTTACAAGCTAGGTTGGGCCACATAAAGCGTGGTCAATTTCTACTTGGCCAAATTGAGTTTTTTATTCAAATATCTAGCAGATGAAAGATGGACTATACGTAAATCCTAAACTCCATTGGACGTGGGTTTTTTCACTACAGGTTGAAAAGTTCAGTCTTTATCTTCGCCTGAGATGTTGGGCTTATATAATAAATGTAAACTCTAAACTTCAACAAAATGTGCAAGTCAAATTAGTTGCGACAATAAAATAACTCAGTTTGCAAACATAGAAATCAAGTACATAAGTTAGGAGTTAATATGTCAAGATTTTGTTTGTCGCCAACAAGTATTATTGGATTCATGTGCTAATTCTTTTGAAAGTTCCAGTTACGCTATCACAAAAAATTACAAATCCACTAGAGGAGTGATCTTGAAAAAGTTATCATTCAAACATTCATAGTCTTCAAACTTTTAAATAAAATTAGGATAAAGAAGTAATTTGTGACATTTTGTTTTTTCTCCCCAAAACAATTTTCTCCAACATCCTTTTCTAAATCTTTGCATAATAAACATTTTGAGAAGGGGTAAAAAAATATTATTCTACTGTTCTGAATACAATTAACTTGAGGCTTCATGTTCTGTTCCATTTTCTATCCTTTGTCAGATAATCCTTTGCCGGGCATGGAAAAATATGTTCATTGCAAGAAGTTCTATTTTTTATTTTTTAATTTGTATTGGTGTACTTATTGTGAATATTAAAATAGGTTAACCATAAATAATATACAATTAAGAAGTAGTTATACCCAATAACATCAACAACCTATACAGATACTAAGAAAAAAGATTTTAGGATAAAAAATTTCAAGTCTTTCAACTAGGATCATCACATTGAGGCTTCCTACCTTAGTCATGAAACGAAAAGAAGAGCCCTTATATAATTAAAGCAAAACACAATCGAAGCATGGGTCTTTCTTTTATTCAATCCCTACATTGAGGTTTGATGTCTTTCAAATAGTTTGAATGTCCTCATCATCGGATAATACGACTGACTTAGATTAATGCATTGGGATTCCGCTTCTTAAAATAAGGTCAGATTTTTTTCCGGTAAGTTATGCCATCGTATTGTCAGATATCTATACAAAAAGGATACATGGGGAGATACATACAGTTTTTTTAAGGAGACGATACGAATAGCAAGATACGCACCCGGTATCGTAGGTTTTTAAAAACTAGGGTAATAGAAGGGGAGATTTTTTTGGCAAAACTGTTAAAAACAATTAACGAAAGTTAAGAAATAAGTTTGAGGAGAGTCTAGGGAGAGGGGTGCTGAGGAGTCAATTGGGTGGGGGCCTGGGGGGTTTGCATAAAAATTAGGAGGGTGCTACGTGTACTACATGTGCTTTGTCTATAGTATAGATGCAAACCAACAACTACTGCTTTACTTAACAACTGAGTAGAGCACCTCAATAAACTAGATAATTTTTTTGGTTAATTCTGAATAACTAAATCAAACAGCCGTTCAAGCAAGAGAGTCCATATTAAACTAAACTCAAAATTAGCAACAAATTATGGAAGAAATATCACAATCATTGGTGTATACCCTAGAACAAGGCATCTACAATCTACATACCTCACCAACAGTGTTCTCCCGGCAAGCCTCTTTCCATGTGGTGATGAACATTTTCATGGAACTGCTAGGAAGCGAAAGATCTGCTTCAAGCAAAAGATTAGCTTCATGCTGACCAATAAACTCCGTTTTATCCTCATCAATTGAAAAATCTGATCCAGTCTTGTCCTTTTTATGTAGTTTGTGAGGTGCAGTGATATTGCTGCCTAAATTTCCAGATTTTCTTTTCTTTTCCAACTGCCCAGTACTTTGGTTGTATCTCTCACTGCCACAGGCTGCAGAAGCACTGACATCCATATCTCCTTTCAATCCTAGTCGTGACATCTCTTCAGAAGCTGATGGGTAAGGACAGCTACTTACTCTGTCACTACTACTTGTATTATGTGACAAGAGATTGCTGTTATTTTTTGCATCTGCATCATTCTTGTTGCCTTCGTGTTCGGAATCACAACTGCCATCATCCTCTGAACTAGATGAAAATTTTATGTGCTTGCCAACAATATTCTCACGCAGGGGGGGAAATGAATTGACACGTTGTGATATAGAGCTAAAATGGTCATCCAACTGCTTTTTTTGCAAGGACAGAAGTGGGCGGCGTTTACGACTTCTCTTCTCAGACTTCTTTTGTAAGTCATCGAAAATTTTGTTCACTGCGGTACTTTCGGATCTCCTTGCTTGGCGAATAAGAGTAGTATACATCCTGCAAACAAATATTTCACTTACACATATCTACAGCTGTCATATAAAAGGGATCTAACCTTTTTTCCAACAAAAAAGCATACCTAGGTAGTTTTTAATTTGGAATTCGTGACACAAGAAAATTAAGCATAATGATACAAATATGATATGCCACCATGTCATCATTGTCCCAAAAATCCTAAAGCAAAACTGAAAATAACTTATAGCAAAATTAACTCCCGAACACTTAAGTCCATTACAACCCCTGTCAAGTCATCACTGCATTTGGTCTTGAATGCAGAAAAAGAAGTGCATGCGAGTAAAAGCTACCCCAACTTGACAACTAGTATTGAGATTACACGCAAATAGAAAGTAAGATTCTAAATGGCATTTTTGGGGCAATTTTATTTCTATCCCACTAATACTTGGTTGTGCTGCTTTTATTCTTAAATGGGGAAGATATCCAACCATATATGATATATCCAGTTCTGTGGTGTTATTTCACACAAAAATGAGTTGAAGATATTAAAAATGAGCATAAAGCAAGATTACAATTTACAACAGTTGAACCGACAAACCAATATAAAACGCTAACCAGCTTCATAAATCCGTAATCTCTGCGAATGCGGAGAGAGAAATGTCAAGTTTGAACTTTGAACTAAGACTAAGTAGCTTCCTGTATATCCTTTCAGAAAACATTAGGAGATTACCACACAATAGTAAGTAAACAAAATACATACCCCAAAATTATACGCAAGCCTCCAGTTCGTATTTTTTAATGCCCAAAAATGATGGCATAAGGTGTACAACCATTGGTTTGAGAAGACAATTTTGCTCTAAAGTTGATTTCTCAGGTCTATGGCTCAAGAAGGTGTCTCAATTTGAACTTGACCATTAAACTTTCATTATGGCTTTGTTGACATTGGTGGTTGTGAGTCTTGATGCGTACTCCAACTAAGAGAGTTAGGACGCTCAACTGAACCTAGGGAAATGCAATAAAACTACAAAAAAAAAGACAAGAATCTAAAAGGAGTCCTGCTCAAACCAAACAGTCAACGAACAAGATGACAGGAAGTTTTGCTGAAACCAAACATTTACTTGCAGCCTTTCCTTAACAGCAGCAAGGAACACGCTTTCATGTTAATAACTTAATATAGCAAAAAAATAGTAGACAAGTTCTCAAAGAAAGTAGCTATTTTCACACATTCATAGTCCTCGCACTTAAATAACTCAATACCTACAGCATATAACGGATTGTAAAACTCAACAGATTGTAAAACTCGAACACTGGACTCTCTGCAGTTACAAATAAGCCAATTTAAACATTAAAACCATGCGTGAATATAAGAACAGTAACTCTAGTTGAGAGAAGCTTGAAATGATTAGGCCCCTATATTTAAAGGATGCAGCATCAGACAGGACTACATACCCCAAGCTTTGGATACGCACGCTAAGTTTTTCACTGCATGTGACCGATCGCTTCTTAGCAATAAAATCCAAAAATTCCTCAACCTTTATTTCTTTTCCCTTCTGAATAATCATGAACTCACAAAGGCACGAAATTACCTCTTCACTTGTTATCTTGAACACTTCTGTCAAGTCAGTGCTTACAGAAAAGTAATGCATAACAAGTGGATGGCGTACCAATGGGCCTAGTTCAAGCTCTTCAAATCGCTCTACGCCCTCGTTCTTGCAAATTGCTACTTCCAAATCATACAATGAAGTAATTCTTTGAACCGCAACAAAGCAGTGGATAAATGCACTAATCTGCATATAAGAATCGGAGAAATGAGAATCATAGTTATTTAAATGAAAAGAAAAAAAAAAGTGAAGGGCAAAATCCACTTCAAATACTATAGTAACATGAATATATGCATATAGATGTTAAAGATTCATTATAAAAATAGCCAAAAAGTATCTTTGTGGTTCTGTCAATGTTGGAATTTGCATCCCTAGCATAAATAAGTCACTTCCAATTGATGGGAATTGGATCGCCCAAACCTATTTGAGCGTTGGCACAAATAAAAAATTTAACTCAAAGTCAAGCTACAATTGAAAGGACATCACGACAATTGAGCCATTATCTTTATCTTCCCCTTCTAAATCTTGGAAACTCTGAACCCAAGAACCCTAGCATACGTCTCTAGGAATCTAGGACTCTTCAGTTTCACCTAGTTACCCGTTTTGACAAAAAGAAAAACAATGAAGCTATAGGCACGGGATATGGATCTGATCTCTTCTTCTGAAGTTTACAAATACAAACTCAAGAAGTAATTTTCAATATTTTTCTAATAAAAAAACCAAATTTTTCAAAATTTTTTACAATAACATAAACTTATCATTGGGGCAAAATAGTAAAATCACTCAAACCCAACCATCCCAAACCAAAAAAAAAAAAAAAAAAACTATCCACCTCCACTCCTCACTTAAAAACCCCGTCCCATAGTTAAGAATTAAAGTGATCAATATATATACCTATATATATAATACATTTACATCCTGTATCCGTATCTTGCTTTGGATCATTTTCAAGTATCCTAAAATTTGGAGTTTGAAGTTTACCCAAGATAAACACTTCAACCCATACCTCCACCACAGCCCTGTGAAGTTTCAGAGACCAAAACTGAGGTGAAGGAACTGAATTGTATTTCTGAATGAATAAAAGACTAAGCTATTACATAATTAAATAGGAAAATCGCTAAACCTAAAAAGGAAAAGATTACAACGTAATGACAACATACTACCTAAAGATTACAACGTAATGAAGACATACCACCTAATCTACAAAGTCAATGCCTAAATTAATAGATACAGAATATATGAGTATGATGTGATCATATATTCCTAAAATACAGAGATACACGAGATACACTTTCACAAGCCCATGTAACACAGACCCTTAACTCAAATGCCAGTGACTTAACCACCACCCCCCAAGCCTCTATCAGTTGTTGCACCACGCCCTCCCCCAAAATTTTGCAATAAAAAACCACTCATTGCCTTTGTTACCACTTACCAGGCACCCATCGGGGTACTGACATAGATATAGATAAACATATATCTACTCCATGAATAATAACATAGCAAGCCAATTATCAACAAATGTATCAACTAGGCATGATCCGCTCCACATTTATGCAAGTCATGTCATTTGTTTTGTGACCATTACGATGAACGAGCTTGAGTACCCTCCACATAGGAGAGTTTTGGGAATTATTACCATGACCAATTTCCCACATAGCTCATGGGTGAAGGATAGATCATAATCAGACACAAGTATGGCGTATGGTGGTCATGGGAACATCAAGATCCCCAAATTCAACAAAGATAACCAAAATTACATGGTAATCAATTTTTGTTTGACATGCATTTTGACTACCCAAAACAATAGTAAACAAGTAATATAATGGCACCTTCACCGAAACTAAAAAAATAAATAGACATTTTTTAACCCACTTTCTTAATCGAAACCAAGGCTTTGAAACCGGGATACATATCGTGTATCTCTTTTCTTGTTTTATAAATCGTATCGGGATGCGTATTGCGCATCGTAAGATACATTAACCATAATTATTATATGATTAACAAGTATTTAAACCTCATAAAACCAACAAACCAAGTTTTTAAGTTGCAAAATCACAAATGTCTCAATTGGGATTCATAGATTGAGGTTTCCTGCTACCTTAGTCAAGGATAGAAAAGATAATCCTAAATAATATTCTCCCAAAACAAGATCGAAGTATGGTTTTTCTACTATTCAAGCCAAAAATTGAGGTTAGATATCTTTCAAAGGGTTTGAATGTCGCTCAAATGACTTAGATTAATGCGTTTGAGATTCCACTTCTTACAATAATGTTACAATCTTTCAATAAGCAATCGTAGGATACATACTGAATCGGAACACGCATATGTATCGTAGAATATGCCATTGTATCATACGATTTCTATACAAAAAGGATATGAGGTGGGATAAGTACCGTTTTCCTGAGGAGACAATATGAATCGTAGGATACTAGGATACGTATCCTTCAAAACAGGAATTTAACTTTATAGCCCCACCATACAATTATTTCATACCTCAGAATGTTGGCTTGGCTTGGTTACTTACGTCAATCATGTATTTGATACGATTCATATTTGATAAGTAGGCAATTATGCAACAAATTTCACAGAAGTCCAAAAACTCATCGAGGGCAATTGCAATGTGTTATACACTCGCATGCTTCTTAAAGAGATGATCACGAATATCATTCCCTTATAATTCTTTTTCTTCCCCTTTATAGAACTAGTAATTTAAGTTAATTTAAGTTTGTCAATGACTAGCGGACGAGTTACCAGATCCTCCCCTGATGATACTGTTCTTAAGTTTAAGGCAAAAAAAACTCCAAAATACTGTTTTCCCATGTCTTTCTATGTAACCCAAAACAGAATTCAAGTACAACTAAGCTTACAAAATTCCATAAAGTCTTCTCCAACTCGTGAAGTCTGTTTTGTTTTGGATGTGGTGCTAATAAAATGGCTTACTCTTTGGTGCGGTTCCTGCAGCCTAGTGTTTGTGTCTGTTGTTTTTATTCTTAGCCTTAGTCTTGGTTAGGGCTGTAATGATTTGCTAGTTCTCTTGATTGTGGACTTGTCCTAGGTTATGCCCCTTGAATCATGTAGTTGGTTGCTTCAATAAAATCGAGTCACCTGAAAAAAAAAAAAAAAGACAAAAGAATTTCACAGTATCTTCCCTTCTATGATTATAAGGCGGTGGAGATAAGGGTTAACAACGCAGCCTGAGAGACTTTCCGTACCAAAACACTATCTTTGACCTATTAGAATTATTTGTCTTCCCCTTCATAGAACTAGTAAATTTAAGTTATTTTAAGTTACCAATAACTAGGTGAGAAAAATTATTAAAGCCCTCCATGATGATCCTGTTCTTAAGTCCTAGGCGAAACAGTCACGAAAATAGTACTATATTTTTTTCTCTTGCCACATCTTTCTTAGCAAGGGCGGACAGAAGGGCGTGCCACGGGTGCCCAGTCCCTGCACAACTCAAAATGATACCTTTAATCGTTTTAGCTTTTCAGGTTAATTTAGAAAAGTGCTATAAGATTGGCCCTTGCAAATTGCAATACAGCTACGCATACGAATTCCACATTACCTTCCCTTCTATAATAATTAGGCGGTGGAGAGAAGGGACTAGTTGCATCTGAACCCCCAACGACTCCCACGACTCAGCCTTCAATATCAACAACACAGCCTGAGACACTTTCCACGCCGAAACACTCTCTCCCTTAGCGAGAAGCTCCCGGTGAGCCTCGGCTGCGGCACTGTCTATCCTCTCGATTGGTACATGGGGTTTATTATTCGGTCGAGCCTTCGGTACGACGCTCTCCATTGGTACATCGGGTCGATTACTCGGTCGAGGTTGGATAGGGAAGTTATTCTGATTGGGGAAGAAATTGGGGAATTGTTGGATAGGAAATGTAGGAGTGTGGAGTGGGAAATTAGGGTTTGGGAAGTATTGGTTTGTGGCGAAGGGGTTTAGGTTCTGGTGGTAGAAGTATTGGGGTAATAAGTTTGGGTTTAGGTCTGGAGCGAGAGGTTGTGCGGCGGGGAAGGGAGGTGCACCGCGGCCGTTGCCACCATGGCGGTGGCGGGGCTGTTGTCCGTACATCGCAGGGAGGGAAGAAGGGGAAGGGTTTTTGAGTTTTGAAGTTAGGGTTTCTTGGTTGGGTTTATATATGTTAGCGGGACTTGGCGGGCATGCGACCGACACCAACTGACTGGAGACTTCGGGGTTTCTTTCAAGTTTCAAGCAAGGGAAGGGCGATACAGAACAAAACCATCGATATAACCGTTAAATTAATTTGATTCAGATCGAATCGTTCTATTTGGTCAAGTTATGCGGCTCATTAGTCTAGTTATGGTTCTAAAAAAATAAGAACTAGTAATTATGATTCGGTTACTAATTTTCAATTTATGAACCAAACTGAATTTATACATTACTAATATATTTATATCTTGATTTGGTAAGTTAATAAGATTTTTCCCTCATAGTAAGATATTATTTTATGTCTATTTAGAGTAGAAATCTATTTTGTTGGAAAATTTTTAATACTATTGCTAGAACTATTTGACCCTATTAATAGCCAATTTTCAATTTTAATTCCATAGTAAGATGTGTTGCGGAATTTATTTTCTCGTTTTTAGACTATTAATTTCATTATTTGTTTAAGCTAGTTTATTAGTTGTTTTTATGTATTTTAGGAGTTATTTTATTGATGATAGATTGTTAAGTATTTTGTGTATCATGTGAACCATATTTGGTTTTGAATCTTATAAAATCCTATAATCATTTTATTAGTTGTTTGGTGCTCCAAGTTTTAAATAATCTTTTGAGTTCATGCGCTGTGAAAAAGAGTTTCAACGCTAATTGGGTAGAACCAGAACCGAACCAAAATAGGTCCGGTCTTGCAGTTTGGATATGGACAGGTTGTATATGTATATTGGTTAGGTTTTGGTTCTTAATTTTCTAGAATCAGTCGAAATAGTCCAATTACTGGATTTCTAGAGAACCAATCCAATCCGAACTCTGTGCACCCTAAAGGGCAAGTATTTTTCTTTTCCACAAAGTTGAAAAATGATTTTAAAAATTAAGTAAATAAATTCAATGCGACATGATGAAAAATGATTTTAAAATTGGTTTATTAACTTGTGATTATGTTTCTAACTTTCCTAGAATGGTAGGTAAGATAGGAACCTTGGCGTAGTAAAAGTTGGCTATAGAACAGAAAATTTTCTCCGAAATTTCAAAAAATTATTTAGGCAACCGAATTATATTTCGTTGTGTTTCTGAGTTGGACATTGTGGTTGAGAATTTAATTAAAATTTAACGTGTGTTTTTATGGTAAGAAGAATTAACTTGTATTGTTTATTGACTTGACTTCGATCCACAAAATATGAAATTGTTTGGGTCAATTATAAAGGCGATTATAATATATGCCATGAATATATATCTAATTAACAAGTTTATGTTTGACATTTTAGTGTATTTTTGCAGATTCAACTTTAAGTGAAATTATATGTTCTTAAAATATATACCTATTTAACTCCTTTTTATTTAGCATTTTAGTGTACTTTTTTCTCAATTATATCAAGTATGAAAAAGAATATTTATATATACTGTAAGTAATTGACCCACCCTTAATGTGAAGGAGATAAAAGGTTGAATACAAATTAGTTATCCCAATCCTGATATATATTTAAAAAAAAAGAAGAACCCCAATCTCTTTCATACAACACTTAAACTACAAAATAGAGTAACAAAATGCCTCAATATGTAAAGACAAATTTGACTCCAAAATTTTCTAAATTACAAGGGATTTTTTCAAAATACCCGCCATATTTTGATTTGAATGTCTAATAGAGCCCAAACTTTAATAAACTTCAATTTACACATAAACTTTTCTATTTAATTCCTGCAGAAATACATAGATACTGATGTTTAAAAAAAAAAAATAGACAGGTCTCTTCTCTCTCCAACTTTCTCTCTATCATTATAGAATAATTCAAGCCTTTTGCTTTGTGAACTTGAGGGTGGTAATGGCTTTGCCGTATCCTCCCTAGGAGATTTTTGCGATTGTTTGATTATTTGGAGTTTGTCGTTCGTCCATCAAAAATTCAATTCGGTTTAACAGTCATCAAAGTTAACCCGAACCACCCGCTTCTGCATTCGTCATACATCGTAAATTAATGATTGTCTATAGGTAGGTATAAGTGTATAATTTTCCGAAGCACCCAAAAAAAAAAGGTATAAGTGTATAACCAATATGGGGTTGTAAACTTGTAATACCCGTATTTTTTAGCTTGTGCTTTGGTTAGAAAACAACCCTTCTACCCGTACCGATGGGTGTGCACAGACAGTGCACAGATGGGTCTCGGGGACCCTCTTTTGGGTCCCACATGACTGATCTGAGCCGTTCATTCATCTCAAAATCAAATTCCGAGGGGCCCACGCGGAGATCAAGTCGATCGGACGTCTCTAAGTGCTCGATCCAAAATCACCCCATTTCGTTCAAAACTTGGGTCCCCGAGACCCATCTGTGCACTGTGTGTGCACACTCATCTGTCCCCGTTGTTTTACCGGAAAAATTGGAGGAGAAGAGGATGTTTTTGGCTTTTTGCATTGAGAAGAGAGATTCGGATGAGAGCATGGGCCACGTGGAGGAAATTCAGTTGGGAATCATAACTGCAGGAGATACAGTTGAAGAATTAAAGACTTTTTAATTCTTTAACGATAGTTGCACTTTTTTAGGACTTTACGCTCATCATTTCCAATATTGAATTATATTTTTGGAGATTTTGTTCTTATTTTGCGAATTTTAGTGGCCCCTTTTGAAAAGAGAGATTACTTATTAATTTTAAAGCATTGCAATTCCAAGTGGTTACAAAAATCGCCACTAAAATTAGCGGACATGAATTTTAAATCACCACTCAGTAGTGTATAAAATATAAACCACCACTGCAACACTAACTCATTTATAGCGAGATTCGAACTTGAGTTAGGAGGATCAAGGAAGTGCCATCTAGACTAGAGCTTACTGTCTAATGACTTACCATCTAGACTAGAGCTTATTGCCATGACTTTGATGAATAAAATTTCTCACTTCAAAAAAACTAAATAAAAATGTTCCACGGTAAATTCAATTTAATAGCATAATACAATGAGAAAAAATATAAATACCAAATTTTTAACAATTGTACAGACTCTCCCCCATAGCATATGAGAGAGTCAAGAGTCGAGACCCATGGTAGGAAACACAAACTCCAAGTAAGTTTGTACAATTGTTGGTACAAGTATCGGTAACAAACCTGTAATAAAATTGGCACATGGTTTGTATTTCATCTTTTCTGGAGAAGCCAAATTTTAAGAATTCAAAATGTCACACACAGACTTTTGAAGTATTGCAAATTTTATTTTTTATTTTCTGCTATTGCTGCAATGCACTAGAGCCTGCATAAGTCGCATATTTTTGTGACAAGGCTCCTATTCTGGTAATGAAGACTTCTGTTTTATGGCTGAAGAACATAGCATTCAGCTTAGAAACAAGTCTGTCTCAGGAGTTCCTGTAATTTCAATGACTGATCCAAACTTACGTAGAACTTGCATGCTAGCCAAGTGGTTAGGCAAGTAGGGGTGCAAACGACTTGAGCCGAGCTGAGTTTTACAGAGCTCAAGCTTTGCTCGTTTAGGAAACGAGCCAAAAAACATGCTCAAGTTAGGCTCATTCATAAACGAGCTCAAGTTCGGCTCGTTCAAAAACGAGCCGAGCCCTTAACGAGTTGAGCCAGGGTAAATTACTTCACAACCCTCTTTAAATGACCGAGCCTATATAAACGAGTCAAGCTTTTACGAGCCGAGCCGAGCTTTGCCGAGCTCGTTCACTAAACGAGCCTAAAACTCAAACCCATGACAATCCCTTCCTTTCAGTAATAATCAACACATCATTCATAAAACAAGCCTGTAATTTCAATATATTTGCGATGTTCTTTCTGGTATTAACAACAACGAATTTCTACAAGGAATGCAATTGTCAAAATCTAGCATTAAACCCAAGGATGAGTTATCCTACGGTCCTCTCCAACAGTTATCAAATTTTGGCAATTGGTAAACCTTGGGCGCCAAAACTAAAGCTATAGATGCGTAATCGCAGACCTATGGGCGATATCATACACAGATATAAGGATTTCAGCACTAATTAATATAATGATGAGCCACTCCAGAAAATCTGACCTCCTATTCTGAAGGATCTCCTGAAGAAAGCGGATATTGTGCTGCAAGGAAATACAAAACTGTCAGCACACCATAGCACATCATCCGAACGTATCTCCAGATTATCTAACCCGAAGAGAGAGAGAGAGAGAGAGAGAGAGGACGACGCAAAAGATTTAGATGGAAAATCAGAAATTGAAGAACATTAACTGCAACTCCCTAACACAGGCAATAAAGTACCTCCACAAACTTCAACTTGAAATCAAGACTTGCAAATCTCTGAGTTAATTCAAATTCATCTCTGAGATATTCCCATATCTGAGCATATTTCGCATTCTTCCATGCTATGTCCGATCTGAATAGAGCCAACTTATTTAAACAGCAATAAACCATAGATACACGGCCAAAAAGTATCACAATTTTATGAAATCAAAGAGCAACTAAAAACCTAAGTTTAAACATGCAATTGAATATCCTTAACCTGTACCAGGTACCCATTGGACTTGCAATATAATGCTAAAATTACCAATGAAACCAAAATGTTAATAGCTTATAATCAAAGGTTACAGGAAATGCACAGCAAAACGTATAGGCTGAAATGACAACAGGTTGGGCTCCCAAATCTTTTCTACAAGCATCTCGGGGCTCGACATTTCCAAATCTTGTTCTCTTCCTTCTTATAAAGATTCAAGGTCAATGAAACAAATTAGAAGGTCAAGCCACAGGGAGGACCTTCCAGTTCGTAACTTCAACCACCTCATAGATTCAGACCCTAAAAGAAGAGAACAATTCTGCCTTGAAGACAAAAAAGGTAGACCAGACTGGTGGAAACAAAGCTGCCCCAATCCGGTTGGATTTAGGAAACGAGATGGGTGGAGAAACGAAAATGAGGCCAGAAATTTGTACATAAGACTAAGCGGCTCCTATGTAAACCCACTTTTCAAAATGTAAGCATTGCATCTTTTAGAATAACATGTTAAAATCATTTCGTTTCCATATTTCCGATCAAACAGTTACCTCTCAAAAAGTCCAAGCTTAAGAATCACATCAGCTAGGTTAGAATTTGCCTTGCCCACTAACTGAAAAAGCTTTTTCCTTTCCATTGTAAAGGTTCCAGTTTTCTCCATCCCACGATTGATGTCAGTAAACTCCGCAACCATCCCATCAACCTAAAAGAAGAAATGTAATGACTTTGAGAAGCCCTTTGATGATATCTGAAGCTACACAATCTAGACACCGATAAGCCAATAAGATACTAACCTGGCGGACATAGTAATCAAGAGCAATACTTTGACCAAGAACACTTCCAATGGTACGGATTCCATCAATATTCAAGTATTGCAACGTTATGAAATCTAATCCACCTTGCATCCATGTGTTTAAAGTCGGCTTCTCTCTCACCTCATACTCTACATTTTCAACCACAGACAATGTTTAATCCACTGCTTAAAATAAAATGCAAGCATCTAACATCATGCTCAACATCTTCAAGCCATCATACAACTCGTATCGATGGCAAAGAATAACATAAACTACTAGATGAAATGCTTAGCCCAGAATCATGAAGAGTACAAAATAATCAAAATATGCTTATAATAAATTCATAATAAGCCACATGCCATCAACTATTTGACTTCAAATAAAAACCAAAAGTGTGTAAGTAGCAACTTCAAAAGGAATGTTAGGCAAAAAAGAAAACAGATTTTGACTTTCTATAAGAACAGCATAGATAACCATACTTAAGAGACTTGAAAAAACTTGGACAGGTAGGTATCCAGTTATCCAAACCTTGCCTTATTATTTTTAGTTCTCTCAGGATCTAAGGGAGACCTTTAAATGACTAAAGTAGATTGCTGCATTAAAGTGGAAGCATCTAGCAAGCTAACAGCATGTAGGGGCATGTTTTTGTAAGAAACGAGTGATATGGCCACTAATAGTTGAACACTGAGCAAAAGGAGCAAGCCATACTTGTCAAGGGGTGAACCAAGCCTGGTTTCTCAAATTCCAGCATACTCTAGACACCATAAATTGGTGACACCAGTATAGATATTGAATAGTAGCTACACGTACGAAATGCAACACTTTGCCGGAGCTAATCAGGTCCGGAGGGCAGGGCATTGCCTTCTCGTAATCTTTAAAGCAACTCTCTTGATTCCCTTCCAAGTTGCATAAACTCATTATACCACTACCAACATAAGAAGTCAACTAACAAATTCTATCAAAAGTCAACCTTAATTGAACAGTAAGCTCAACATTGAATTGGCAAATTAGCAATCAATGTCACACAACAATAGGGCCAGGCACTTGAGCAAAATGCAGATCGTTAACAAAAATACTCCTAACACATTCTTCCTTTTGCTGCGACTTGCGATATGAAAGGAAACAAAAGTCACAGGCATATTCACAAAGAAGACATCACTCTCGAGTTCTTCTTATGTTGTAAATGACAAAATTCTGGTTAATCTTACGCTACTCTGTCAAATACGATTGTTTGGGTATTGCTTATATGACTCTCCGTAGGCATATCCGATATGAATACAGGCTCATACATATCTGCAAATAATTTGAACTTCTTTTGACTTTCTACATTAACTCCGCCTGAGACGTTCTTAAAGCCTTATCTTTGGATCTCAGCCGGTCCCAAGCCCGGATAAAGGAGGAGGGTTGTGCGTTAGGTAGCTGACAGCCAGCACATAAAAAAAAACCCGTTAGAACTTTATGACATGAACCTTAATCATACAACGAGACATGCTAGGGCGTTCCCTTTAAGCGACGCGTTGTGCCTGCCTTCGGGTGCTTCGAAAAATGGGCAAGGGGCGCCACATCGGCGCCCGGGTGTGGTGAGAAGTGAGCAAGGGTTCTCACGCGTGCCTGGACGAGCGCGGGTAAAGAAGCTAGCCCAGGATTATAGGATCCGTTTAGCAACTTGGAATATAGGGACTTTAACGGGTAAGTCTAGGGAGCTAGTTGATACCATGATTAAGAGGAGAATTAGTATAGCTTGCCTTCAGGAGACTAAGTGGGTAGGGGAGAAGGCTAGCGAGATAGAAGACACAGGGTATAAGCTTTATTATACGGGTAAGGATAGGCATAGAAATGGGGTAGGCATCATAGTAGATAAGCACCTTAAGAACTCGGTAGTCACAGTCATGAGGAAAGGAGATCGGATTATTTTAGTTAAGCTTGTGATTGGAGAGAGCATAGTGAATATTATTAGTGCTTACGCGCCCCAAGTTGGCTTGGATGATCTCACTAAAGAGCAATTTTGGGAACAGATGGATGATGTGGTTCAAGAGATACCTTGTGGAGAGAAGCTTTTTATAGGAGGAGATTTCAATGGTCATGTGGGAGTGCAGAGGCAAGGGTATGAGAAGGTACATGGAGGATTTGGATTTGGTTACCTAAATGAAGGGGGTAGGAGGATTTTGGATTTTGCGGTAGCTGGTGACCTTATAGTTGCGAATACTCTTTATAAGAAGCGTGAGGAACATTTAATTACCTTTAAGAGCGGAGCCAATAGAAGCCAGATCGACTACTTCCTTGCTAGAGGCGCAGATCGCTTGTTATGTAAGGACTGTAAGGTCATTCCCGGAGAGTGCGTAGTGGCACAACATAGACTTTTGGTGTTAGATATTGGTCTCAAGGGGAATAATAGACCGAGAAAAGAAACTAGAAGACCACGGACTAGATGGTGGTTCTTAAGAGGAGAGAAACTAGAGGTGTTCAAGGAGCGTATGGGCCAGGAGGTGGAGTGGGGAGGAGAAAGCGATAGTGATAGTATGTGGAATACAATGGCTGACGGGATTAGAAGAATATCAAAAGAAGTTCTTGGGGAGTCAAAGGGGAAAGGTCCAAGCTCTAAAGAGACTTGGTGGTGGAACGACGAGGTTCAAACCATGGTAAAAGCCAAGAAGGATTGCTTTAAAAAGTGGCAGAAGGACCGGAGTGTGGAAAATTTTCAGAGGTACAAGCAAGCTAATAGGGAGGCTAAGAAGGCCGTTAGTGAGGCTAAGTTGAGAGCCTACGATGATTTTTATGCTAGACTTGATAGTAAGGATGGAGAAAAGAATATATATAAACTCGCCAAGCTAAGGGAAAGGAAAGCTAGAGACTTCTCTCAAGTTAAGTGTATAAAAGGTAGTGATTCAAAAGTGTTAGTGAAAGATGAGGAGATCAAGGATAGATGGAAGATGTATTTCGAGAAGCTGTTAAATGAGAAACATGAAGGAAGCTTTGGTGAGGAAGAAGTTGATGTCCCTAGCGAGAAAATAGAATACGAGTTCTATCGGAGGATACAAAAGTTCGAAGTGGCCAAGGCCTTGAAGAGGATGAAACCGGGTAAGGCCTTAGGACCAGATGATATCCCCATTGAAGTGTGGAGAAGCCTAGGTGACTTGGGGGTGACTTGGTTGACAAAATTGTTCAACAAGATTATTTTATCTAGGAGGATGCCCGACGAGTGGAGGAGGAGTACCTTAGTACCTATCTACAAGAATAAAGGGGATATTCAAAGCTGCAACAACTATAGAGGTATTAAGTTGATGAGTCACACGATGAAGTTGTGGGAAAGAGTTATTGAGCATCGATTGAGGATGGTGACTACGGTGTCGGAGAAACAGTTTGGGTTCATGCCTGGACGATCAACTATGGAAGCTATTTACTTACTAAGGAGATTGGTAGAAAGACATAGGTCAACGAAGAAGGATCTCCATATGATTTTCATAGACCTGGAAAAGGCCTATGATAGGGTGCCTAGAGACATTATATGGTGGGTTCTGGAGAGAAAGGGAGTGACCAGAGGCTATATTGACGTGGTTAGAGACATGTATGAAGGGGCAGTCACTGCCATTAGATCACCAGCAGGAGAAACGAGTGAATTTCCCATTACAGTAGGATTGCACCAAGGGTCTGCCTTGAGCCCGTACCTTTTCGCGTTAGTTATGGATGAATTGACTAGGCACATTCAGGAGGATATCCCATGGTGTATGTTATTTGCAGATGACATTGTCCTTGTAGATGAAACGGCTAGTGGTGTCAACAATAAATTAGAAATTTGGCGGGAAGCATTGGAGTCTAAGGGCTTTCGGATAAGTAGGAGTAAAACTGAGTATATGGTCTGCAAGTTTAGTGATACCAGAAGTACGTATGAGGAAAGAGTGAGGATCCAAGATCAGGAGATACCAAAGAGGGACCATTTTAGGTATTTAGGATCTATTATTAGTCAAGATGGAGAGATTGCGAATGATGTGACTCATAGGATCCAAGTGGGGTGGCTCAAGTGGAGGAGTGCTACTGGTGTACTGTGTGACAAGAGGGTACCAACAAAATTGAAAGGAAAATTTTATAGAACTGCCATAAGACCAGCGATGCTTTACGGGACAGAATGCTGGCCTATTAAGAAGCAGCAAGTGAACAAGATAAGTGTAGCGGAAATGAGAATGTTGAGGTGGATGTGTGGTAAGACTAGACGAGATAGGATTAGAAATGAAACAATTCGCGAGATGGTAGGCGTAGCACCTATAGAGGAGAAGTTAAGGGAAAATAGGCTAAGGTGGTTTGGGCATGTCTATCGTAGACCAGCGGATGCAGTAGTTAAGAGAGTGGATAGGATAGCTTTGGGTAGAAACGCACAAGGGAGGGGAAGACCCAAATTGACATTAGATGCGGTAGTACGCAAAGATCTGAGTATACTAGGTTTAAATGATGAAGCAGCACTGGACAGAGCTCAATGGAGAAAAAGGATTCATGTAGCCGACCCCAATTGATTGGGACATAAGGCTTGGTTTGGTTTGGTTTGGTTTGGTTTTGACTTTCTACATTGGATACAGCAGGGATTTTCAAAGCGAAGTCCCACATTGCCTCAATTGTCAGTACGAAAACAATGTTTAGTATATAAGCAAGGGGAACCCTTATCTCAACAGCTAGCATTGGGGTTGACTAATAGCAAACACCGTGAAACATGGTGGGATATGGGAAGCATAAAGCAAGATTACCTTTCGGGTGCAGCAGGCTAACGGCTAACCCATAGTTTTTGCAAGATATTAATGTAGGTCAAATTGCAAAACTAAAAAAATCTAAAAGAGATGCTAAAAATTGAATGACACTTTGCCCCAAAATTTTTTATTATGTTATCTTTGGCCTGTACAAAATGAAAAGTTGCATAATCATCAAAGCATACCAAGGATATCCCTTTTTCTATTAGCTTGGTTTCTGCTGTTAGTTATGGTTTTGGCATCAATGGGACGTGTATTGGATGCTTGACATTTACAACTAAATGAATGTATCCTTGCTCTTGGTTTTATCTTTCCGCATACTACAATATCAAAATTTTCTGAAAATGTTCTCTACAAGGGCTTCTCGCCATATCATATCCTACCTGTATACATTATACCATATAGGTGTCGTATTCTTATCCAATATCATATACATGTTTCCTGCATATCACATCTCAAATAAAAAGGAAGCATTAAAAGGACTTAAGCTAATTGGTACAACATACTTTAATTCCATAATCAACCTATGAGATACTATAGGTCAATGCTTACCGTCCTTCCTCATCTCGGGAAGCAACCCAGAAGCATGTTGCTCCACGATTTTCAAATATCCATCAACCTCGTGATCACGTACATTAAACAAGACGATTGAGCCATACTGGAAAGCTACCAGGTAGCAGCAGTCACTTCCACTTAAATTGGCACCCAAGCCCTGATAAGAAAAAACAAAGCATAAATTTACAACAGGGATCCAGTTCGTTGAATCATGCACAGGTGGATTTGAAATTTTCTGGGCATGATTCATTAGAAAGAATGTACTTCAACATTGCACGGTCTCAGCTTAGGTGTTACAGCTATACCTTTCAAGGTAGAATAATGAAATGAGTGAAGGAACAATAAACAAAATGAAAACCTTTACCTTGCATTCCTTCAAATGACGGAATTCTAGTTCAGTTGCGTAATACCACCAAAACCAAATATTAGTTGAACGTTAAGATAATAATACCTTAAGTGCTTAACTCACTTTATTTGACTGATGGAATGTCGATGCTGCAAAAGGACTATCCAGTTGCATACAACAGAAATTAGAGACATGCTTTCACACAACCTTTCCGGAGACATTAATCTAGAAAGGGACATCCTAGCAAGGACCAACACATGGAGACAATATATGACTGTCATAGGATCAGAGATAGACTCTCCTCACCAAGATTAAGCTAGTGTCCAAAACGTTCAGCTTTTCAAAAGAACTACTGTAAACAGAATAAATGCCTATTCAGATTACAACAGATATCCCGCCTGAGAATGACACACAAAAAATAATTCACACTGACAGACAAAATGCAATTTAATCAATCAAGCTAGAAGAAGAACTAAAACAGACTATCATGAAAATCCTGTTTCTAACCAATGATTAAGATATCATAACAGCCAACACCCAATGTATCAATAACAACTAAAATAATTGGAAAAATGTATCTGAATCAAGGAGGTTGGTATAATAACTTACACAGGGATCAGGCTTTTCATTGCCAAACCTTAACACGACATAATTAGTCATGCGAGAAGTGGGTGGAATGAAATTGGGCTTGTTTTGCTCCACTAATCTTCTCAAATCCACACTACACCAAGTATCAGCATAAGTGTCAGTGTCAACTTCCGAAAATTTGCATAATAAATAATCCAGTCCAAGTTTCGTATATAAAAACAAAGTTAAGGTGATAAATAATGCTCCAACTAAGTGAAAACCAGAACACGTGGGCCGTAGAATTTCGATTTTGCTTTCCAAAAACTCAGAGGCACCAGGTTCCGCTTCACTGGCATTATGTACTACGAGCAACAAATAAAATATAGCATACTCTAATCAAGCAAACAAGGCTCTTATCTTTAGAAATTTCTCCAGTACCGTAATTTTGCAGCTAAATAAAGTTTTCATTCAATCTTAAGTTTATATCTCATCTGGCTTTACAACGGAATGGAGTGCTTCCTATCAAATGAAGTTTATAGTCAAAATTCTCCCCAAATTAAGCAAACGATTGCCAAGCTTTTCAATCTCGGTTCATTCAAAACTAGCCTGCTCGGTTTCTAAGTGAACAGGGCCCTGGTTATAAACCAGGGAGAAAAAAGTAAGGACGTGACTATCCATCCAACCACATAGAACAAAAACACAAAGCTTATACATAAACATCAAACAACAAACCTTGTTGAGAAGAAAAAAGCCCTAACAGGAATAGAAGACTTGGTGTCCTCGTCCTCACTCACATCACCTCCACAGTTAGAATCCCCCCCGTCCTCCGAGTAAGTGACTGGCGGCTCATTCCAGTCCAGTGTGTGCACCGACGAGATCGACGAAACGCATTTGGTGACGACGAAGCCGAAACGGTGAGTGATTCGCGGATTGAAGTTGGATGGGTGAGAAGTTGGGCGGAGTACTGGGGTTTGGGGAAGAGAGAGAGACGAGTGAGGCGGCTGCGGTGGTGGGAGGAGAGTAGAGGTAGGGTTGGAGAGTGAGAAGAGTGTTCGGATGGCGGCCGTGATTGTGGTTGACGATGATGGTGAGGTGGAGGAGGATGAGAGAGATGGAAGTCGAGAGAGAGTCTTCATGTGGGAGGGGATTGAACAATGCCACCACAGCTTGTTCGGTCAGCTTACACGGTGAGTGTTCCTCCGCCGATTAACAAGTTCCTGTTTCCTGAGAAGGAAGCAAGGAGTCCGTAAGAGGCCAGAAAGTTACTTTACGCATTTGCTATTTTGGAGAGGGGATAATGAGACTCGATCTCGCGATGGACTTGGGGAGGTGTTGTGCACTCCCGTGCTGTGCACCGTGTTGTGCGCTTTTCGGCCGTCCGATCATGTTTTGGACGGCTCGGATGTGTTCGGCAATTATAATTTAATTTTGATTCATTTTGGTCGGTAAAAATCAAAACACATTTGAGCCGTCCAAAACACGATCGGACGGCCGAGGAGCGCACAACACGGTGCACGGCACGGGAGTGCACAGCACCTCCCCCGGTTCCTCTCACGATGCAGTGTGAGGTATTTAAGAGCCCTACTGCATCAGCTAGCCACCATTTGTGGTGGTTTAGCGTTTACTATAATGAAATTCGGTTGATGGTAGTGGTTTGAAACGTATGTAATCCGTGAATAAAGTAGGGATCAAACCGTGACTCACGAATTAGATTGAAACCAAAGTGTAGCACTTTTGGTCCGGACAAGAATTGCACTTTCTTGAAATCGTAACTCGCGATTCGGTCTTCTGACTTGGAATCCGATCTGGACTTAGACCAAATGTACCGTTTACAATTGTGCGAAATGGTACCCACGCATTGATTGGACAATCCGGATGTGGTGAAGGGGTACTGATTGAAATAGTCGAGATTCGGGCAATTAGCATGAAACTCAAGAAATGAGTCATCCAATGGTTCTCTCCAGCAGCTGTCAAATTGTGGCAATTGGTAAACCTTGGGACAAATTTTGGCAACCCTCTGTCCGTAAATCCCCAGATTACATCCGCATAAACCATTTCCAGTTGGCATTCGATGAAAAATATAAAAGTAGAAACAACAACATCTGCACGGTTTAAGTAACATTGCAAAAACATAAGAACTCGACGATGTTTGTTGCTAGAAGTTGGCTTTAGCTTATTAGCTTTACATTTTAGCAAGTCGGAGTTGCTCCTACGCCAAGTGTGTAATTCCAGTCAACTGATCGTTGAAAAGAACATGAAATCTAGTTAACAGTGCAGAATATGCTCGTACAAATGACCGATTCTACTGTGGCCCTAATGAACTGAAGCACATGGTTAAGGGGTAGCCCAAGCGGCCAATGTTGTACATAATCCAAGAGAACAAAGTTATTCACATGGAGCAGGGAGCCTGTCAAGTATCAGATGAACTGCTTCAGAAACTCTGTAGCCACAAGCCTCCCTCGTGTGTTCACAGAGAGCTTCAATTCGCTTATCTCCTTGTCAATGTCCTGTAATTTGGAAAAAATGAAACTTCTCAGTTGCAAGAAAACAAACATAAAATGAAACTTCCCAGTTGCAAGAAAACAACATACACAGACACATAGGAGTACGACCAAAAACTCTAAAGAAAATAAACGAAATGTTCTACAGGGCAATATGTGGAACTCCACCATTTAAAATATAAGATTATTGAAGGAGTAGGGAAAAAAAAAAGATTGGATCAACCAACGAAGATTTAGATCTAGGAATTAATTGTAGGAGAATCAAGAGAGCCAACTACAATTTAAATTTGATTAGACCAAGTATATGAAATTCGATTCTACCACCAGTTAGATCTAAAAAAAATTACTCACACAAATTGTCCTTCTCTAAAGGTCAACATCGTTGAAGTAGCTGTATGCCTGTATTGGATTAAACTTCTTAAGAAACCCTAATTCTAATGACAGGCTTAATCGCAAATCAGTATCTTGATCCTGACGCAAGGAAGAAATAGCAAAGTGGGGATACTTCTATGAATACCAACTATTTCTCGCGAAGCACATGTTATTTGTAACATAATTATGATTAGTGAACTTTCTAAATTGAAAACAACAAGAAGTTCAATCACAGCCTTGAGGAATCAGCCTACCCAGCTCTTTCGTGTCCAAAGGTCCCAACCTCATCATCCCCCAGAATGATTCCCACGTTAGTCCACCCTTAAGACTCAATAAAGTTGTTACAATCACCACGTGCTTGAACATTTTGAGAATTGAGGCAATATTTAATCTCAAATGATAAATCAGGTACTGGGAGGTGGAAGTACACTGCAACACAGATGGGAGAGGAATGATGAAACCCACTTATAGCGTTAGAAAGAAAAGAGATAACGGTGTCCCAGCCCTTGCATAAAATAAGTTTCCATAATATTAACAAACATAGAAACATCATGCCCAGGGACAAGAAATTATTGGTGGATAATGTTCTGATTGTTGACCAATGGATGCTTTTTGGTACACGTTTTTCCTGGTCTGGAATTCCCTTGGCTCCCAGACTTGCTCCTCTTTTTTTTGGCCCGTACCTGACATATTGAGGTTTTTTGGTCCTCAAAGATCATAACTTGATTTAGTTCCCTACTAGATTTCAAATTTTGACCATTTAAATGGGTTAAGCGCCATGATGGTTGATAACTGGAGTGTTTGCCTTCCACTATCGTGCATTAGACAGGTTTTTTTCTCATCAGTCCTTTGTCCTAGTTCTCCATGTTCTTTTGCAATGAATAGGTTTAATGTGATCCAAGTTACAAGCTATCACATGAAAAATGTAAAATTGACATTTTATAACTACAGGATGTCCAAAGTCTATTTTGAAATATCAGGAGACAGTTTAATAGTTCACAGAAGCACTGACTGACTAAAGTAATGTTAGAGCTAGCACAAAAGTTCTATCAACAAGCTCTTTATCATTCCAAAAATGATAGGTACACACCCTCTCAACCACTCCCCACCACACCCTCTCTCACATGTGCGGTGGGGCTCACCCGGTGGGTCCCAGTAGGCCCCACTACACATGTGAGAGAGGGTGTGGTGGGGAGTGGTTCAATGAGTTAATAAAGACGACTATTCATATTCTATCAGCATCCAGTCATATGCATGCATGTACGATAACGAAATGGCAAATTTATGATATTATGTGTGTCTTGCCTCCATGAATTGCACAATAAAATCTATGAGCTTCTGCTTCTGCATCTCCTCACAGTGGTAGTTTGTAATTAGAAAGCTAATGTCATACCCCTGTAAAGTGAACCAATCAGAGCACAATAATTAGAAAAAGAAACTAGTGGTATCAGTAGAACATGTTTATCCATTAATATACTGAGCAACAATACAGTTATGCCAAGAAATACACAATCAAATTAGACACATGATCTATAAGATCTACTGATTTTTTACAAAAGAAAATAGTCTAAAAAAGAGGACAGAATGACAGATACAAGTATACAACTGCCGATTGGTCATTCTGACGGCAATTTGAAGTTATGACGACCTAGAAGCCGTGATCGCATAAAGAAGTGATGCAGATATGGTTGCATATAGGTATTTGGAAAGGCTTGATACAGAAGTGGCGAAATCGGCCAGCAGCGAATTGGTTTGCGGGTCCTATGGTTGATGCAAAACGGGCTAACCCATGGGCACAATCCCTTCATTCGTGCCTCCAAATCATCAAATTTGCTGTTTTGGAGAATAATTGAACTGCTAAGTACTCAGTCAACACAGCTCCGTTTTGACCTAGGTTTTTGGCAGTAATTATCTTTTTTATTCTAGTTTCCAGATTTGAGCCTAACTCAAATCTTTCCGTTTTTGGTAATTTTCGCAATTTCTTTCTTTTATGCTTAGTCGGCAAGTGTTGCCTTCTCCGGTTATTTCCTAGGGTTTTCTTAGCCTATGTATCGCTGATGTAAGCCCTCGGCCTAGGCAGTTTATGATTGATTAATAAAAATAGCGTCTTTTAGAGAGTTTTTCTAAATTCTAGTTTGTGACCGTCCTTATTCATCTCTTCCCTATATGCTTCCTGAGTAGATTCTGTTCAATATTATCAAGAGTTCAGTGTGTCATGTGCCAACTCTCCTGACAATGATCCCCACAACCACTGAAAAGTACGATACAGCAGGTTTGAAAAAAACGTTTGAGCACTACGAACCAATTTCACAACTTTACACCAACACAATGTCAAAGGTAGCTAAAATACATGCAATGAATGAGGGGCAGGTACTCAGAAATGAGAGGTGAAGAGAAGCTATCAACAAATGCTGAGGTGAAACAACTTCACACGAAATATTAGCCAGCTATGTCACATGGACGAGTACAGCATGGCCTCGAGGGTTGGGGTTTAGGATTCACAGGTTCAGGAAAAAGTTTTCAAATGTGTTCCAGATAATAAATTCAAGTAATCCTCAAATTTTCAAATCAGACTTCTGAGAATACCAACAATCAATTAAAAATGTGATTTCTGCTTGGCAATTTGGCAGAATGAAATTTCGGCAGAGATATGATAAAACAAAAACAAAGAGGAAGAAATAGACTTCGACTGAGATTGGAATATATATACCTGTACTGGCTTTCTCCTCAATACTTGAAATGCTTCTGCCCGCATTGACAAAAATCTAAGAAATTTTTTAGTCAGTATGTTTTCCAGTTCATCTGCTTGTTTTACCTATACGAAAAGAGAAGAATAAGAATCAAAGGTTGTAAAGTCTGAGAAGTGATGGTTAAGGAAAAAGGAATAAGATGTATATGATAATGTTGAGTGAATCACTAATACATAACTCAAAGATTACGCTAGATAACTTCTGGCACACATGTTCCACTTATAGTACACCACAGGCCAGACATCTTTACGTCAACGAACCTCTTCATGTGCCAGATCTTGATTATTTAGCTAAGAACCCAATCTTCAACCAAGTTATGATGCCCATGTTGAGCAGAAAATCGATATGAAGACATACATTGGAATTTGGAGGTTTCAGCTTAAGTAATGAAGGAGAATTCTCTACACTAGTGTTAGATAGCTTGATATACGTTGTTGGGACCATTTCCTACGAGCTTATGCTCTTTGACGAGTTGGTAACTTAACATGGCATCAAAGCTAGGTACCAGAGATGGTTATGGTGTGTGTCTCTGGCATGCACGCGGCAAGTGTTGCCGAGTGAGCATGAGGCACGTCTTCTAAGGGTGCCCTCAAGCTTATATACTTCATATTACTTTGGTACCCATGCGATGTGGGACTTCGCTTCACACCCTCCCTCACGCACAACGTACTCACTTGTAGCACCTACCGCGTGTAGGACAGAGACACGCACTGTACCCATCTATGTTACCAAGCTCTAATACCATGTTGAGTTACCAACTGTCCCAGAAACTCAAGCTATTAGGAAATTGTGCCAACAATGTATATCAAGCTATCTAACAACCAGTCTCGGTTTATTTAAATATGTACTCCGGAGTGCCATTGAGAATGGCATGCCAGAAAAAACCATTTCACTAAGAGCTTTAAAGGCATGTTTACCGAACTAATTTGAACTACATTCAAGGCTTCTTCAAAAAGAAGTGCTCCCTCCGTCCATAATTTTAGTCCACCTTCCAATTTTGATGTGTCTGATTATACATGTCTATTTTGACAAGTAAAAAAAAAAAGCTGATACATTTCCTATTTTTAGCTTTGTCTTCTGAAGTGGAGTAATAGCTCCCCATAAAGGGCAATTTTGAGAACTTGTACTTTTTGAGGTGTAATGTTGATGACTCCTTAAATAGTTTGGATTCCCAAAGAGGGACTAAAATTATGGGATAGAGGGGGTATTCAACTTTATTTCTCGCAGCAACCAGCTAAGAACCCCACTGTACCTATCTAACCAGTAGCTGTTCATTTCTTTTGTACTAGAAGCTCCAACTTAGCTGATTACATTTGCTAACCAGTAGTCGTTCATTTCTATCAATAAGCTTTCAAATCACCCAGAAAAGAAAGCCACGTCGCTTTCTCCTTTCCATAACCTTTCTTCCCAGCTGCTATTGGCCTACCACCACTTATGCAATCTAGATGCTGTATAGCAATAGAAACGGAAAATTGCACCAAGTAGTCAACAATCACAAGTCAATCAAAAACACAAAAGATCAAGAAAGCACACTTGAACATTTACTCATTAAGCATATTGTGTGGATACCAAAATACATTGAAGATAAATTAGAGAAGCTCATGATTGTTGGAAGTGAAAACATAAGCACACTGCAAAAAGGCAAGTCTGACATGTAGCCTAGAGTACAAGTTATATGAATATGAATTGATGATGCACTATAAACTTTATATTTCATCCATACGCAACAAGAACTTCAGAATTTATCCAAATATAAACTACTTTAGCTCACCTTAAGGCTAATGCGCAGTGAATTTATTGATGTTTCGATCAAGCATTTTTCGGCCTCATTTCGACATATTAAAACCTGAAAGAGAAATAATCAAAACTTAGATGAGGTCCATGGACAACAATCAAATGGTCTAAAACCCTGCAGAATTTTACATATGATGAAAGGACACCAAGATAGGACGTAGCCAGAACTTAATAGTTGGGGTGGGAGAGGTGAAAGAAAAATAAAGCAGTATATCCTGCCCAACAAATAAATAAATAAATCTTCTCGTATAGCTGCATTTTAGGCAGAGGTTGGATATATCATTCTATTGCACTTCCACTAAGTGAGAATACAATAAAGAAAAATAGGTATAGAAACAAAAAGGGCATGTACGGTTTGCTCTTTACATGTGCGGTAACCGGTACTTGTCATGTCATGTCATTCAGGTTAAACTACCACAAATTCAGGAAACAACTAGTAACAAAGCATGAAACAGAAAAATCAATTTTTGACCCGCGAGGATGCACAATAAAGAGATGGTTTTGACGTTTGAACAACACAAACATTAACAGGTACGGTAATAAACATTGTTAGGCCCATTTCCTAATAGCTTAAGCTTTTGGGACTACTAGTAACATAACATGGTAGTAGAGCTCAAGTTGGGAGAGGTCTTGAGTATCAAGTATCTTTATTTGCATTTATTCCCCGTTGGCATTTTGTTTCTCTCCATACTTTTCTGTTTCGCTCTATCTATGGAGTTTTTTATCTCCATGTGGAAGACGGGTTGTATGTGAGGGAGGATGTTCAATAGCTTGATATACATTAGTGGGCCCATTTTCAAATGGCTTAAGCTTTTGGGACTACTAGGAACTTAACAGGTACAATGTCTATTTAGCAAAATATGTGGGACATTCATAAAATCAAGATTTATAGCAAGCATACAGCCAATGACAAAAAAATTTAATCATTGTCACACCTGAGAGCCAATGACATATTAAGCGTTTCATAATATTGGTCCTTGTTTTTCCCATCTTTCACTTTTGATAGGGCGAGTTTTGCATATAATAGGGTGCGTAGGAAACTATTGTTCATAAGCTTGTGGAAATAAGATATAATTTCGCTAATAACACTCCTCTGAAAATTGCAATATCTCATGATAGCAGATAGCCCAGACAATACATTGTCCACCAGTAAGAATTTGCGGTGACAATTTATCGCACAAACAGGTGAACAAATATTGAGCAAAGCAAAATTTAACAGGTCAAGGAATTTATAAATGGCAAATGTTAGAAGCATTTAAAAAAAGATGCTTACTGGATTTAGCAGCAGTTCTGGGCTCGTCCTGAAATATAAACAGTAAATACAAAATCATTCCTGATGCAAGAGGTCCTGTATATTGTCCATATACGTCCGTGAGGTTGAACATATAGGTGAAAACCACAAACTGAATATTGTATTTGGAATAGAAGAGTATGTATCTTTCACAAAACTAATAAATGCAAACAGGAAGTACATTAATTGTTGTAAGCTTGTGCTCTAAATCTATGAATGCTCCTTAAAATTTCTCGAGTTATGTCTGAGAATAACGTCTGTGTTATGTTGCCATGTTTTCTTGCAATAATCCGGGAAGCAACAAAAAACAACAACTTGGTAAAATCTGGTCACTGATTAAAAATACAAAAGAGGTCAATAGTTTGCCTACTACCTAGAGAAGGTGGACTCCAACCATAACATACACTCTAGTAGCGTGAGTGGGTCATCTTGCTGGACGGAGTTACATTTAACAATGGAATTTCTGTAGCATTGAAGATATCTATTAGAATTTACTCAATTATTTTAGACAATTGCAAAGGTGTACCATTCGGATAAGAAACACTCCTCAAGAAGTAGCAGTGTCACAGAGCATGCAACTCAGTTCTCATGTTGACATGGCTACCTGACTGGCACACTCTAGCTAGGATACTCCATATCTAAAATTAAAATCCACTTATGTCTTATGCACTACTCTGTTCCCTGATTTTATTAATCTAATTCAAAATAACATTGTTCTGATTTAAGTCAACCCAAAATAAAAATATAACACAACTTAATTAGCTAACACATGTTTGATCTGGTGGCACTCAAGAAACACCCAAGAGAGCCTTGGTCTAGCCCTTCTGGATGAAGATTTCATAGTTTTTATGCGTAATCACAATTTTTCATGATTGAATGCAATTCTGAAGCATCAGTGGATGTATTATCATTTCAGAAGTTCAACAGACTAATTGGTCGAAATCATTATCTACAATTCAAGTCTGTTACAAAATGAAACTAATAGCTTCTATTTCAAAATTTGTAGGAGTAATTGTTTATAGCCCTACCATGACGATGATGAGGTTAAAGGAACAGTAGGAAAGTTACATTAGACACTTAGAAATACGGATCAGGAACTCTGTTTTTTTCATCTTGCAGGTTCTAAAAGGAAAAAAAGAAGAAAGGAGATTCCGGTGTGTTCTGGCATAAAAAGTTGGCTGACTTATTTTTTCGTCTTCATTTGATATTTTTTTCGTGTTTTTTAGTTTTCCATCAACTTTTTGTGTATTATTAGTTTGTCTCGGCGAGAGGAATCAAAAAAGTAAAAAATTGTGATCAAATCATAATTTTTTTTGAATAAAGACAAAAATAAGTAAAAAAGACAGTTTTTTACACTTTTTTCGATCTTATTCAAAAAATTGAGAGTTCTAGTCATAATCTTTTACATCTTTGGATTTCTCTCGCCGAGACGAACCAATAATACTCAAAAAATTGATGTAAAACTAACCAACGCAAAAAAAAAATCAAATAAAGACGAAACAAAAAGTTAAGTTGGCTTTTTTAGCCAAAACACCCCTCCGATTTTTTGGAGAACAGTTTCAGCACTTGAAATAATGAATATGCTCCAGAATTTTATTTTTGCTGCAGCGCTTTCCATAAGAAAACAATGAGAAATGAATTTTCTTAATGACTGCAAAAAGAAAAAATATATAAATAAAACAGATAACTAGTAACCAAAAATAAACGCAATACACAAACATACTTAAGTTCAACCTCTGGTTTGTTATGCCTTTCAACTTCTTGACAAGGGAAGTTCTGCAACCACCATAGAGAATCGTGAGGATAATTGCAAATTTGTTCTACAATGATCACAAATGAAATTTTAGAACAGTAACTATGATGTACGACCATGAGGCAATAGAAACTTCAATCTGAACAGATTCAGAGGCATGCATAGCACCAAAAAAAGGCATGAGGAGACATTGCTACAAAAAATTAAAAATTTCAGAACTAGCTTTTCTAACTGATGGGTTGATGGAACATAGGTTGTGTTCCTACTCTTTCTCTATCTCCAATTCCTACCCTACATCTTTGCTTTTGCAATTAATTACCCCAAGCAATAAGCCTTAATATCAGAAGGAATTGCTTGTACACACTAGCTTAGGAAACCATGGCCTCCTCATGTTGAACATGCTGACGGTATGGTGAAAAATCTACACTGGAGATTTTGACTACTCATTATAAAAAGGAATTCACAGGGTAGTCACTAACTACACTATCCTTCTAAATTTCATTATTGAATTCACAATCCACCCAAAGTGTGCCTCCCAAACACATTCTACCAAACTGTGTGAATACCAAAGAGTTCTCCACTTATTTGATGAGACTGACACAAATAAGTATCTAACTCTTAAAATGATTTCAACACCATACAACCCAAAAGACATTTTTACAGCAAAAGAGCCACTAAGTGGTTGCCTTGAATGTTGCTTTCGAATAAACCATTGCGGAAAAATACGGTTTAAAAAAGTGACAAATTTATTGGTTCTGAGGGCATTAATCCCAACATTGAATCCAATGATTGTTACACGGTCGTGAAAAAGAATGTCTGAACAAAGAGTTACTTATCAAAACCAGAAAACAAGCTTTTACAAATTCACTGAAAAGCAAGTTATGACAAGAGTTCAAGACCTGTAAAAAGGAATAGGTATATCCGAGCAGCAATTGGGAGCATCACCAATACGTTAATGGGGCCCATTTGTCCATTCCCCAGGTCCTAGATGTGAAAAAGAGTATCTTTTTCGTTGAAATTTCACCAATTTGAAAATAGAAAAACACTATGACTGCTTTAGTAGTCAGTAAAACAGGTCACTCTGCTGCAAGGCACACTCTATTCCTAGTATAAACTACAGTTATGACCTGTACTCTTGCAATAAGTTGTCAACTTTAACGTGGCACAACAGGTACATATATCAGCAATTACCAACAACAGACTTTCCATACTTCCATTGTAAATCTAACAATGCCACCAGTAGGCGATCAACGATTTTCACCTGTAAACACATTGCAGCCTCGAGAGTGTTCCGTATACAAGTCAGGTACAGTCGTAATGGGTTTGCCTGAAAAAATGTCCAAAAGTAAAATTACTTCTGGTAATATCAAAACTTAACCTCGCAAAAAGTTGAAATAACATATTGCTGTAAACCCAGCCTTGTAAAACTATTTTGCTTACTTCAGTGGAGAAAATCACTTGCAATTATCTATCCGGCAGAAAAGTAACCAGTTAACGATGCATTAAAAGTGTACAAGGCATACAACATGTAAGTAGAAAAGAAGACTACCTACCACTGATACCACCAACCCAGAAACCTAGCCATTCCAAAACTCCCAAGTGAACAAGCAAATGTTTCATGCCATAGCGAGAAATTAGCGGTAGGGACACCCAATCCATGAAATAGAATACATAAAAAGATATAGGTCGCCAAAAACCAGGGCCTAAACAGCATGAGAAACCAAAGCAGCCTAATTGCTAGCCGCAAAAGAAAAGACAACAGAATCACCACAGCACTTGGGAAAGATTTAGACATAAGAAACTCAAAACCTAAACCGAAACATTCTAAAAAGATCCCTTCCCTAGTCTCTGTCTCCTGAGGTTTGAACCCATTGTGTTGCAAAAACGAGGGCCATAGCTTGGAAACCAAGACTCCAACCAAAAAGAGGCAACTACTAGAAAGTAGAAACAATAACCTAACAACAGGACCAGAAAAGGCCTTTGAAACAAATAACTGGACCCCAATTCGAGTCGGCTGCCCTGGTTCTGAGCCCTTTAACAAAATTGAGGGTGCAGGCACTTAGCAGCTCATGGCAACAGAGAGAAGTCCCGATCTAAGTCTTTGTTTGACCGAAGAGAAGGCCTAGCAGCTATAGGCAGTACAAAGAGTTTACTCAGCTCCAATTACTTACACTATACGAGCCTTCTACTAAATATCAAGACGACAATCACGTATTGATCATCCAAGACTAGTACCACTCTTTTTTCCTTAATTCATAAGAATCATTAGAAAATTTGCTTACCTTCAACTACACATATCAAGAAAAATCCAGAAATCAAGAATGCCATATAGAGAGGTTTAGTCAAATGACTCAAATCCCATTCTTAGTTTCAACAAATGCGTACTTCTCGATCAACAGATCACCGAAAGAAGAAATGAACGTACCCAAAAAATATGAAAATCTATTTTACACATATAACTTGTAGAATCGATTCGAAGTTTTCCAGGAATTTGAAACGTATAAATATAGAACTAAATAAGATTTTATTGATCATTTCACATAATTCAATTAAGATAGTTTATGAAAGTCTAAATTTCTTCTATTCTCCTCTCCACTTCAGGCGAAAACAGCAATACAAGTCGCAAATTTTCTCTCTTCTCAATGAAGAACAAAATGTAATACTCCACTACAGTTAAAACCCCAATTCGAGTCGCAATTTTTTCAGATCAAATAGAAAAATGCATAAATTCAATAGGATGAGAGGTTCACCCTCTTCCGGTGACGGATCAATGATTCATCTGTGTTCGTGTCTTTTCTTTCCACAAAAATTTCCACTTAGCACAAATTAAACAAAAAAACAGAGAAAAGATCATGAAGATTAGTGAGTAGATGTTACCATAGTTGAGTGGAAAAACAAAGATGTATCGATCTGGGACAAAGAACTGAGAAGAGCGCAAGCGATCGTCGCTCCGGCTTTCAGCCCAGTCGTGTTCGATTTAAGCAATCGTTTGGCCAAAATGCGATATCGGTTCCCATGTATCTCATTGCAAAATGGGTAAAAAAAATTTCCGACCTGCCGGATTCGAACCAGCGACCTAAGGATAAGCTGAGGGCTTTTTACCCGACTACAGTCCTCCGCTCTACCAACTGAGCTAAGGTCGGTTTTGCTCATACTGAACGAAAGAAATTTGAAATAGTTAAATAACGAAAAGACGTGTAATTTTTTAGTAGTAAAAATTGAAGTGCTTCAATTTATAATACTACAGAAATTTTGTACCAAATTAAAGAAAAAATAATTGAGAGCCTCTTACATTATTCTTTGATTAAAAAATTACACATATTTCTGTAATGAACTCACATTTTGGGACAGGTGGAGTATGTCTTGTTATAATCTAATTATTGTAATCAAGTGGTAATATTTGTTAATCATGGATTTTTTTTTTTGATAACTCAGGAGTTCATACTAGATTAGGTGCATCTCGATTAATTCTGGAGACCAATTTTACTGTCTGCTAGCGAAGATCTCAATTAAAGTCAGAACAAAGCTCTTTATGTACTAGTCTCAAAAAAACTGATAGCACATGAGAGATTGCAAATCTAAAACCTTACGAGGAACCAAAATTCTAAGTGATAGGATTTGATGAGATTGTTGATTGATAAAAAGTAGTACTCCATCTGTCCCTAATCCATTTATTAGCCTCTTTTAGGTATCTTTTTAAGTGAATACTGTATTATCTTGCACTTTTCCTTCTTTTTTTTTTCTCTTTTTTACCCTTCAAAATTGTTGCATTTTCTTATGCGGCACTTAATTTTAAAAACTAAGAATAAGAGTGTAAGTTCATCGCATTTTGCCCATCACTTGTAAACATAATAAATATTATAATGGAAAATCCAGATCTATTACAAGAAAATACAGTAATTGATTGTGCTTACCAATTTAATATTTGTGATAATTGTGAGATAAATCCCCAACAAAATCTTGCTCTTTTTTGCAAGATATATTTTATTGAGCAAACATGCAGTGACAAATATTATGAAAAAAAATTCAATGCCAAGTGGGTACCATGTGGTGGCCACTCGCGCACATCCGACCGTTCACAAATGCAACAGACGACCCGGATTGAAAGTGCCAGATAGATTTTAAAAAAATGAACAAAGAAAGGGAAAAGTGCATTTTCATCTGGGCCGTCCATTATATTTTTGGACGGTAGAATGTGCACGAGCGGATACCACGTCAGCCATACTTGCTCATCACTGAAAAATTCCTCAGATATTATGGTTGGTATGAGCAAATCTCTCATCAACCCAGTAAAGATGGGATCCAGGGGTCTTGTAGACAGGGACGGATCCAGAAATCCAGCTCAGTGGGGGCATCTTATTAACCATAATCTTGAATTTTTTTTCTAGTCAATGATCTTGCTAAATTAAGATATTTATTATGGACTACAATGTTTATAATGCATACTTTTTATAAAAAAAAAAAAATGAGCATACATTATTTTACAAAACTTTTAGAGTATGGTTTACATTGACATTGACAAGTCCTTAGAATCATATTGTTTTATTGATGACCTTTTAAAAAATATTTCTCCTCGACGGTTAAAATAAAGAAAAATCAAAAGAAAAATCTTCAAATAAACAAATAATTTATATATTAGTAATTATAAATGAACTAGGCAGAAAGTTGAAGCACATAATTAATTCTATATTTTAATTTTTGAGATATAGACAAGTGTGCATGCTAAATATAGCGTTCTATTACGTAATTATGCTAAATATATAATATTAATATCTTTTTTTTTTTGAGTTTTGGACGGGGGCACGTGCCCCTGCGTGACCCCCTTAGATCCGTCCCCGCATGTAGGCTATCCTGTAACGCATATCTAGACCATCCATCTCCACAATCAATGGTCCGGATATAAACATAAAAACTATTCGTAACATTTTTTAGTTTTTCGTAATTTTTCAGCAATATGATTCGTAACATTTTCTATAATTCGTAACATTTTGCTGTGTCTTGTAACTTTTATAAAAATAAAAATAAAAATCGTCACTTTTACAAAAAAAATCGTAACTTTTGCAAAAAATTCGTAACTTTTATAGGGGTGTGTATTGTAGCCTTTTCCATTTTCCTATGATGGTTGGATGTCAAATAGAAAGAGAGGATTTTTGAAATTTGAAATTTGAAATTTGTATATGAATTAAAGTATGGTGTTTCTTTTCCGAAATGAGTTTTTTCCATATGGTTTTTTAATCCGCTTTCTTCTTCTTTTTTTTTTTTTGTTGATAATTGAGATAGAGAGAAAATATTCTGACATTGAAATATTCCTATGATGGGTTGAATATTATAAAGAGAGAAAGAGGATTTTTGAAATTTGAAATTCCCAGATGAAAAGATTGTTCTTTTTACAAATGAGTTTTCTTTTACGTGGTATTTTTTGTTGAACCGCTTTTCTTTTTCTTTTTTTGTGATTAACCAAAAGTTAATTTAGAAAGGTAAGTTTTCTTAGTTATGGAAACACAACTTGACACTTAAGATAAGATTTGGACTTTATTATAAATATTATTAGGAGAGAAATGAGAGATATTTGAAATATGGAAATGCCACAGGACATTTTGAAAAAAACCGTTGTGTAATGTAATATAGATGTTGGAGTCTTTTTGTCAAACGATTTATTGTACATGTATATATCTCTTTTGCCTAGTCAGAGTTTTTTTTTTTTTTTTTTTTTGTATATAGCTTTTCATTGTAAATACGCCATGTATTTTTGTCAGCGCTGGATCAAAATCCTGGAGTCGCCCCTGGATGCATAACAGTAATATTAACTAACCCTTCTACCCGTATAGATGGGTGTGCACAGGCAGTGCACAGATGGGTCTAGGGGACCCACACGGCCGATCCAAGCACTTTTTGAACGAAATGGGGTGATTTTGGATCAAGCACTTAGGGACGTCCGATCGACTTGATCTCCTCGTGGGCCCCTCAGAATTTGATTTTGAGATGAATAAACGGCTCAGATCGGCCGTGTGGGACCCAAAAGTGGGTCTCCGAGACCCATCTGTGCACTGTCTGTGCACACCCATCTGTCCCCGTTGTTTAAATGAATATTAACAGTAATATTGATTAAGATGATTTCATGAATTTATAGAATCAAACCTAGCTATCTACTCCAGCAGTCCAGCTAGCTGTTAGATTCGGTCAACGCACATTTTACGAGTTCAAGTATAATCAATAAATAGAGCCCTTCTACGTGAACCGACCAAAATGCACCGACGGCGTACCGACGGCGTTGGTGCCGCCGTTGTGGGTCCCATACGATTGATCCCAGCCATTCATCGTTCTCAGAATCAAATTCCGAGTGGGCCTACGCGGGAATCGAGGAAATCGGACGGCTGTATGAGCTCGATCCAAAATCACCCCCATTTCACTCAATTCCCGCGTAGGCACAGGGATACCTTGATTCCCGCGTAGGCCCACTCGGAATTTGATTCTGAGAATGATGAACGGCTCGGATCGATCGTATGAGACCCACAACGGCGGCACCGACGCCGTCGGTACGCCGTCGGTGCATTTTGGTCGGTTCCCTTATCTTTTTCGCAATAAATATGGGAGGGCTATACACATGGTGGTGAAGGGAGGTTGCCAGCACAGGGGTGACCCAAACTGGTCCCAAATCACTTTTTTTTTATTAATCATAGAATGAGAAGTATGGAAATTGTAGCCTAAAAAAAAATTAAAAATAGTAACGAGACATTGTTAAGTGCTTGTGTCTCCTCCCCACCATAAATATTCATGTACATTTCACAACAAAGTAAGTGTGTTTTCATAAAAATGGGTGGTGAGGGCCGAGGGGTACTACTTGAAGTCGTTGAAGCACAATGCAACGATACTCTAAAAACACTGAATAGTCGCCCAAGTAACGCAAAACAATTTTGATTTGTTGATGACTATCGATCGGCAAGGTGCATGGATTATCAGTCATATCCATCCAAAGAAAAGAAAAAAAAAATTGTTGTCGAAATGGGACCTAATTTTTATGAGATTCAATAGGATGCCAAATGTACATCAATTTTTTATTTTATATCACCACAGCATCTTTTTTTTGACAGACTACCGAACTATGCCTACAACAATTTCCAAGGGATTGACCCAAGTGATCTTGATTTGAGACTTGGTGGTCTGCTGCCTCATAAGGTGTATCAAGTTTGATTTTCTTTGATAGCAACTCTTGGGGCTACCTCGCACCGCATATATGCCTGACGACGGGAGAGACAGGGATATATTAGACGGGCGAAAGCAGGCTCAGAATATTAGTGTGATTACTGATTTTATGAAATCAGAAAACATATTTAATTCCTGATTTTGCTTTGGCGTAGAAATTTTAGAGGGTGATCTGTATCTCTATTTTTTAAGGAAAAATTAGTAAAAAATACAACATTTTTTACCCCTTTTAAAGATAGGACACGCGTTTTTTCAGATTGAAGGGAAGGACATCCAAAAACTAGTGAGTACTCACTAGTTTTCTGTACATAGATCAAACACACACAATACATACATGGATCTACTCGATATGAGGAGAAAGCAACAAAATTAACAGATAATAATGGAAACAGGTTAATCAAACTCAAAAAAACCGATTAGATCGTGAGAGTGAGAGAGAGAGAGAGAGAGAGAGAGAGAGAGAGATCATATCACCGTCGTCGGCTGTGTAGTCGCCTTCTTCGATGTAAAAAGAGAGAACTTATTGGGGTTTGAAATTTTTTTTTTGCTTGGGGAGAGAGAAAGAGTCACAGTAAAGAGATCAGAAGTAGATAGAAAATAGTAGGACTCATCATCATTTATGATACATTAGACTTCTCTTTGTATTCTTTGAAAAGTAGACGTGTGAACAGTGAAAGCATTAAAAGGCAACGGTGGGTACAGCTGTAGGTCTGTAGTTGTGCATTGGTACTGCAAACCGAGTATAAGTGTAGGTGAAAACGTGTACAGGTGAGGTGGTGATTTTTTTGAATTTTATATTCGAAATTAGAATTTTTAAAAAGTAGTGACATCTCACTAATTTTTTTGGACGCCGGAAGTGGTCGGCCAGTGGTAGGGTGGTGGTCCACCGGAGGTGGGGTGGTGATTTTTTTGAATTTTATGTTCGAAATTAGAATTTTTAAAAATTAGTGACATCTCACTATTTTTTTGGACGCCGGAAGTGGTCGGCCAGTGGTGGGGTGGTGGTCCGCCGGAGGTGGGGTGGTGATTTTTTTGAATTTTATGTTCGAAATTAGAATTTTTAAAAATTAGTGACATCTCACTAATTTTTTTGGACGCCAGAAGTGGTCAGCCAGTGGTGGGGTGGTGGTCCGCCAGAGGTGGGGTGGTGATTTTTTCAAATTTTATGTTCGAAATTAGAATTTTTAAAAATTAGTGATATCTTACTAATTTTTTTGGTCGCCGGAAGTGGTTGGCCAGAGGTAGGGTGGTGGTCGGATAGAGGTGGGGTGGTGGTTTTTTTTGAATTTTATGTTCGAAATTAGAATTTTTAAAAATTAGTGACATCTCACTAATTTTTTGGTTGCCGGAAGTGGTCGGCTAAAGGTGGAGTGGTGTTCGGCTGGAGGTGGGGTGGAGATTTTTTTGAATTTTATGTTCGAAATTAGAATTTTTAAAAATTAGTAACATCTCATTAATTTTTTTTGTCTTTATGCTCGATTGCAAAAGTTCTTTGTCCTTTCTTTTTAAAAATGTCAAATATTTTTTGTTTTTATGTTTGATTACAAAAGTTCATTGTCCTTCCATTTAAAAATGTCAAATGTTTTGGATTTTTGGCTAAGTAGCCCATTTTTTAATTGCCCTATTGAACGTAACGTGTGGTGGATTGATCCCCACGAGATTCACCCTCATGTATAATATATAAGGAGTAACATCTTTGTGACTTCAGGGATATAAAAAGAAACATATTTTTGTCATTTGTCCACGCACATATATATTAAAAAACTCCTCCAAAGCAGAGTTGAAAGAACGAGCCAAGATAAGGCATCTCCGACTAAGGGTGTATTCTTCAGCAGATTTTTGCGACATAAAATCTCACATTTTATGACACTCCAATCTCAACACATAAAATGTAAAAGTAATTTTATGATATTTTCAAAAAATCCTCCTAAAATCTTTAGGAAAACCACTACATTTTATCAGTTGGGAAAACAACTTCATTTTATCACTTTTCCATAAAATGTTCATTTCATGAGATTTTCATAAAATGCATCTAAAATCTATAGGAGAACAACGTCTAAGATCATCGATCCCCTACACGCTACAACCTTTCTAAATGAGCTCTCTACCCCATTTAACCAAGCTAAAATCTAGAGGCGGCTTCACCCTATTAAAAGGGTGGTCACTGGAACACCCTCAAGAAATTTTTTTGTTTATATATAAGTGTAAAAATTTTAGTTTTAGTTTTAGTTTAGTATAACCACCGTTGAACACCCTACTTATAAATATTTGAACACCTTACTCAAAAATATTTGAACACCTAGCTCAACAAATCAATCAACAAATCAATTTTATGTAAACAACTAACGAAAGTCTAAAGTCTTCTCGTAGATGGCCAATGTACACTTTAAAGCCTTTCATATTTTTATATTACATGTGATAATTTATCAGGTTTTGTTTGAACATTTATACTATGAATACTCACCAATTCTGGTAGTTCACAATAGAATCCTTAATACACCAGTTCAAAAAAAAAAGTGCTCTCTTTAAGATAAAAATTAGGAAAATCAAGAAAAAAAAAGTATATATCGTATTGATATTATCCTATGACTTCTCTTTGAGCAATGATCAACTCTCTATATAAAATAAATAAATGTCCGTGTGAACCTATTCGGTACACAAATTTCTACAATAAATATTATTGCATTTATCCCCCGATTTTATTTTACTTGACCCAATAATAAAGAATTCGCCAAGAAAATTTGTGACATCTTATGTATTTTCATATTATTTGGCCACATTTTTCACACTAATATATGCAAATTTTGTATGTAAATGTTGAACACCCTGTCCAAAATTTCTGGAGTGATGTAGCGCAGCCTATGGAAACGAAATTGATCGTGTAAGAGAAACACGAACAATAAGATCGACTCGGAGGTACTCCCTCCTTAAACAACGAAAATATGAGTAAAACTCGTTTTCTTTAATTCAATAACAACCAAAGTCTGCCGTAGGGCTTACAAGCATATAAATAAGACAAAAGAAAACCCTAATTAACTTAGGAAACCTTTAAGGCCGCTAATCAACCCTAAATCAGAACAAATATGAAAATTACCAAAAAAAGAAAGTTCTGATTTGACTAATAAATCAGAAACTGGAAAAAATTATAAGGTTGCCAAAACAAACGGCAAATAAAACAGAGTTTCCTAATAAAAGTTATTAGCGATCTAAATATTACTATAAACGGCAAAATTGGCCTTTTCGAGGCCTAAACAACGACAAACGCCCGAAATCCATCGTGCATTTGACAACGTCGATTCTTAGGCCTTTTTAGGCCTACGTGGACGCAACCGATCCATCCACGTTGACGCAACCCGGTCTGCATCATCCTCCCCTGCTTGAAAAGAATTCGCCCTCTAATTGCAATCATCAGAAGATGAACTATCGCCCACAAACGGAATCAGATGCTTGATGTTGAACACATCCGATGTGCGCACGTGGCTAGGCAGATTCAAACGGTACGCATTTGGATTGATCTTCTCAAGGACCTCCAAAGGCCCAATCTTCCTGGCCTTTGGATCCCATGACCCGAGTTGTTCACCCACCAAACTGCGCAGCATGTTGCCCAACGAACGATTGACCACCTCAGTTTGGCCATCAGTCTGTGGATGATATGAAGTACTAAAATCGAGCTGTGTGTTTGCCAACCTCCATAAACAACGCCAAAAGTGGCTCAAGAAACGTGTGTCCCTGTCTGGAACAATAGATACAGGCAGCCCATGTAAACGATAAACACTGTCAAAATACAACTGTGCTACCTTAACAACATCGGTGGTCTTCGTGCAAGGAATAAAGTAAGCCATCTTCGAGAACCTGTCCACCGCCACATAAATAGAATCCTTGCCTCGTTGGGTACGAGGAAGACCAAGGACAAAATCCATACTCACATCCGCCCATGGTTGTGTAGGAATAGGCAGAGGCATATAGAGTCCGGCGTTAGTGGCCCCACCCTTAGAAATACAACAGATATGACAAGCTTCCACAAACCGGTAAACATCCCGCCTCAAAGTAGGCCAAAAATATGATGCAGCCACCAAAGCAAGGGTCTTATCATGACCGACATGCCCTTCATTATGCAAGTCAGTAATAATTTTGAGCTCCAGACTCGACTCTGGAACACATAATGCATTACCCTTGAATAGAAAGCCATCATGAAGGTGAAACACACTTGGTTCACCCTTTGAAATAACATCCAACACATGTGAGAAAAAAGGATCCATAGCCAACAGTTCATGAAAAGAATCGAAACCAAGTACCTCAGTGCGCATGAGAGTCAACAAGGAAGAACGACGGCGGAGGGCATCAGCAACTCGATTCAACGTCCCTGCCTTGTGCTTGATCACAAAGGTGAACTGCTTGACATAAGCAGCCCACTTAGCATGTCGATGAGATAGCTTGTCCTGACTATTTGACTAATAAATCAGAAACTGGAAAAAATTATAAGGTTGCCAAAACAAAAGGCAAATAAAACAGAGTTTCCTAACAAAAGTTATTAGCGATCTAAATATTACTATAAACGGCAAAATTGGCCTTTTCGGGGCCTAAACAGCGACAAACGCCCGAAATCCATTGTGCATCATCTTGCGTAGCAACATGATTACTAATCCTTGGGCCGATTCCAATGGACCGTGCGAAATTCAGCCCATTTTGACAACGTCGATTCTTAGGCCTTTTTAGGCCTACATGGACGCAACCGATCCATCCACGTTGACGTAACCCGGTCTGCATCATGGAGTCGCCACTGCTAAAATCCCCAAAATTTCGCACAGCAGCCTCCCTAAACTACGTCATGAATCCTCCTCCTCATACCTTATTTTAATGCTCTCTCTCAATATATATATATATATATATATATATATATATATATATATATATATATATATATATATATATATATATATATATATTAATATTAATATTAATATTTTAATAGAAGGAAAAGACTACAATACATACTCCTAAAAAAATTACGATTTTTTTTTAAAAAGTTACAATTTTTTTTTATAAAAGTTCCAGGACGCACCAAAATCTTACGAATCATAAAAAATGTTACGAATCGTATTGCTGAAAGTTACGAAAAACTAAAAAATGTTATGATTACCAATGAGGTGAACAATCTAGATCATACAATAGGTACATATGATACACACCTTTAATGAGTGTGTATTGTAGCCATTTTCTTAACAGAAAGTAAGTAAATTAGAGAGTATTGTTGGAGTGTTGATAGAAAAAGTGTCAAACTATAATAAATATATGCACTGTCCACGAACTTTTTGGGGAGTTATTGTTGGGGATGCTCTAACAATTTCAAATTTGACATGGCATGCATAGTGGATGCACTTATATTTCAAATAAATCCTATTTATAAATTTGTCAAATACTTAGATGTCATAATTTGTCATCTTCTTTTCATGTCAAATCTGGCATTTAGTATAAATAAGGTACCAATTTTTTTTTCTTTTTATTACAGTATTTTGATGGCCCGGATAATCTTTTTTATTTTTTTCCCTGCAAAACGAAATATATTAATCTCTGAAAAAAGATTACAAAGATTGAGAGGGTTAAGGGTGCAACCGGATGAACAGGACAATCTTATTCAAAACTTGATAGCATAAAACACAATGAAATGATTACATTAAAAACAGAGAATATCTTAAAGCAATTCATATGTCACTTTGATATGGGGTAAGCATTTTTAAAGCAGCCAAATTTGAACATGCTAAATTGTCACGCGAGCTCTCTAAAATATTTGACATACCAAAATTTGAAGCTAAGAGTGAAGATGCGTTAAGCTAATCGAGTTTGAGTTCATGTTGTGATTACTCCCCTAAGATTAGTTGAGGCGTAAGTAATTAAGTTGACTCGGAAGTCAAACCTGAGTTATGAAAATAAATAATACTCCCTCCGTCCGGATTTGTTGGTCCGTTTTGGGATTCCAACTTTTTTTCCATTATCTTTTGAGTTTGTTAATTTCCTATTTTAACCTCAATCCCTCCATTTAATACTCTCTCCTTTCTAATTTGGTAATCCACTATGAAACTACGTACAATTTTCAAACTAAAAAGTAATGTAGTTATAATTTTTTTTTTTTATCAATATGAATCTTGTTTGATAGATCTCATTGAGAACTTTAATACGGTGCAAAAAAATTTCAAAAATGTAAACACTTTATTTTAAAAAAATAGTTTTTGAGTTGTTACTTAAGTTTTAGAAAAGGGGCAAAAAAGTAAAATTTCCATACTTAATCATTTGACTTTTGGAAATGGACAAACATTTTAGGACTTGAAAAAGTATGTTTGTAGACTAACAAATCTGGACGGAGGGAGTAACAAAATCAGCATTGAAGATGTTATTTATACCTGCACACCATTGCCTATCACTTCACACCTTCAAAAAAACACCCACAAACACAAGCACAGAAAGAGAAACGTGTGAAAAATGGCTGTAGGTGATAATGAAATGCCCCATGCAGTATTCATACCATTCCCAGCACAAAGCCACATGAAAGGATTGATGAAACTAGCAAAACTCCTCCACCACAAGGGCTTTTTCATCACCTTCGTCAACACCGAATTCAACCAAAACCGACTAATCAAAGCCAGGGGACTCCATTCTCTCTCCACATTACCCCACTTCCAGTTCAAAACAATCCCCGACGGGCTTCCCCCTTCGGACCCTGATGCCACTCAAGACGTAGCTCTGCTCTGCGGATCGATTCGAAGGAACTTCTTAACGATGTTCCGTAACCTCCTAGAAGAACTCAACGACCGGTCCGGTTCGGAGAATCTGCCAGTCTCTTGTATTGTTTCCGACGGTGTGATGCCGTTTACTATAACGGCAGCTCAAGAGCTTGGGATACCGGTGGCTGTTTTCTGGACTTTTCCAGCTTGTGGGTATATGGGGTTCTATCAGTATCGGGCTCTTCTGGAGAAAGGCTTTACGCCACTTAAAGGTAAATTACCATGGAATATAATTTGGACATAAATAATGTTACCTTAAAAGGTACTATTTCCATTTCAATTGATTTGTGTGTTATCTTTTAATTTATAACGTTTTTCATAATTTTGAAAACTTTGTACGGTACAAGTAATTGATATTTACTTCCTCCATCTTTTTTAAGGTGTATTGATTCGTAAATTTAATTTATTAAAGAGACATCATCTTGCATCTTTTAAATCAACTTTTGCCTCTACTTTATACTTTTCATATAAACTATTACATCCACTTTTATCCATTATCTTTTTACTCACTAACTTTTGAAAATAGCAAAATAATAATTGTACAAACTTTTATGCATTCAATTTCCAAATCACACTTGTTTAAAGACAACCCCGAGTGAAAAACTTGAAACAAAAGTTTACTCAAAATCGATTGTATTGCGCCACATGTCCATGTTCTACTATTTGAGACCACTGTTTAAACACATGGCTCATTGCAATCGATTTGGCGCAATGCAATCGATTTGTTTCTGCCGGCGAATAACTTAATCTCGTATTTTATTAGTAGACGTTAACCCCATCACGGTGCCTTACGATAATAGAAAGTGACTACATTTTTTAAATACGGCAATGTTTAAATTAGCTCTGTACATGATTAAACATGACGTGCACTTCTGGCCACAATCATAATTCTGATCTCAAGTATTAAATATTATCTTGAGTGTAATTAGAGGAATTTTGTATTTCGATTTATGATTTAATCGAGGTTAATTTCGAATAATTTAGATTTGCCCATGGAATTTTTTGAAATACTTATATAAACAAACAATAAGTACATGTGCTTGAGTTATTTAAGGATCGACTTGTATATATAGGATACGAGAAGAAAAAAGATATACTCCACTAATACAAAAAGTAGATTTTGGGAAATGATTTTTACAATCCTTTTTTTAAACTGCACATCCTTTTTTGTCCTGTACGCACTTTTATGTGCAAATTTTTAACTAAAAGACAAGAAAGAGTGTGTAATTCTCAAATAAATTAGTGTGAAAATTATTTTCCTATATTTTTGAACAAAAATTTATCCAGGCCCTCTCGAGTCGATATGTTGGCTCCGCCACTGATCCAAATTTGTGGGTAATATGCAGATGCGAGCCAACAAACAAATGAGTACTTGGAAACAGTAATAGAATGGATTCCTGGAATGAAAAACATACGTCTAAAGGATCTCCCAACTTTTTTCCGGACAACTGATCCAAACGACGACATATTTAATCTAGCCATGGAATCAGCTCACAAAGCTTTGGAAGCTTCAGCATGTGGTATCCACACGTTTGACGCACTTGAACCGGAACTATTGGATTCTCTCTCATCGATGTTGTCCCATGTTTACACCTTGGGTCCCCTGCAGTTACTTTTGAATAACATAAAGGACGAAGAAACAAACCAATTGGATTCTTTGGGATACAATTTGTGGAAGGAAGAACCCGAGTGTCTACAATGGCTTGATTCTAAGGAACCTGGCTCGGTCGTTTACGTTAATTTCGGCAGTGTCATAGTCGTGTCACAACAACAGCTGGTGCGTACATACTCTCAATGATCACTTAATTTTTTATTCGATTCCAAATTAAGATGTCTCGTAATAGATGTCAACTTTAAAATGCTGATAACAAAAATTTATCGTCATTTCTATTTTGCATTGATGTGAGAGCCTCAACGATTAAAAGTTGAGATCCCATCTCAAAGTAGAGGGCATTTTTAAAGAGTTAGCAACCCTAAAAAGATGTCCGAGACATCTTATGTGCACATTGATTAATCCTGGGAATCATGAACTCACCGTCTACTAGTGGAGTCCAACTCGAAGCTAAAACCGAAACCGATCCGTGACTCGCGGATTGGATTAGAACCGGACCGTGAGACTTTTGGTCCGGACACAGATTGTATTTTCTAAAAACCGTGACTCGCGGATTAGGATTGGATTCATACCAATATGATTCGATCTAGACCGTGTACACCCCTAGGTAGGATATTCATTAAGGGTGGGGTCCAATTTCCTGGATTGCACGGTGCAGTCCAGCTCATAAACTGCCAAGGAGCCCTGTTCCTTTCGAAAATAAAAGTGCACACATCAAAAGGAATAAAGGATACGTTCAGCCCACTTGGGGGTAGACAGGTTTATGTCTCAATAAGTGCAATTGACCTGTGGGCACACAGCTTTTCTTCAGTAAACGTATCCCACATGGGGATGGACAGGTTTATGTCTCAATAGGTGCAATTGATATGTGGGCACATAGTTTTTTAGGTTAACTTACGCACATCTCAAACAAATCTCTATATATTTTTCCACAATTATTTCATATGCTTACCGGTGGGAGTGAGGCCAAAAATTGCTAACAGTGAGACCCGAACCTAAAACCTTAAAACGGAGGAGACCTTTAAATCACAGTATAATCGAAAAGTTGTGAACAATTAGTCATACAATTGTTGACTCTAACACGACATAAACCTATCCAAAGTATGAGTGTCATTATTCTAGGTGAGTTATCAACACGGAAATTTTCTGTGAATTTTTCCAGGACTATTGGATTGGCTCTGTAATGTGTGCGACCGTACAAGTGCAACATGTTTCCACAACACATTTTGTAAATTTTTTAATTCCATTATAAAGCGGTATTATTCGCAAAATTCTGCGCAAATATAGGCAAATATAACTTTAAAATAAATTTGTACTCTTGCACTTAGATATATTCTGCTCCCTTTAATTGGCGTCGTGTTATTCATTGCCAACAATCAGAGTCCATTACTGTTAATGGATGGCTACGTTTATGGTATTGGTGTTGAGGTAATTTTCATTGTGGTTGGGGACCGGAATGAGCGCTAAAAATTAATTGAACGAGAAGAAATGTCAAAGTGGACCCAAAAAGGGCCCACAAACAGCAAAGGAAAATTGGTCCATCCATTTTATTTCCATTCCTCTGCCTAAGGAGGATCCATGTCCTACCATAAATTCACATAGAAAAAAAAATAAAAATAAAAAGTAGGTGAAAATCCTTAGATATTTAATCACTGCCATGTTTGTTATTAGATTACTACCGTACACTAACTTTTTTTCTTTTTTTTTTCAACAGGTAGAGTTTGCTTGGGGCCTTGCAAATAGCAACCACTACTTCCTATGGATAATAAGGCCTGATCTAGTCACTGGCGACTCGACGATGCTGCCACCTGAATTCGTAACAAGCACCGAAGAAAAAGGTTTTATAGCAGGGTGGTGCCCCCAAGAGGAAGTTTTAAACCATCCGTCCGTTGGAGGTTTCTTAACACATAGCGGATGGAACTCAACTCTGGAGAGCTTGTCGGCAGGGGTGCCCATGATGTGTTGGCCTTTTTTTGGGGATCAACAGACGATCTGCAAATACGTTTGCAATGAATGGGAAGTTGGAATGGAGATCGATAACGATGTGAAGAGGGAGGAGATAGAGAAACTTGTGTTGGAATTGATGGTAGGAGATAAAGGGAAGAAAATGAAGAAGAAGGCTATGGAGTGGAAGGAGCTCGCAAAGAAGGCCACGGGTCCAAATGGGTCATCTTCTTTGAATTTGGAGAAATTGGTGAATGTGTTGCTCACAAAAAATTAGATTTTAAAGCCCCATTGATCAATTGTTTAGGGGTATTTTTGTTTGTTTTATGAATTGGGTATCATGTTAATTTGCTTCCAATAAATTTGTTATGATACAGCTCGACGTGATCATGCTTTGTTTGCATTTAAATCTTTTCCTTCTAACAATTATCTTTTGCATCATCGATCGCTAAGAGCAAGCACAGTGAACAACTTAAATATATATGCGAGGTCATTTCTTCTACGACAAAAGGAGTTGAAAGCGTGTCTCGGTAATGTGTTAAGAGTTTGTTACTATGATAAAACCCATTATTCTGTATAAGAATCATACGCGGAGAAAATGTTACTGTCTCGACTGTAAATACTCGACCTTCATTGGAAGCTAGTGCTTGGACTTTGAATTCAAGTTTCGGAGCAGAGCACTACTACAAAGAGGCATACAGATTACGGTCCTTTGACGTGATCTTTCACTTTTAATTAATCTCAGTCGAAAACTGTGATCTATACTTGCATGATTAAAAGTTCTCATCTTTCAACCATGCTTCAGGACCGTGATGAAAACTCGCGAAAAACTGTGATTTAAAAAAAAAAAAAAAAAAACGTGATCTTTGACAACTTTAACATCTCAGTTTTGCCTAAAGCCGTGATTGTTTGGAAAGAAATCATCTCAATTTTCACTAGTACCATGATCTTTCCATTACCCCAAACATCTCAGTTTCATATAAAACCGTGATCAAAGGGTGTTCTGCCAAACAAATAAAAAATTAATATTTCTCGACCATCATCTTCATTCAATAAAATATAAATTGCATCAAGCAACAACAATTAAAATTGAATTAAGAAATTATTCATCCTCTTCCAAAAACGTGTTACATAACAAATCGGTATTGAATAACAAGTTTACAACTTCTGCAAATGGAGTCGGTAGAAATTAGGCCAACCCTAAACATAAAATAAAAAAACCACACCACAACTACAACAGTCAGTCTACAATGATCACCCTCCGACCAAAAAAATTTCTTCTCTCTAGTCGCAACACATACTTCATCATGGGAGCACTTCCGTCGACTACTCTCACCTAAAAAGAAAAGTTACAAGTGAAAGCAACCATTTTGTAACGTCCAATAAATATACGTCAAATGAAGCAAGAAATATGCACAAAATTAACATTCCTTTTCAAATCACAAAGAACTAATCCAAGTGTATCTAGGAAATCTATCACCTGAAAACCTTTTACAGGAACTAGTTTTAGTCTCTCGTGATACGCACGAGACTAGTTCTTGTAAAAGATTGGAAATTGATTTTTGAAGTTCAACAAGATGCATACCAATCTTTTGAGGAGCTTTTTCAATCTGAAATGAACTAAATGTTACCTTACACCTTCATGGTACTGATAAGCCAAAAGAAGCAAGACAGAATAATGTATCTCTTTGAAGAGACAGTACCGTACGGCATAGCCATTCTGGATAGGAATGGAGCCGAGGGTGCCAGTAGTGACGGTCGTCCCTGCAAAAAAAAATAAAAATGCCTCTCGTATTATATAGAAAAAAATAATGATTTTCAAAAAAATTCCCATCAATTGTATAGGTTCGCCTCTGTGTAGTAAAATTCCTGACTCCGTCCTTGATTTTGGAGTACTAGTTTTATGCCTCCATGCACGCACAAAGTCTCATGTCCGTGACATTTTTTTTTAATTGTATTTTGTATCCTTCAAATGGCTGTGTTTGGTACTCCAATGATTTTGGAATTTGTGTGCGTATGCATGTACAGTGGTTATTTGCTCCTTCAGTTGTTTGGTTTATGGCTGGATCGCATTAATCTACGGGTTTGGGCTGGACTTTTAGATGTTGGGCTGCCTTTTTACCCTTTTTCTTTCTCTTTTTGGGCTCAATCAGGTTTAGCGCTTGATCAAAACGGGTCAACAAATGGCTCAGTTGTTATCCATGTTGGGTTGAACCTGCAAATTGATGTTACCTGATGGTTTTTTCTCTATTTCGACTGCCTTCTTTTTCTCATCGAGATAGATGTGACAATTTCTAATCCAACTCATGAACCCGCCCACATTCGCCCACTTATGACCCATGAAAGGGCATACTTGTAATGGAATGTCATCTCTTTGTCAAGATGACGTTGCTCTCGTGTTCATTTCGGTCTTTGTAATTTCAAATTCAAATATTAATAAATATCTTTTTTGCCGTTCAAAACAAGAGAAAGGGCGTACTTGCCTACGTTGGGACTTGTTCGATACTTATCACTTTCTGAATTTTTATTTTTTATTTTCCCCTTCTAAACTGCCTTTGTTCCCTTTAAAATTGTCTGTCATTCCTTGTGTATAGTTGTCTTTGGTTGCTTACAGTCTCAACCCAATATGAATAACAAGTGATGCCAGATATTGACCCGTTTTGGTCAGTCGCTAAATGTAAGCCCAATAGGCCGAGCTTCCTTTGGTTTGGCAAATCCATGCCCAAAACATATACATTTGGGTGTATCGTATTTTTTATGGCAATGTAATCTTTGGTATTTAATTTTAGTGTCTGTTTTAGGTGTGGAAAAGGGGTATTTTTATTTCGAGTGCGGTAGTTTTTTTAGTTAAGACGGATTGCTCATTTTGAAGACAAAGTTGGATGCTACATGTTTTTGCTCGAGCATTTCAAGAATCTCTACTAGCACAACATTCTGTTTGAGTTTGCTGGACGTTTTGCTCGAGCAAAACAGTCGGCAAAAATGCACAAGGAAAAAGTTAGATGCTGCACGTTTTGCTCAAGCATTTCAAGGCCTTTTTTTAGCAAAACATTCTGTTTGTTTTTGTTAGATTTTTTGCTCGAGCAAAACAGCCGGCAAAAATGCCCGATTCAGCAACTATAAAATCTCAGCGATTAGGTTTTTTCTGATCACCACAGCAGCCATATTTTCGACCCTCTGTGCCTCTCTCTTCGAAATACCATTATAGAGTGCTAGGGTTCATGAACTTTGAAGATTTGTGAAGGGCGTCCAATGCCGTGAGATCAAGATCATCTTCAAAGGGTTTTCTCATTGATATTCAATTCAACGTTTCTCTATCAAAGCCCTTTCGTGGAGTTCGAAAGGCAAAACATTTGGAAGGCTTGAGGATTCAAGACATGGCGATCATGCAAGGGTGTGATGTACGTGGATTCGGCAAGTAGGGCTTAGGATTCGTGGTGAGGATACACGGTCATCAAGTAAGTCTATTTGTAATCACACAATGTTTCTAGTGTATGATTCCTTCCCGTGGTTTTTTCTCATTTAGGGTTTTCCACGTAAATTGGTGTTCTTCGATTGTTTGATTTCGTTTCATTGATTGGTTAAAGTTTTGATTGGTGGGTCGATATTTAAAAGAGATTAGATTAAAGAAAATCTATAAACCTTGACAAGCTAGGGTTTTTACAAGTGGTATCAAAGCGGGTCGCTTTATATTAAAATCGTCGGGTTTTAAGCGGATCCTTATTTTTGCAATGGAGTTAAATTCGAATCGACCTCCGATATTAGAAAGGACTAACTTTGATCATTGGAAAGCAAAAATGATAGCCTATCTTAAGGCTATTGACGAGGATGTCTGGAATGCTTGTGTGGTTAAATATACGCCTCCAAAAGTTACAGTTGATGGTGTCACAACACCAAAACCTAATGCTAGTTATACCCCAGCAGAGAAATCTGAAAGAGCTGCGAATAGTCGTGCACTAAATGTATTGTTTACATATGTTGACACGAAAGAGTTTCATCGAATTTCAACATGTAAATTGGCAAAGGAGGCATGGGATATTTTGGTTACGACACATGAAGGAACAACTATAGTGAAGCAAGGGAAGTTACAAAGGGTCTCAACCCAGTTTGAAATGATTCGAATGGAGGAGGATGAGACCTTTGATGAGTTCTATGCAAAACTCAACCACATTGTCAACAGCAGTTACACCCTAGGTGAGCCTATTACTCCATTTCGTGTTGTTAAGAAAATTTTACGTTCTCTTCCTGCTCGTTTTAAAACTAAGGTAGATATCTTAGAGAGTAAGAGAAAACTACCTGAGATGTCTGTTGAGGAAATAGTTGGACAATTTCAAAACTATGAATTGACTCACCTTGGTCAGGATATAATTTCCACTAAAACTTTTGAAAATTCTATTGCATTTTCTAGTAAACAAAATGAGCCTAATGATTCTGATGGTGATGATAATTACGATATGGAGGCTTTGGATTTGTTTATGAAAAATTTCAAACATTTTTTTAAGAAAAAAAATTATAAAAATGAAAATAATAGTAAGAAGAGTAAAGGTAAAATTGAATTTTCTAATAGCAAGGAGCGAAAAGGAGTAAAAGGACCACCCTCTGGGCCGAAGTGTTATGAATGTCATGGATATGGACATCTAGCTCAGGATTGTGCGAATAAGAAAATGAAGCAGAAAGTTTATAATGTAAAGACTTGGGATGATGATTTCGTGAGTGAAAAGTCAGAAAGTGATAGAGATGAGGATAGTGGAAAGAATTACTTAGCCTTTGCAGCCAAACATCAAACGGATGAGAAAGGTAGTGAAACAGAAGAGAACAATGAAAGTGAAGAAGAGGCAGTGGATTCGGATGATCTTCAAGTGGCGTATAATATGTTATACAAAGAAAGCTTGAAACTTAAAAAGAAATATGTCAAGCTAGAGAGTAAGAGTGAAGTAACTAGTAGAGAGTTGATTGATAGGCACGCAATATCGTAGATATAAGTGCCTTAATAGGGTAGTTCTAACACGGTTTTATCTTATTTATTCCCTATTTTCCACTTGATGCGTTGTTTTGGTATGCTTTTGTGTTTTTGTTAATTCTTAGGAGAATAAGGCTGTTTTAGCGCCAAGATTGGATTGCAGGGACTTGAAGACCGAGATGGAGCTAGAGAGCATGAGAGGCCGTGGAGACTAAGTGTTCAGGGGAATTATTCAAGGAAACGAAGAAATGACGTCGAGAGCGCTACCCTATTTCTCTGGAGCGCTCAAAAGTGGCTCAAAAGGGCTCGCAAAGTGAACAGAGCCTTGGGGAGCACTACACCAAAATAGGTGTAGCGCTACCGAGCGGCTTGGAGGTCAACGGTCAACAGAGAGGTCAATGGTCAAAATAGGAGATAAGGGGTTAGGTAGCGCTACACCAAAAGTGGTGTAGCGCTACCGCGGGCTTAACTTTGCCTTGTAACGGTGGGGTAGGGCTACACCATTTTTGGTGTAGCCCTACCGAGAGCTTATCTTGGCTTTGAAATAGCGGCGTTTTGAGTCGTATGCGGGTCCAATTCCGATTTGTTTTAGGATTTTAATTGTAAATTAAAGGGGATTACTATAAATACCCCATTATAACTCGAAATTAGGGATCCCATTCATTCATAACTTAGGTTTTATTTTTCTTAACTTTGGCTGCTGGGTTCAGGATTATTTTTCAGATTCAAGTTTAATTCGAGTTCTTCAGGATTTCCAGTTTTGATTTTCTTGTCCTTCGCATCCGTTCTCTCGCTGCAAATATTTGGTATCGTGTTTTATTTATTTCTTTCAATTGTTTGAAGCATGTAGGCATTAGTTTTCCTTATTGTTTTAATGTATAATTCCTCCTCTTTGTATTTAGATGGAGATCTCTGTAAGTGTCGGATTGAATATAACGATGATTTTCGGATAATAAAAAAAAGAAGAAGAAGTAAAGGTTGGCGTCTCGCTTTAACGGTTTAACCTCAAATTTGCCTTTCTAGTACACAAGGTCACAGCTTGCATTATAAGTGATGGCATTGCTCCAATAAAATACTATGATCACTATGATTTTTTGTTTTTCATAGTGCGTAAAATGGATCATTATACACACGAATTACGTCTTCTGTATAATTTTATGCCTTTCGGAATACAAGTTGTCAAATTAGTTGATGTATACGAGGAGAATGACTAGTGAGAGAATATCGAAAATACCTCAGTAGAAACTTAGTCTGATCATAACGGATTTTTATAGTTCGTATAAAATTGCTGGTAATGTACTAATTGCATTGTCTTCTCTCTTTCCTATGCTCCTGTCTGATTCCCTCTCTCATTTTGGACAAAAGCAAGTAATTGTGTTTCGTGCTCTTGTTTGGTGTTCATCTGGGCATGTACTACCAAATATTATCAAGCTTACATGAAGAAAATGAAAATGGAGCTCTTGTACCCAGTATAACAACATTTTCTTTAGGACAATGCTACCCGTACCGACCCAAATGCACCGAGAATGTACAGAGGGTGTATGGGGACCCACTTTCGTGCTCTTGTTTGGTGTTCAGCTGATTGTAGGATTTGCATGTTCAGAATTCACCCTCTCGCTATACTGCTCCACAGCAACGGAGCTGCAAATCATCTTGTCCCATTTTCTTCTCCTACAACTAATTACAGTGATCGATCCATCGAAATCCACCATTACTGCCTTGTAATCGTCAGAGTAGGAATCATAACAGAGCCCAGATTGAGGGGTTCTACAAGTACAAATCGAGAGCAAATTCGGACTACTACCATTCTTTACAGAGAGCACTTTGGCGCATTGCCTGATTGTAGGGTTCCACAAGTACAAATCAGCGAAATATATTACAAGCAACAAGCCATTGCAAGAACCCAATACTTTATAATAATGATGCGAGACCTTAATTTTATTGGCCTTGAGAGGAAGAGTATCGCTCGACCAAGTGTGTTGTTGGTCATTGAAAGAGTAGAAGAACTCGCCATTTGTATGATTGGCAACATGGAGGTGCCTTTGGGATGGAGAAGACAGAGTGAATTTATGGTTGGAGATCAGAGATCGCCATAGCTTTGAAACGCACCTGAATCGGAGTAGGGATTCGGGTGGTAGACGGGAGAGGATTTCGATCACCAGTTCTTCTGGCATGTTTCGATGCTGCTGCCCTGATGCCATCACGAATATGCCGATGCAACAACGCCTCTGTTCCTTTTACTATCTTCGATTTTCAGTTTCTTTCAAGGGATTTAATTGGCAACCCATATTTTCTACGTACCACCCAATTGCTAGGTACAACCTGGAGTGTTCCACTAAGGTAACTTGCTTTTTGATTTTTTACGATTTTTTACGTGATCTATGGTGAGAGGGTGACTACCTCAGTTTTTGGAAAAAAACTAACTTTTTAGCTTTTTTGAGTAAATAGAATGGGACATGAGATGGCGAATCTCTTTATTTTCTTCATATAAGCCAATAAACTTCCAAAACTACTCTTGTAGTACTATTTTTCCTCCCCCAAAAATTGAAACACCGTTTCTCTCTTCCCTCTGTCATCCCAACCCACTGATTGCCTCCCCTCCTTTCATGCGATAGCATATCTTCCCTTCCTTTCTCTTCCCTCTCTCAACCCACCCTCCCTCTGTTCTCCTATCCGCTCTGTTTTTGGTATATAAAACTACTTATATATATATATATATATATATATATATATATATATATATATATATATATATATATATATATATATATGTATATATAGATGTCTATGTATATGTATACACTTCCTCTCCCTTCTATTTCGCCCTTGCTCTAATTTGATTTGGAATGAGATCAAATGAAAATTGGTCGGAATTTTTAGAACACACATCGCCAAAATTGATCCTCGAAACGGAAATTGAATCCCTCATTTGTTAGCCATAATTGGTAAATTACTCCCCAAAAACGAATCCCTATTCGGAATTTAAAAGTCGAAACATGGTTTGGTTATTGAATCCCAAAACTTTAGTATAAATTCGAGTTTGAATTGTAGAAATAACCTTTCAATTTCGACAATTAACTACCGAAATTTTTGACGTATTTCAGGACTGTGCTACCGTTTCAAACACTGTGAACGAAGATTTTTCCTACAAATTAATGGGTCACCTCTTGGCTCATTTTTTGGTAAAAAATCTTCACTCTCCACTTCCGTGCTTTATTCTATCGCTTCGATCTTCTCTATTAGTGGAGTTTGAAGTTTCTCCATTACTCTCCAAATATCTTCTTCAAAAAGTAATGAGGGAGATGATCCTTCCATTGATTGATCAGGGTTTTCCATTGACAGAGGTGAGAAATGAGGAGGAATGTATTTTGTTTTGATTGGTATTGACGAGGAGGAAGGATTAAAAAGCTAAAGGGAGGCAAAGACAATTCTGAAGAAGAGGAGGAAGAAGAAGATGAGTGGGTTGTATGTAGTATAAAATGATATGGGGTTTGTGTAAGTAGGTTGTATGTAGTAATTTAAGGGGCAAGATTGTCTTTATGTATGAGGGGATTTGGTATTTGTTTTTACCAGGTTGCATGTAGCAATTACTGGGTTGCCAATATTGTAAAGACCCGTATTTTAAAATAATTCTCCGGAAGTAATATTGGAGAAATGTGAGGAAATAAAAATAATGCAATGAGGGGTCAATGTGGAACTAAGATATGCACTTGGGTGTCTTTATAATACATTAGAAACACAAGGGGTGTGAGTGCAATTAGTGGGGTGTGTATAGATATGTATATGGCTGATTTTTTTTGTCCAAAATACACCCCCCTCTCTCTTCCCCAAAACTCACGTCTCTCTCTCCTCCTCTCAAAGTTTCTTCAAAACCCCTCCATTTCTCCACCACAAATCCACCTTCAACGCTCAAATACTTCAACATCCAACCAAAGATTCATCTTCTACGCGTGATTTGGAGTCCGGGACTCCGTAGTTTCGTTTGGAGCTTACATTTTTCGGTTTGGGAGCTTCAAGAACAAGGGTTTTCCATTTTCTACCTACATCAAGCTCATTCTTTTAGGTGGGGATCTGATTTCTACTCCTTCTAATGGTATATTATTGATATGTTGCATGGTTCTTGGCTTGTTCATCCATTCTTCCCCAATCACCTTTGAAAACCTCCATTGAAATGAGTTTTGTTTTGATTGAGTTTGGTTTCCACTTAATTGGTTGCTAAATCTACGAATTGGTAGTTGATATACTCTTATTCCATTTTTAGTTGGTGTTTGAAACCCCTAATTTGACTTGGGTTGAACCCCCTTCCATTTGGGAAAAGCTGATGATCGGGCATTTTTCGCACATAAAAATGCATCTTGTACCGGTAGACACAAAAGTGCTCTACCGGTACTGAAACTCACTGGATTTTGGTTGCCATCCAATACCGGTAGACACAAAAGTGTTCTACCGGTACAGATTGGAAAAACAATGATTTTCATTCATATTGATCCCTTGACCTTCCGGTTGACTTGTTTGGTTCCATACTTGATATATCCTCATCGTGCACTTCATTAATGACCAAAATACCCCTTCCTAGCCTACCTTTGCATGATTGGTTATGTTCTTTGAATTTCCAACTTATGCTTGACACATTTAACATAGTGACCTTTGTATGAACATGTTGTTTTGAGCAAAATGAATTACGTGGATATTTTGGACATATGAGGATTCAAAGGATATTATTTTTGAAAAAGGTGATCTAATACTAGGGTCACCTTTCTGTGCGTCCCTGGCCATGGGTGTTCGGAGTCCACGAAATCCGGCAGGGGTGTTCGGAGCCCACGAAATCCGGCAGAGGGATTGATTCCCTATTAAAGACAAGTGGTTATTTTGTGAAATGTTGAAAATGAGGTTCTTTGTGAAAGATACAGTATTTTGATCAAATTGGACACACGACACGTTTGAAAACGGTTAGGAGGAAAATGATGGACCCTTAGCTTCTTTTGCACTTTTGGGGTTGCTTGACCGAATCCTAGACCTAAATTAAGGGGTTGCCCCAAGCGTAGGGCTGAGACCGGTGTAGCATAATACCCGGTAAGACCGGAATCGAATCCACAGGGACGGTGGAGAGTGCTTAACTAAAAACTCGGGTTGTGAAATTTGAAACGGCTCTTAGGTAGCCACCCCTTGTAATTTGATGGGAGAATTAACTAAACTAAAGAGAATTTGGTTTTGCTTAAACTATTTAAAAACAAGTACGGTCGTAGGGTTCATAACACCAGTGACCAGGCCCAGACAGTTCCGCTCCGTTCGGTGTTCTAAAAACATTTGATTTTAGAGAGAAAAAGGTACCCCGAAAGATGCGAACCCTTGTGGTCGCCGTTTACCCGTGTACAGCGAAGAACGAGTTTTGGTCCCCCGTTCCCTGCGTTACATGGGCTCTGACAATGCCCGGATACGTCCAACGGAAGCTCTTTAATAACCTAAAATTGCCTTTCCCGTTATTAATTCTGGAAATAGGAGCGAAGACATACCCAGTCCTGGCCACGGCGTGTTAATCACCCCGCGACCATACCTATGCGACTACTCACTCATATTAACTAGAACAAGCAATAATAATCTGAAATAAACCATGCTATTATACTGAATGTGAATTAAAACAAAGATTCGAAAGCAAAGCGCGGACAAACTCCCGCGAACTAAGATTAATGGAAATAAAACACGAAGTTACCGAAGCAATACTTGAAACAGCGAACGAAAACTCCAGAAACTTCAATGCGAAAGTCTCCGGAAAGTTGAATCTCCAGAGGAAAAATCGGCTACTACTTGGAAGCAAAAACAAAACAAAGTGCGAACCCTAATTTGGAACAAAAACGAGGTATTTATGTCCACCCGAAGTCAAACATGTGACAAGACAATCGGCTGATTTTAAGCCCATCCGGTATCGATACAGTTAAATGACTGTATCGATACAGGTACATTCTGTTTGCCCACTAGTGCCTCGGTATCGATACAGGGTTTTACCTGTATCGATACCGACACCTTCAAATTGACTTTTCAGCTTGTGGCTCGTCCTTACTTGGGCCCCACCGGTTCCCAGCATGCCCAATGTCATGTGTCCACTTTACGTGCTCCACCGGCCCGTTTCCTACAAAACAAACACAACAATACCAAAACACAAGACAACACCGCATCAAGTGGAAAATGGAATAAATCGTGCCTCTAATGCGCTAATTCGCCCTACTTAGGCGCTTATATCTTGAGATATTGCGCACCTATCAGGGGTACTTGGTTGGGCACTTAAGTATTTCTTGGGCACTCGGTACTTGGTCTAGTCATAAATAGCATTCTGTTGATATCTCATTCCAAATCATTGGTTCTGCATGCACATTCCATTCTCTATACACTTAGCATTAGTAGATAAGATTCCTACTGGGCTAGTGAGCTCAACCTATCATTTTCAGGTACTTGGTAGGGCACGTGATTGGAATGCTTGGCGTGTGGATGCATAGCATGAAGCTTACTTTGCATGGAGTTATTTTATCCTCTCCATAGTTCACTATATTTTTTTTGGGAGATGATCTTGTAACTTTTAATTCTTCAATTTTTGACAAAACTTGATATATGTAATAACTCTAAACCTTTGTTATCTGTGTACGGGTACCCTTGACTAGAAACTCATGGTACTTGACTTTGACTTTTCAATGGGAAGTTGTTTGACTTTAGATTATCCTACGTGGATATTATTTATATTTTGGTTGTTAAAATCGAGGGCGTGACAAATATAATCTCCTTTATTTCAATTGATGGGTTTTTGGGATCATTCAGAGTATCTCCCGTCCTTATCTTTTTTTTCTTTTTATCCCTAAATTGAGTCAAAATTTGAGTAAAACCTAAATTTGTACCCAAATATATCATTTTTTTTAACACCCAATGGTATTTATGTACATAACATAGAAGAGAGAAGCTGAGATCAAAAGCTCCGGCATAGCTTAGAATCAATAGCTTAGGGCTTTGGCAAAGCTGATATTAGTAGCTCAGCTAAGCTAAGGGGCTCGACGCAACTGTCAAAGCAAACAAAATGGAGCCAAATCGAGCCAAACAAAACAGAACCAAAATCGAACCACTGATATTTGGTTTGATTTAGTTGGTAAAATGTCCAAAAACCAAATCGTTGCGCAGGAAGTTGTCTGTGCTGTAGGGATGGCAACGGGGCGAATCAGGGACGAATTTGACCATCCCCGCCTCCAATCTCAGAACCGTCCTCCATCCCCACCCCGTTCCCCAAGCGGGAATCATCCCCACCCTCCATCCCCACTCGTAACAGGGATTGAGGATCCCCGGCCCGATCTGAAAGTCACTAAACCAAAAAGAGAAATAAACAAATTCCAGAAAAATATCTCTTAGGCTTTACCAACATATTTGATATCTAAACTATCAATGAAAAACATAGCAACAGTTTGTAATTTTTCACTAAAAATCCCAACCAACCACACAAAATTACATAACAGTCAAGGATTCCAACCTTGAAGTTTGGAATTACCAACTAAATTAACTTACAAAATCCTAATTAGAATCAATATCCAAACTTAAAGTTTCAATGCTATCCAAAATCAAATAGTAGTCAAGGGATTTCCATTGGTTCCCTTCCATTAGCATTTAGCTATAATTTGTAACTTGTTCCTCAAAAAAGAATTTCCATTAGTAGGGAGTAAGGAACGCTGGAGAACTAGGGAATAGGAAGGCGCTGCTTGATCAGTTTGAGAATGTGAAAAATAAAGTACATAACTATGTATAAACTAACACATATAGTCGGGAAACCCTAATAATTAACAATAATTCTAGGGGTCTAAATATGAATAACATATTAGATGTGTAATAAACAGGTCTGAAAACAGGTCGGGGAACGGATCGGGGGTATGTAGAACTGAGTCCAATCCGATCCCTGATTTATTTTTTATTTTTCCCACCAAATCCGATCCGATCCTCGAAACTCCAAACCAAACGGGCAAGGATGGATCGGATCGGATTGAATCGGCCGGAATTGCCATTCCTAGTCTGGGGCAATGGGAGACAACCCATGTGCAAGTGTTGTTCACATGGAACCTTTCCCCTCTTCGCCCTTCAAAGTTCTGATTTGAATATTTTCTACTACCACCAAGATCCGCACCTACCATCGCTCTCCTCAGGTTCACCCTTAAGGTTACCGCAAATTATTTATATGTAGTATTTCTGAATGGTAAAACTATATATATACACTCATTTGTTATTTATGTATAATAAATATTTCACTATCCGGTTTGGTTAATTCATGGTTTCGATATGGAAATTCGTGTTCGAACCGCGAGTCACGGTATTTTATTTTTTAAATCAGTGTCTGGACCATTAATCCATATTTCAAATCCAAAATGTACCGATTGGTTTGGCTCGGACCGATTTCATGGTTCACCAAATTTTTTGAGTAGCCGTAGTTTTCTTGCTACATAGCCTACATGAGGGAGTCTTTGAAGACCCAAATGAAGTAAGGGATGGTAAAGAGTATGGTATGGATCGGGGGACCCTATTCCATACCTGATTCCTGATTAGAGGGTCTTTCACCATCTCCACCTCCATCTCCATTGGGGATATTAGATAAAGAACCAAACCCACCTCCCGATGGAGATCGGGGTTTCCCCCAATATAGCCACATCCAAACAGAAAAAAATAATGAAGTCAAGAATGAAATAAATTGATATTTATATTTAGAAATATAATCTTAATTGATATTTTTTGAATATTAAGTAGTCTATGGTAGGTAGTAATCGATAAGATTTGCTAATTAAAGAGGTATTGTTTTCATATATAATTGTACTCAAGATTTATATGTATCTTCCTATTTATATTTACATATATCAGATAGATTATGTATTATGTATAACCGGGTACGGGGAGGGTATGGGGTGGGTACGAGTATTTGAAATGTCTTGTAAAAAATCAACTCAATCAGATGAATATAAGTAATGGCTCGAATCTTTAAACTTTTCACTCAGAATTTAGGACCATGGATATTACATGGAACTTAAAAAAATGTTAGATAATTTTGTGTCTGGTATCCCTATGATCAAAACCATAGATATTATAAGGCTTGTTGAAAAGAATATTCAATAAAATATCTTGATCGGACATTAATAAGTATCAAAAGCGTGGATTATTTTAAAACTATGAATTGAATCGATACAAATTGAATTCTGATCAAGATAAATATTTTATTGAATTTTCTACTCAATAAGCCCTAGTGGTTTAGATCATAAGGATACAGGGCCCAAGATTATGTAATTTTTCTTGAAAGTTCCATTCAGTGTCCAGGATTCTAAATTCTAAATGAAAATTTTAAAGATCCAATCAATTATTTATATTTGTCCCATTGAGCTGCTTTTTTACATGGCATTTTGAATAATTATTTTCCAATTATTGTAATGATCGAATTACTGGCATGGAATCCCAAAATGGGCCCCACACAAACCATTGCTAATTACACGCCCAGAATTTTCCACTGCGAGCGTTTCCCCCAATATTAGGAAAACGACAGGAGAGAATACTTGACAAAAATGCGACGATTATATTAATAAAATTTTGACAGCTATGACTTGCTTTTCAAAAATCAGAGTCGTCACTTAACAATGAGTTCGGGTGTGTTAAGTCACCCCCTAAAGGCATTTTAGAGAAAAACATTCTTAGGAAAATATTTCGGCAATTTTGCCTTTTTGGTCTACGAAAAATAGAGAACGGGTTCGGGGATTTACTGTTACGAGTAGGGATTGTGTTAGGCACCCTACATCGTCCTTTCGGTACTTCTTTTCTGAAATGAACCCTTTTCAAAATTATCTGTAGCCGGGAGGAATGAAAGATAGAGAAAGTCTCTACAGGAACGGAAATCCAAGTGCACGGACGACATAACGGCGGGACAGGTTTTGCCGTTCATACCCCCGACTCCATTTGCAAGTCTGGACATTTTCGGAGATCTCAAAATCAATTCACGTTGAACTGGCTAATGAAAAATGTACAAACGTACAAATCTCATTTTTGGTGTTGACGACAATGTACTCTAATTTCCCACAGCGCCGGTACCCTCAGTTCATTGCAAACAAATCTCGAGCAGGGGAAATCAAAATCGATTTGCATGGCCTTGGTTAAATGGTACCTGCACATATGTGCGAATCTAATTTTTGATACCGACGATAGTGTACTCTAGTTTTTCCAGAGCGTCAGTATCCTCAATTCAATGCAAACAAATCTCGGTACTTCTTTTCTGAAATGAACCCTTTTCAAAATTATCTGTAGCCGGGAGGAATGAAAGATAGAGAAAGTCTCTACAGGAACGGAAATCCAAGTGCACGGACGACATAACGGCGGGACAGGTTTTGCCGTTCATACCCCCGACTCCATTTGCAAGTCTGGACATTTTCGGAGATCTCAAAATCAATTCACATTGAACTGGCTAATGAAAAATGTACAAACGTACAAATCTCATTTTTGGTGTTGACGACAATGTACTCTAATTTCCCACAGCGCCGGTACCCTCAGTTCATTGCAAACAAATCTCGAGCAGGGGAAATCAAAATCGATTTGCATGGCCTTGGTTAAATGGTACCCGCACATATGTGCGAATCTAATTTTTGATACCGACGATAGTGTACTCTAGTTTTTCCAGAGCGTCAGTATCCTCAATTCAATGCAAACATACTTCTAACGGGGAGAGGGGAATATTCACGTCACAGATCACACAAAAATATATGTATTAAAAAAGAATAAGGTTGCAACAAAGAATGAAACGTAAATACCCTTTTTTCCTTGCTCGCGAATCGAATTTGTATTGTGGAAACTAGAATAAATCATATTCCTGGCATTTGGTGACTCAGTTCCTCCGATTGCCAATGATATTGGATCAGTTTCCAAGATACAAATTTAATTCGAAATAGTAAAAATTTGTATTGCAGAGCCTAGAATGGGGTCATATTCCTGGCATTTTGGTGACATCCTCCGACTGCCAATGACAACGGACTAGGCTTCACAATACAAATAATGATTCGAAAAACCGGCGGGTGATATTGACCGTACAACAGCTTTTCAAATCATTGAAATGAGTTTTTAGAAAAAAGATATTTACGATAATTCGAAAATTGGCGGGAATGCAATATTCATGCTACAATTTCCGAAACACTGAAACAAACTTTTCATTGATGATAATTCGAGAATAGGCAGGTGTCAGTGACCATGCAACAATTTTCGAATTACTGGAATGAAATAAGTGTTATTTGCATTATTCTCTTTCCATGATAAGAATAGCAATAAAGTAACAATATGGACATGAGCTGAAAAATCAAATTTTTATTACCTTGATAGCTTCGGAACAAGGGTGAAAGACAATTTTTAGCAAAACGAAACCATAATCTGAGATAGCAAAATAAAGCTTACTATCGCGAGCTATGCTAACGTACATGCGCACTAGACCTTTCAAGTGTCAAGCTGTAGCACTCTCTTTGCAAGAACTGACATGTTTGTTTCTTGATCTCTTCTTTCCTAACTAGGACAAAACAAAATGAATTTTTTCCCTTTCTGACTTGCTCTAATCAGCCTAAAACAAACTAGACATGTACTCCCTTTCCTCGGTACCAGCAGTTGAATGATAACAAGGAAAAAAAAGGGGTAAAAGCAAAGCTCTGGACTTCTATTTCTTCTCCCAAAAATTCCTCCACTGCCAAGTCTTTTTCTCTCTAGCTTTCCTTTCCTTTCTTCTCCCTTTCCTCTCCATCCACCCCCCCCCCCCCCCCCCCCCCCCACCAAAGAATTTTTTCCCTTTCTGACTTGCTCTAATCAGCCTAAAACAAACTAGACATGTACTCCCTTTCCTCGGAGTGGGCCCAATGAGCCCCATCTAGAGATGGGGCTCTTGTGCCGCGACTACAGATGGGGCACATGTCTTGTACGGTCCAATCACAATTGGCGGTTCATTTATGGTCCAATGAATGTCATTTCTTAACGCCTAAGTACTCTCCGGAAATCGCAATAACCCCTTCGCATCTCGAGACGCGTACGGCTGCCCTTTTGCGACGCGTATGGCCGCCCCTCCGAACTCTGAAACATGCATGGCTCCCTTTTCGAGCTGTGTACGGTTGTTCCACCGATTTTTGCAAAACAACGGCCCATTATCCTTTCAAATTTTTGAATTTCGTAATATCCTTTCGAGGCCTCGAATTGCTTTATTTTGCGCACATTTTCACATTGCCGAAAACACCAACTTTATCCGATCGCGCTCCAAAATATGTCGTTGCACTCGTATTGTTGTCTACATCACCATGGTGAGGGTATCGAACTGCGAATTGCTGCCATTGAAGAAACTCCCTCCCACACCTTGCTTTATCCAGAGCGGCGGGGCAAAAATGGGGTGTCAACACCTAACCTGCCAGGGAAAGGGTAGTGAAAGGATGAAATTTTGCTGCCTAACTTGGAAACGGAGCCTTTTTCTGAAGCGCTGTATTCTGTAGCAAGGTCCTTCTTGAAGAGGGTCCCTCACTTCAGGGACTCGCTACAGCCTGAGTGCTACAAAATGAGGTATGGTTGCAGCTTGAAGATGCATTAGATGACTCGCACGACATATTCTTTCTCATCTTCTTGTGTTACACGAGGATATTTGAAAATAATCCTAAACCTTTCACCAAAATCACACAGAGGCACTTGACCTTCACGAAATGTCACATAAACAAACACCTGTAGTAAGTAATAACTCATCAATTTTCCCCATCGTCACCCTCCGTCTAAAAACTAACAGAATGTGTCGCATGGGACTACACGTGGTAATATTAAAATTTCAAAATTACCGCTGACCTTTCATCAAAATCACTCAAAGGTACCTGACATTCACGAAATGTCACATAAACATTTGTACTATTTAATAACTTATCAGTTTCTCCCCTATCGTCACCCTCAATCTAAAAATTAATTGAATGGCTGACGTAGACTACAAGTGGCCATTTGTTTTCTTGAAAATTCTTTGAATTCTCCACTCTGTTTTTCAAAAACAAAAAGTTCAACTAAAATTCAAACACTTCCCTCTACATTTCTTCACTATCAGTCCAAAATCCTCCTTTATGGATTTCTCTCTGTAACCCATCTTGCCCAGCCCCCTGTACACTCAATGGGTAACACTCATCTACTAAAATACTCCTCACACACTCTTCACACAACCACTCAATGAGTGAGTTTTTCAATGAGTGAGTTTTTCTGTGAGGGGGAGCGAGAGTGGGTTAGATGCCTTTATCTTTTTTAGAAATTAAATTGTACACACGCACAGACGACATGGGAAAATTGATGAGTTATATTAAATAGTACAGGTGTTTATGTTATATTTTGTAAATGTCAGGTGCCTTCATGTGATTTTAGCGAAATGTCCGAGAGTTGATTTGAAATTTTGTAAATTTTCGCTAGTTCGGTCACAGTAATCAGTTTTAGAAGGAAAAAATGGGACAAGACGATTTGTAACCCGGTATTTAACATGGACGTGAATGCGTTGTGGACCCGTAGTGAATGAAAAGTTGCACTGGATGATCGCTGCCAAGAACCGGATTGTTTATTTCGATCCGCTTACAGATGAATTTGGAGGATTCCCGATGCCGGAAGCACCTAACAATGGGCAGCACAATACTTCTATTTCAGGGTTGGGAGTTTTGGAGGGATGTCTTTGTATGGCACGCTATGTCTGGGAAGTAGGTGATGAAGTTGAATTACCTTGTTACGTAGGCGATGAAGATGATTCTACTTTAGAAGTTGAACTTGATGAAGTTACACTTGGTTTTATCAAGGTGTTTGTGATGAAACAACATGGTGTGGTAGAGTCATGGACCCAAGCTTTCATTATATCTAAAGATTTGGGGATCATACCCGGGCCATGTTACGGGTGGTTGGTGCCATTGTGCCTTACAAAAGACGGTGAAGGTCTTGTTTCAGTGACTGACTACCCATTGTTAGTGTACGATCACAATGGAATGTTAAAAAGGGAGACTCCTCTCCTAAGGAATCAACATTGGATTTATATGGCTTCATACGTGGAGAGTTTGGCTTCACCTGTTGCGTGTGATAAGTCCCTAATATTGTAGATAACCGGGGCTTATCTTGCTCATTTATCTCACACACGCACGCGATTTCGCGCCTTAAATGTTTGATATGCGCGTAGTTGTGTTTTTGTTAAGTTACAGGTGAAACACGCGAATAAGCACATTTTGAGCGACATTGGGAAGCGTGCCAAGTTACTAAGGGCCCCGTGCCCCATGGCACGTCAACACCGGGCCTCACGAGCCACAAAAAGACGATTCGGTTGAGGCCCGGGAATGAGAAAAGTTGGAGCTTTGAAGCCGTGCTTCACATTCACGAAAACTCTCGGTGGGGTCCGGGATTGAACAAGCACTCACAAGACCGAGGTTCATCTCCCCCGAGGGTCACACGATCCATTTGAGTCCATTGGAAGACATCCGGAAGCACGCGATTCAAGCGGATTGATCAAATGAGTGAAATTCAAGTTTAGAAGATCTTGGATTGATCCAAAGGAAACTTGGATTGATCCAAGTTTCATCAAAGTTACTCCAGAGCCTTTTGGATCGATCCAAACTTAGGTTGGATCAATCCAAGTTTCAAAAATTCCACCAGAGCATCTTGGACCGATCCAAAGAAAAGTTGGATCGATCCAACCTTGGACGAAACTTCACCAGAGCAGTTTGGATCGATCCAAACTCATCTTGGATCGATCCAAGTACCTCCAGACAGCTAATTTAATTCACTTTATGTACTTGCCTTTTATGGAAACTTTTTATGTTTTGTGAGAGCTTTATGAGATATTTTGTAGAGAGAGAAGGGGAAGGCTATATGTTGCTCTCTCCTCTCTCCTTCCCACACACTTACTCTTTCATTTTTAGTTTTAGTTTAGCTCCTCCATTGGAGGATTTTGAAGCTTTATCTCTCTAGATTTCTCAAGTAAGTTTTCATTTCTAGTTAATTTGTCAAGGTTTATTGTTGTAGCTACAATCATTCTCTCTATATAAATCTAGTTTATTTGTGTTTTTATCGGTTAAATCTTGTTCTTCATTTCCTAGCTAAATCCTTCTTAAACTCTAGTTTTTATTGGTTGTTTGTTATTTCTCTAAGGTTTAAAGTTGTTGGCAAGTTTGTTGTCATCGTTAAAAATCACTTTTCAAAGTTATTGGTCATGTCTATAACTTCCTTAATTAAATTAATTAGTCTTTGCCTAATGAGTGAGTAGTTTTAATAGGCTTAGTCATGGGGTGATTAACACTCCATGACTTGGGATTAATCTATCCATCTCGTTCATAAAGCATACATTGCTTGTTTACCGGAAATTTGGGGTTGCACTTTTATGTACCAAAGAGTGGGTTTGTTAATCTCTTTGATCACACGTAGCCAATAGCTTGACTACTTGACACGTGTGACGCTTTGGGCGATGTCAACTCATCCGTTTGCAAAATGTACCGGAAACCCCTAATCTTTGGTAAACACATTTTCTTGTAAAAGGTTTTAAAATCTAAATCTTCCGTTCGGGGGCATTTAACGATGCCCCGAGCCGGTTATCAAGAGGGGATGGATTAGCCCAAGTCATGGTCGTTAAATACCCCTAGACTTTGCCTTAGTTTAATTTGTCATTTTTAATCTTCCGAGTCATTCACGAAGTTAAGTGAATTCCACTCCCAAACTACAAACGCCAAGTTTGCCGCTTTAAGGCTAAAAACCTATACTTGCAAGACAACTCTCACGCCGGGTGCGTTCGGTCCCTGTGGATTCGACCCGGTCTTACCGGTTATTATGCTACTGCCGACCTAGCCCTACGCTTGGGGCGACACTCTCTACGACACAATCTAAGGTCGCAAGCAGTATGGTCACGAGGAAGATTGGGTAGTGCAAGGGCCGGATGCCTGGGATTTCTTCTTTTGGTCCGATACTGATTTTGAGGACAGCTCCATCGAGGAGAACAACATCTCCTTTGGTTTTGATAGTGATCAGGAGTCCTTTCATTCGACCAAAGAGGACAGCTCCATCGAGGAAGAGGACACTTCCTATGGTTATTGTAGTGATAAGGAGTCCTTTCATTCGACCAAAGAGGACTCCTCTATCGAGGAAGAGGACAATATTGTGTTCTAAGGGTTCTAAAAAAAGAAAATAAAATAAAATTTTGAATTTTGTTTTGTGAAATTGATGATCATGGACTGGTTATGATGTACTCTTAAAAGTGCAAATCTTCTGCAAAGTTTTGAAAACATACAACATTTGCAAAGGCCAAAAAGGAACAATAAATAAATAGAGAAAACATTCCTTACACAATGGGGTCTTTGTGGGCTTCATTGTGTATTTAATTATTGATCTGAACCAGGGCTCGCAGAGTGATATGTCAATGCAAAAACTCAGTTTGATCGGACAACGACATGTACATCAAAATTTAATGGGTTTTGAAAAAGGGACGGTTATAGAATTTACATTAACTTCAGTAATATTGGCCGTTAATTACAATGAGAATGTCAAAATCAATAGTTGAAGTGATTACCTTTCTAACTGCGAATTTCAATTCTCGCAGGTGCTTGATTTTTCTGAGTTAGGCCAACTTACAAACAAATTTTGACACCAAGGTAAGAACACCAATGAAAACAAATACTGGTAAAATAAGCAAAACAAATTGAGAAAGAAAACAAAAAAGCTATAGAGGTTGCTGCTTACGAAGCTTGTTCCCAACATAGAGCAGGTGTCTGACATTTGTTGAGGGATAATGTTGGAGTAATTTGAGATTAGAAGTGAAATCACCAGCAAGTAAACGGCTCCGGACGAGAATCAGCATGGTACAACATATATCCGAAGTAGAGTTTCCTGCATTGAAAGTCTACAGGTACAACAAGGTTGTTACAACAGAAGTGGACAACATATCCTAAGTAAATACCTCCGGACGAGAATCAGCATGGCGCAACATATCCCAAGTAGAGTTTCCTGCAATGAAAGTACTGATATATGAGGTTCGAAGTTCAAAGTACTACCTCGCATGTTACAAACTAAGAGAGATCCTAAAAGATAGTTCGCGCAAGCAAACACATGCAATTCCGGCCCCTCTCTGTAACTCTCACCCGTCTCCACCTTATTTCTCAAAAATTAAAACTCCATGAACCCGGAATTTGATTCTTTCTATAGAAAAATTCAATATGTACATCTTCATTTCCATTACAAAAGAAAAACATATAGATCTGTATAAGACCTTAGTTTATGCTCAAACCTCAATTATAAGACCTTGGATTCGATGTACCAATATATCCTTTTTTTCCTTTTTGTTCTTTCATAACTTATAAACTTATCCCCAAAAAGAAAAAAAAAAACTTATATGACTTATAATATGATATACCTATATATGTGAACGTGGATGTGGGGAGGGGAGGCGAGGGGAACGGAGAGGGGCGGGGAACGGGAAGGGGATTGGGGAGGGGACTGACTATACCATCCCCTACCCGATCCCCAAAATTGTTTTTAAAAAATCTACATACCCTACCCAATCCCCGAATCCCCTACCCATTCGGGGAGGGGATGGGTTGGATTGGGGTGGGTCGGCCGAGATGGCCAACGCTATATACTAGCCCTGGACATAACTTAGCATATGAAAGGGTTGAGAAAAAGTAAATCCTGCATTTGCTTTGGTGCATTTTCAGTTGAGCCCTCGGAAACAACCACAAGTTTTATATTGATCAAAGGTCAAAACACTTAACTCAGTACAGGGTTTGGTAGCAAATCAATATATTTGGTTAAGCTTCTTCACTCCACATTAAGAGCCTTGAGCTTTGAGCATTCCTGGAGAAATTCCAGCAATTTTGGATCCTATGGTATATTCCGCAATTATGGCTTGAGTCAATAGACGGACATTCAAACAGTGCATCACTAGGACCATAATGGCTAGAAACAAATTGTGCCAGCTAAAAACTTAGTTACACAGATCCGTGTGGCAGTGTTGTTAAGCCTCTCGAATGTTCTAGGCAACAAAATTCATCGTCAGGGTTGTTTTGCTTGGAAGGGTGGAGGTGTATTACCTGAAACGTGCAACGCAACAGAGGTAACGACAGATGCTGGATTTAGCCTTCTTTTACGCGCTTCCTCCCCTTTTTGGTTAGACAACAATTGCCTTACAAGTATAACCATGATTAAAAGTCTCGAAACAAGTCTCTTAAGCAGTTTTAGTGTAGTTCTCAATGAGTTGAGCATCAGCCTCGAACTGATCATCAACAGCAGATTTTTGTAGATACGAAATCTTCTTGTAGCCTGACTACAAAGGTGGAGGTGGGATTACGATTCGATTCATTCGATCCTTTTCAGTAATTGGCTTTTCACCAACATCACGATAGCGAGAAACTATGAATATGATTCGATTTCTTAATGTTGTGCATTCAGTAGTACTTACTATCTTGCTGTGGAATTGTATAGTACTGTAGGATGAATTGTGAGCTTTGGACAGCTAATCCATACACGAGAAGACGTGCTACCATCTCCATCGTAATAGCCATCGAAAGAGGCTGAAAGACAAAAACGGAAACCATGGATTCCCACAGCGGACCGCCAAAATCCCTTTCTCATAATGAAATGGGATACAAATCAATCCAACTCTTTTCTCTTGCAAGTTATTGACAGAGAATCCTGGTAGAAAGTAACTCCATTTGAGGCTTGTTTGGGTCCACTGCAATGGGTAGTAATGTTGCCTCCCGGAATCATGCCTTTGATATGTGAGCTCTAATCGGTAACATATCAAAGGTTGCAAGAGCAGGACTGTTTATTCTGGTCTTACGGACCTAGGCGAGTTCATCTAAAAAATTAGCATGCAAATGACGTGGAAGTGATTTGTTGCTCTAGCTTTGCCCTTCCAAACAGAGATTTGCAAACACAGGGGCCTGACTTCAGCGGTTATATAACCCCTAAGAGTCTCCTATGAACCTAACCTCTTCTACAATTAATAGTAGAAGAAAATAAGAGAATTTTGAGCAGAAGAAAAGAAGTTGATATTGAAGAAATCAATGAGCCATATAGCATACGGCAGGAAAATCTCAATACTAACCCCAGAACTGACTTGTGGTTCAACTGCGACCCATCAAAAAGCAAACTGGCAGAAGCACTACCAAACATGCTAGAAATGGAGGTCAAATGAAATCTGAGGCTGTCCCCTTTTTTATTGCTTAAATCTAAAATAAACCCTCAACTTGGTGTCCCATTCAATTTGTTTCCACGTAAACAAAATAAAAAAATGCATAAGAGCAACCATCAAGAAAAACACTAAAACGTTGAAAACGTGCCTCTAAGTCAATTGGAATGAAGATATGAGAAGAAGTACCAAAAATTAGATCTTCAGTTTCTCAGTTTCTGACAGGTATGATCTCCTTCTTCTCCCACCCAATTCACTCTCATCTTCATTGTCTCCAAAAACTCACCACATTACAGTTATTTTTCAGCTTTTCCTCATCCCAAATGGGGAGAAGAAATCGTTGAAAAAAAGGTCCATGAGGTTGTTGTGAGAATGCATTCGAAAAATAAAGTAAGCCTAATTCACAAAAAAATTCAAGCATTTGTGAGAATTGAACTTAGAGCGGTCATCACTTCCAGGATTGTTTTTGAGACATTCTCATCTCATACAGTCAATATGATTTAAGTTAACAACATGATGTCATTTTACAGAGAAATCTTCTGCAATGTATTTGAATATCTTTCAGAACTTGCAGAGGAAAAAAAATTTATAATGAAAAATATTGGCACATTGTCTTGTCTCCTTCGCTAACAGGGAAAGTACACAAAGCAATCAGATTGAAGCAACTTGTAATGAGCCCAAGATAAGTAACAAATGACTCAACCAAGTCCACCATCGGTTAAGAAACAATTGAATTTCAAACAGAAAGGAAGGACAAAGAATACTCGTTTATGTGTACCTTCCCAGCTCCAGATTTTTCCCCCGTTTCTGTTTTTGTTTACTCTTGAATCCTCAAGATGAGTGATAAATACCTTACGCACAAGGAAAATAGAGAGAGCTCTAGAATTTTATTGATGATTGATTGAATGAAAAACACAGGAGGGTTGCACCCTTATTTATACAAGTAGTAGGCCTAGCTAATAAGGTAATGCTTGGCTACCAAAAATATATCTTTGAGTAAGGACCAAGCAAAATAAAAGAAGGAAATAAAATAACTCTAGAAAACTAGAAAGTAGGAAACTAAATCGTGCCAAAGAAGCAACACTTAATAAGATACTCTACTAACATTATTCCCCAATAAAAGTTGCTAAAACAAGCGGCATATAAGTCTAAAAGAAAATTCTAGAATATCAAATGTTTCTATAAATTAAAATCTCCCAACCAAAGTTGCCATAACGGAAGATCTTCTCAATGATTCTTTCTTGATTTGCGCTTATCAAATCTTCCCATAAAATCTATAGCAATCTGTTCTACATCACCATAGGAAGTGTCCTCTTCCTCAAAGGACCTGTCCTCTTTGGTCAAATGAATGGACTCATTAAAGCTACAATAACCATAGGAAGTGTCGTCTTCCTCGATGGAGCTGCCCTCTTTGGTCGAATGAAAGGGCTCCTTATCGCCACAATAACCATAGGAAGTGTCCTCCTCCTCAGTCGAGTTATCCTCCAATGTGACAAAAGAAGAAATCGCAGGCATCTGGCACTATCCAATCTTCCTCGTGACTATACACTAGGGGTGAAGCCAAACTCTCCACGTATGAAGCAAGATAACGGCCATATCCACTCCATGGGAGAGGAATATCCCTTTTTGACATTTCATCGGGATTGTACACTAACAATTGATAGCCACGCACTGAAATAAGAAGTTCTCCATCTTTCGTAAAGCACAATGGCACCAAGCACCCGTAATATGACCTCGGTGAGATCCCAAAATCGTTAGATATAATAAAAGTTCTCGTCCATGACTCTACCACACCATGGTCTTCCATCACCAACACCTCGATATAAATGGGTTTTAATTTAGCAGGTTCAGCTTCAAAAATGAAATCATGTTCATCGCCAACGTAACCAGGTTCAACTTCATCACCCCCTTCACAAACATAACGTGCCACACAAAGACATCCCTCCAAAACTCCCAACCCTATTACAATGTGTTTTCCTTTGTTAGGTACTGGTGGCATCGGCAAACCTTCAAATTCATCTGTAAGCGGATCAAAATAAACAATCCGGGTCAGGGTTGGAAAGTTGATAGTAGGTTTTGCATTTTCAGTGATCAGCCAATGCAACTTTTCATTCACTACAGGTCCAGAATTCACGCTCTCTGTATGCTTCTTCACGGCAATAGAGTTGCAAATCATCTTGTCCCATTTTCTTCTCCTGCAACTAATTACAGTGACCGATCCATCAAAATCCACCATTACTGCCTTGTAATCGTCAGAGTAGGAATCATAACAGAGCCCAGATTCAGGGATTCTACAAGTACAAAGCGAGAGCACATTCCATCTCCTATCACTCTGAGCAGAGAGCACTTTGGCCCAATGCCTGATTGTAGGGTTCCATAAGTACAAATCGGCCAAATATATTACAAGCAACAAGCCATTGCATGAACCCAATATTTTTAAAAAATTGGGTGCGCACTTAATTTTATTGGCCTTGAGAGGAAGAGTATCGCTCGACCAAGTGTGTTGTCGGTCATTGAAAGAGTAGAACTCGCCACGTTCTTTACTGGTAAAATGGAGGTGCCTTTGGGATGGAGAAGATAGAGTAAATTTAGGATTGGAGATTAGAGATCGCCATAGCTTTGAAACGCACCTGAATCGGAGAAGGGATTCGGGGGGCAGACGCGAGAGAATTTCGATCACCAGTTCTTCTGGCATGTTTCGATGCTGCCGCCTTGATGCCATTACAAAGATGCGGATGCACAACGCTTCTGTTTCTTTTCTCTCTCTTTCAATTGCAGTTAGGGTTTTTGGGTTCAGTGCATCTCCGATCCTTAACACCCCCACCCCCCTTTTTTTTTCACCTAAATTTAGGGGGCGTTCCACTAACAAAAAATTGTTTTTTTAAAAAATTGAGACAGGTCATTCTCTCACAATACATCACATAAAAAACCGTGAAAAATCAATTTTTTCAAAAAACCGCCTTAGTGGAACACAAATTGAATCTTAAAAATGTTGTTAGAAATAGAGAGAACAGAAGTGTATAGGGTGGTAATTAACCCAATACGTAATAGTCTTATTTATATTATGAGGGATCTCAGTACAAGACTAAATTAGTCAATGTGGGACAAATACTAATATAAGCTATTCTATCAGGAAATAACATTTGGTGTGCACAAGTGGTGTACCCATGACATTTTCCCTTAGTAGGGAAAACCGTGTTACCGTGTTTAGTTCTAAAAAAGGATGAACGAAAATATTCAAATTCTTATTTACCTTTCCTCCCATTTTCTCTTCAATTTTCCTTCTAATATCCTTCTTAATTATTTTTCCTTCTTTTCTATTTCTTTCTCTAAGTTCCAAATAGAACCTTAAATTGAATCAATTAAGTAAAAACTCAAAGTATGAACATCTCCCGCAAAACCTAATTTGTACCCGAATATACCATATTTTTTTTTTTAACACCCAATGACATTCATGTAAATAAGACAAGGGAGAGAAGCTCAAATCAATAGTTTCGGCACAGCTTCGACGCCGCTAGTAGCTCCAACAAAGCTTAGATCAATAGCTCAGGGCTATGGCGAAGCTCATTAGTAGCTCAGGGCTCCAGCAAAGCTCATATCAGTAACTCAGCTTAGTGGTCGAAAGCAGCTATCAAAGCTCCGGCGAAACCTCTCTCTCTCTCTCTCGAATAAAATGGAGAGGGATTTGGGTAGTCCCTTATTTAGGCAAAAAGAAATGGATAAAACTCAAAATGGGAAGTCAGAATTGGAAATGGCCATGGAGTGCATGGGACTTAAATCCCAGGCCTATCAAACTCCTTTGGGAAAGTTCACGGGAGTTCCACACTCACTTTAATTAGGGCCCCAGCAGTGAGATTAATTCTTCTAAACCTAATAGTAGATGATGAGATTAAACGTTTTAGAATTAATTCTGATGTGCGTATACTATTCCGAACACCAGAACTATCAAAAATAAGACAGGAGCCACCGGTATCCCCGTTCTAGCTGTGATTTTCCCACCAGCTAGGGGTGAAAAATTAAACCAGTTTACCTAACCAAAAATCAAGACCGGAGAGGTTTGAGTTTCAGACAAACCAAAGGAAATCGGTATGATTTGGTTTGCCACCATCCAATCCGATATAATCCGGGTCAGACTGGATTTATATACATACATAACAATAAAACAAAAATAGGTTTATGTTATGAGTATTCTTTAACATTTGATATTGTTTTTAATTATCTAATGTTGTTTTTAATGGCTATTTCAATCACCCTTTAGTTGTTTTAGCATTTTGCTAATGTTGGTTGGCAAGTAAATTGTGCTATCGTTGCCATATTGTCTTAGAGAGTAACTGTTCGTGGTTTGCTTACTTTTTAAGCTAGTTCAACAAAAATGTATGGGTGATTTGAAAAAATACAGAATCCATTTGATTGAATGTCGTTGCATGCAGCATGAGTAAGAAACCAAAAAAACCGGAATAAATTTGTCAAACCAAACAAACGGAACCAAAGTGAATCATTAATATTTGTGATATGGTTCCTTCTTTACATGGCAACTATTTTGTTCAACAAACATGTTCCAAGGTGCGCTTTCATGCAGAATAAGCTTATCACCTTGGATATCAGTGATGCTGCTTGCATTGTGTGTAAGAATGGTAGTTCTGAATCTCACCACCATTTGTGTTTTGAATGCTCCTTTTCAAAATCTGTGGCATCACGAAGTCCATTCTGAAATTACCATTGGCTGCAGCTATCTGTAACATCTGGGGTGAAAGAAATTGGTGGAATTTGCATGAGTATGTACACAATTCATTCGGGCTCTCTTAGTTTAAAAATCTTTTGTTCTATTAGGATTTAGGAACTCCATTCTGGCATGGAGAAACATCAAGCCACGTCTCGTAACAGCGACACTTTCAACCTTTGGAATGTGCCGCATAGTGTTCTTGAGGCTTCACCTTTGAAATTTGGTTTTGTAGCTAGTATTGCCTCGGTAGTTTTGAAGAGAAAAACTTCACCATATAACAAGTGAAAGCAACTGACTTTTATCCTGTGCTTCAAATGTGAGGCCAATGACATCCAACTCAAAAGGAAAGAAGCGTAAAATACTGGTTAGATTTGAAGTATTCAGCAGTAAAAATCAAAATAAGAGGAAACATTCAGCAGTAAAAATCAAAACAAGAGACTTCATGTCGGTCTTCAAAGACTCACCCCCCTGTAGGCTATGCAGCGCAGAAACAGAGCGGGGGACAAGGACACGGATATTGGACATAGTTTTGCATTTTGTCATCACCCTCTCTCGACGAAAAAAGCAAAAACAATTTCCTCAAATATAAAAATCTATTGGAATCATTGCACCAAACAAAAAATTCTGATCGAAGAACACATGCATTACACAACTTACCAAAAAAACATATGCATCACACCCCTCTCATAAGAAATTCGTACAACAAAGAAAGAAGAGTAGCTAACATGAGACATCGAGATTTGAGACAAACTTTTCAGTTCAACATCATAGAATGACCTTCATAAACTATTGCTGCAATCCCAGAGAGCCATCTTGAGGCTTTTTGAAAGAGAGATAGAGACGTCTCTTTGGTCTGTCTATGGGCTTGGAGAAATCTTGATCAAATGGCTCTAAATTGAAAAATGACAACTAAAATCTAAATGCACTATTGGGCTTTTTAGTTTTTAATGATTTACGGGACATGTCATTCTTCCCAGATATATCAGCTTAAAAAAGCTCAAAAAGTCAAACTCAGTAGAACGAAGCCTAGCAGTTGGAATGAATAACCCAATGGCGGCCAAGAGAGAGGCCAATTTGGCTTTGAAACCATTACACCAGATTTTCCCAAAAGAAAAATGCAAAATACTATTGGAACAAGCCAAAAACTAGATTTGGCTATAGAAATTTATCTGCGATAGTCAGTAGGTAAACCGTTAGAAAAGGGAATCAAAGAGAGGATCAATCGGCTTTTTTTCATTCTAGCAAACAAGGTATCATCTGTTTCTAAACCACGTCAAGCTCCCTTGTTCTCACAAGTTCAACAACCCCTTATTTTAAACTAAAGAAGGCCTAAATGAATGCAGCACAATATTTGTTCAAATTATCTGTTCTCCCATTTTCAGGTTATATTCTCAAACCACCAGATAGCGGAGATAACTTGTAAGCAAAGAGATCAATTGATGTTGGAGCTTGACATGATTCATATAGCCAAGAAAAACAAAAAAGGAAAGTCATTGATGCGGATGATATATCCTATAGCCGCGGAGCTTCAGAGTGTCTTATGAAGACCCAGCACTTCTTCGTGTCAGGGTAATCAAACAGAAACTGTTGGGCAAATTTCTCTTTATGTTGCAAAACCTGACATCTCTTCTATCTCCAAGTGGTGAAAGTAGCAAATAAATGTATGGCACCTTGCTGATATATGACCGGCATCTCCTGCTTAAGACCTTGGTATTTTGATGGCTTTATGTTTCCTTAGCAAGATAGCAAGTAATACCGAATGGACAAGCCTATGTAATTGAATCCTATTCATGTTTTCTCACAATTGTGATGTTGCTGAAAAGCCATTTATAGAAAGGAGTGAATCGAACGCTAATGGCATCTACTCCTTGTGCTCAGGCTGTAAGATGATTTCATACCAACAACTCTGCTAATGATAGTATTTGAGGCTGATGCTCAACTCATCCGGGACTGCACTAAAACTACTTAAGCCACTTATTGTTTTGGTTAAATAAGTCATTTGGCTTTTCTTTTCTTTCTTTTTTTTATTCAAAATGTTCTCGCATTTCTTAGTTTCGTGCCAAACTTTTGTGAATCAAAATAAGGCACTTGCAATCTAACCAAAAAGGGGAGGAAGAGCATAAAGAATGCTAATACAGTATCTATAATACCTCTGCTGCCTTGCAGATTTCAGGTAATACTCGTTCCACCTGTCCTGGCATAAATAATGCAGACAACAACAATGAATGTGGTAGGTCCAGCAAAATCTCCTTGCATAACGAAGCCAACCGCTGATGATGAATTTTGCTTACCAAAACTGCAAAACGGATCAGTGTAACTAAATTTTTAGCTGGTATAAAGTCAGTCTTTGGGAAATTGGACACCATCTGTTCTTGGAAAAGATAAGATGTTCATTAAACATAGAAAACGAACAGAGTTCAGTTACAAGACTAAGCAAAAAACAAAAAAATTCAGCATCTCCAGAAGTTATTGCTCAACCAAAAATCTATAAGGCCGGAATAAAACTGAATAAAAGATGGGTCTTGCTGACCGCCGCCTACTAGGAGGAGCGTAATATGTATATAAAGACAAACGAGTTTGGATTTCAATATACATCTCACGGATATTAATACACTTTTATCAGATATCGATACATCATTTACACATTACCTTCCACCCGAGCATTTTCCATAAAAGATAACCTAATTGCAGCTTCAAGCATCTGCAAATTGAAATTACCAGTTACAAAGGTCACCACTTCACATTCTCACTGTACACAGCAAATATTATTAAAGTTAATGACATGAGGTACTTTTAAAGAGTGAATCTTCTGCAAAGGTGTTGAAAATATACGACATTTGCAAACCTCAAAAACTAAAAATAAATAAATATTGGGGCATTGTCTTGTCTTGTTTGTTAGCACGTAAATTATATAAAGCAATCCGATTGAAGCAACTTGTAATGAACCCAAAGAAAGTGATAACTGACTCAACCAAGTCCAACATACGTTAAGAAACACTTGACTTTCAAACAGAAAGGAATGACAAAGGAGACTGTTTACGCAAATTACACTGAATACATGTTTTTCCCCTGTTTCTTTTTCTGCAAAGTATTGAATATATCCAAAATTTGCAAAGGCCAAAAACTAACACGTCAATCATACAAAGCAATCAGATTGAAGCAACTGATAATGAACCCCAAATAAGAGATAATTGACTCTACCAACTCGACTAATCATCAATAAACACTTGAACATCAAACAAAAAGAAATGACAATGAATACCTGTTTATGGAACCTCGAGCTCCAGATTTTTTTCCTTTTTCTTTTTACGCTTGCTCTTGCTTACGCTTGTTACTTCGTTTTTAGCTATGATTTTCTACTTTGCTATTTGTTTTTTTCTCTCTTGCTGATAAGAAGTAATGCCACGCTTTTGTTTTTTCATTTAGCATTTCCTCATTTTATTTAATATTTTCAGTAGACTTAGAACATGCAATTGTCCTCTTCCTCAGTGGAGCTGTCCCCTTTGGTCGAATGACAGGACTCCTTATCACTCCAGTAACCATAGGAATTGTCCTCTTCCTCGATGGAGCTGTCCTCTTTGGCCGAATGGAAGGATTCCCCATCACTATCAGAACCAAAGGAGATGTCGTCTTCCTCGATGGAGCTGTCCTCAAAATCAGTACTGGAACAGAAGAATATACTCCAGGCATCTGGCCCTTGCACTACCCAATCTTCCTCGTGACCATACGTAGCGGGTGAAGCCAAACTTTCCATGTATGAAGCCATATAACTGCAATTTTGATTCCTTACAAGAGGGACATCCCTTTTTGACATTTCATTGGGATTGTAAACTAAAAATTGGTAGGTATCCACTGAAACAAGAACTCCACCATCTTTTGTAAAACAAAATGGCACCAAGGCCTTGTAAGATCGCCACGGGAAGATCCCAACTTCACAAGATATGATGAAAGCTCTGGTCCATGACTCTACCACACCATGCTCTTTCATCACCCACACCTCGATAAAAATGGGTCGAACTTCATCAAGTTCATCTTCTAAAGTAAAAACGTGTTCTTCCCAGACGTGGCGAGCCATACAAAGACGTCCCTCCAAAACTCCCAACCCTATTCTATGGGTATCGTGTTGCCTATTGTTAGGTGCTTCCGGCATCGGGAATCCTACAAATTCGTCTGTAAGCGGATCAAAATAAACAATCCGGCCCGGGGTTGGAAAGCAGCCAATGATCAGCCAGTGCAACTTTTCATTCACTATCACTACGGGTCCACAATCCAAAAACTCTCTATGATCCCCGTCCACCTTAAGAGGGCTACAAATCGTCTTGTCCCATATTTTCCTTATAAAACTAATTACAGTGACCGAGCCATATTTATCCACCGATACTGCCTTGTAATCGTCAGAGTAGGAATCATAACAGAGTCCAGATACATTCATAAAATGATGACCAAAGATACTACCCACCTCAAGCGAGAGGACTTTCGTGCATAGCATGATTGTAGGGTTCCACAAGTACAAATCAGCGTAATAGCTTACAAGCAACAAGCCATTGCACGAACCTAAGATTTGAACACGATGCCACATGCCTCTTTCGTTCATTTCCTTATTGTTGACGTTACGAAGCATTCGTCCGACAGGAATAGGACCGGTCGACGAAGTGTGATCGTCATCGAAAGAGTAGAAGAACTCGCTATAATTAGGATGATTGGCAATATAGAGGTGCTTTTGGGATGGAGAAGATAGAGTGAATTTAGGATTGGAGATCAGAGATCGCCATAGCTTTGAAACGCACCTGAATCGGAGTAGGGATTCGGGTGGTAGACGCGAGAGGATTTCGATCACCAGTTCTTCTGGGATTTCGATCGCCATAGTTTGGGTTTGGGTTCATGGGATGGGAGAGTTATGAACCGCCGTAACGCAAGAAGACGAGGAAGATGTGAGAGAGTTTCCAATGAACCACCGATGATGGCGGTACGTAGCTGGTTCGCAGGGTGACTCCGGTCCCCAGGTGTTTGAATGAGTTTTGAAAAGAAATTTTTGAGATAATGTTTGGTTGAATTTTTGAAAATGAGAATAATGAGATAATGATTAAAGAGATAGAGAGAAAAATGAAATAATGAGGTAATGAGTAGGAAGAGATTCTGATAGAATCTTTTTAAAAAGAATTTTTGAAAATGGGAAAAAAAAGGAAAGAGAATAGGGCCTAATGAAGGAAAATAAAGGAAAGGAAAGGGAAGCAAAATTTTTTAAAAAAAAATCATCTTCCTTTGATTGGTTTGCGAGGAAAAAGAGAGGGGTAAAAACTTTTTTTTTTTGAACTAAAAATTTTCTTCCTAACTTTCCTCAATTTTTCTTTCTTTTTTCCAATCTGTTCTTTTCTTTTCTTTTCCCTACCTACCAAACAGAGCCTAAGTTTCGAGTTTTGACATTAGGTATTGTGGTGATACATATTTATGCTCACTTGTATTTAGGTGGTGCCACGGTGACAGCCAGTCAATCCTCACGGACAGAAGTTATGGCTTGAATCGGACATTCCACTAGCTGGTCGGGAGCCCCTATGATCGCACCTAGGGGATGCAACCACCTATTTTTTTTTTACCAAAAAAAATAAAAAGAATTTCCAATGAAGGAGTACTTCTATTTTTGTTTTTTCAGCGATAGATGGAGTAAATTAAGAAGGTGTTTGGAACCTTGTTTTTTACCTTTTCATTTTGACATTTCCTAGTAAATTAAGAAGGCGTTTGGAACCTTGTTTTTTACCTTTTCATTTTGACATTTCCTAGTTGTGGCTGTTTGGGAAATTCCAGGCAGGCATAACATTCTACAAAAACTAAAAGAAAAGCCAGAAGTAGGGTGTGTTTGGCACATTATTTTTTGCATTTTCGTTTTTAGTTTTCTACTTTTGGCCTTTTGGAAACTCAAAACACATTTTATGAAAATGCATTCTCATTTTCGAATGAAGGAGAAGAGAAACCAAAAGTAGTATTGCCGGGGGTGATAGTATTATATTGTATGGTTGCATTGACGTTGGTGCGAGGCGGATGATACAGAGAATAACTATAGCCCACAACTTTGTTTTGCTTATTTTCTTGCAAAAATTTCAGGTAATGTGGTATGAAGCTCGATGGATTTTTCTTATGGAGAGACATCATCAAAGTTCTAAAAATATTTATGTTTTATGGCTCAAAAAAAAAAAAAGTTCTAAAAATAAAAACCAATAGCAACCTGGTTTCTTTTTTTTTTTTCTGTTTTTTTCTTTTTCTTTTTTCCTGTGTGTGTTGAGGAAGCACGTTCACATCTCCAACAACACCTCATCAAGCTAAAAGATCAAAGAATACAAATCTATTCGATTTCAAAACCAAGAAAAGAGTCCCTTCGGGGACGACATCCGATAAAATTGTAACGATACAGACAAAACCAAGAAAAGAGAAAAGGAATGAATAAACAGATTAAAGGGAAACAAAAAAGGATCTCCTCGCGAGCTAACAGCTACTTTAACCGACATTTACAGAGTAAATTTTACAAACGAATTGTGACACCAAGGTAAGAACACCAATGACAACTACTGGTAAAATAAACAAAACGAAATGAGAAAATGAAGAACTACAGAGGTTGCTGCTTACGAAGCTTGCTCCCAACATAGAGCAGGTGTCTGATATTTGTTGAGGGATAATGTTGGAGTAATTTGAGATTAGAAGTGAAATCACCAGCAAGTAATCGCCTCCGGATGAGAATCAGCATGGCACAACATATCCGAAGTAGAGTTTCCTGCATTGAAAGTACTGATATATGAGGTTCGCACTTCCAAGTACTACCTCGCATGTTACGAACTCAGAGAGATCCTCAAAAATAGTAAGAGCATGCGCGCGCGCGCACAAGCGAGAGAGAGAGAGAGAGAGGGAGAGAAACAATCCAAAGATCTCACACTGAAAGCAAATAAGGGCTCATTTGTTTGCCCAAAAATAAACTGAACCTATACAAAATTCATAGGATACCTATGCAATATACCAGCACTGGACATCATAACTCAGCATATGAAATGGTTGAGAAAAAGTAATCCTTGCGTTTTGCTTTGGTGCATTTTCAATTGTGTCCTCAAAAAACAACCACAAGCTTTATATTGATCAACGGTCAAAACACTACTACCTCATGAAGAGGACACCATCCAGACTTGTCATCCCGTCTCAAAAGGCTAGTAAATCTATACGACGGACAAACAGACATCCAAATGACTCAAGAGATTCCTCTTTCGGTGTTTCTACGCCTAATATGATTTCAATGAGTCAATGATGCATAAACTCATCTTTATATTTGTAGCATATGACCCCCCGTCAAAAAAAGGACCATTGGTGAAAATAAACCTAACTCCAGTACTAGATCACTTCGTCAACCGCCAAAGAGTAATAGACAATATATGGTAGATCACTGTTTAAAATAAACATATCATCTATCAGATCCATAGCCGCACTAGTCTCATGAAAATTGTGCACTGCATTCTTTTCAAGAGAGATGTGACTTCGCTATATCCAAACAACTGAGAGCTAAAAGTAATACAAGCCATCATTTCCATAGGAATTTTTTTTTTTTCCTAAGTCTCCCGTATCTTGGGGTGCGCCTCACCACGTGACGGGAGGGTTTTGAAAACAACAATTCCTTTTTGATCACCACACAATCCTACTATCGGGACTACTAAATATTATAGGAATAAGCTCTGGTAGAGCAAACAAGAAACTGTTATAAAATAGACAAGTAAAATAATTGAAATTAACGAAAATACACATTGTAGGAGAGATTAACTTACTTGAGGACCTTCGGGGTCACTTAAGAGCGCATCCCAAATAACAAGAATATCAGCAAAATCGAATTCTTGCGTCAAGAGAAGAGTAATCCATCTGAATGAATAAAACTGAGGATTGACCTGTTATTTTAAAGATCAAGCCACGGCACAACACGTTCATCAGTTTCAAACTTGTGGAGGATCACCAGCCATAGCAAAGCTTCAGGGCAACGTTTGCCCAAGAATGCCAGCCATAATATTAGGATAGGGACATCCAGTTGCATAAAAAAACTGAATGAAGATACAAGATTGCGACAAAATCAATGACCCCAAAAGATAGAAGATGACAGCAACATCACCACCAGTACCATAGTTATCGAAATCGTGCGATTCGCGATTCGAATCGTACGATTCGGTATTTAGGGTGTTTTCGATACGAACCGATACTATGAATCGCATAGAATCGTGCACTGAATCGGTGAATCGTGAATCGAATCGTAAGAATCATACGATTCAGTTCAATTTTAAACCCATGTTTTGCATGTGGGCCAAAATGAAATAATTGATAAATTGTGGGGTTTTCTTTAATATTTCTGGCATATAAAGGGTCGACTCTCTTTTCAGAAGCTTCCATAGCACTTTTCAAAAGATTGTACTGGAAAAGGTTATAATTTTGCACCTACTGGGAAGACCACGACCACATCCCTTGCTATAAAAGCAAGCGTCTTGCCTATTTAGACCACTTGATCATCTATTTATCTTCTTAAACATTTATTTTATTGATTCCAACTTGAAATCTACACTTTATATGCATTTTTTAAAAAATGACCGAATCGGATCGATTCACGATTCGATTCGATTCACGATTCGCACCCGGACCATTTCGATTCTTGATTCGATTCACGATTTGACAACTATGACCAGTACCAAGGTGGAAATTTCCTTATCACATTGATACATATTATGCATTCAGTTTTCCAGAACAACAGTTAAAGTGGATGCTGCACTACTATTCATACAGGATTTAGCAAACCACTTTCTAACCTAACCATAGCGAGCTGCCAATTAAGGTGGCCCACTCATTCAGATACCTTCTCTTTGTCCCCCAAGGAGTGGTGTAATACAAAACCAAACAAGTGTCTCACATAAGACATCATAAGTTTGACAATGTATCTTACCCACAGAGAACAGGTACTTATAAACCCACAAAATAACGAGGGCAAAAAAAAAAATCATATAGTTTCAACTTATACGGAATTCATATTGTCTCATTTAATTAAGAATCACATTACACAATGTTAAAGCATCCAACTCAAAACCAATTGGCAATAAGTGGAGAAGCCACCCAAGCTCATATACTAGTTTTAGAGTTTATAATTAACCAATGCGGTACAAGCTCTAAAACTCGCCCGCACGAGCGACCCCTGACTCGCACGTGGAGAAATAAACAACTGATCCATAACACATGGATCACAAAGAAAAGGTGCGCATAACGCATAAAACAACGGACTAATCAATCAAGAGTCTTCTCCAAAAGCATTTGAAGCCTAGCTCTGATACCATGTCAAAGCATCAAACTCAAAAGCAATTGGCAATGTGGAGAGGCCGCCTAGGCACATATAAGCTAAATACAATGCAAGATCTACGGCCAACCCTAATACCATGTTAAAGCATCCAATTCAATATCAATTGGCGCCACCCATACTCATATACTAGTTTTCAGGTTATAATTAACCAATGTGGAACAAGATCTAACATACCATACACAACAAGTTTTCCACTATCTGGAGCTAAAAGTCCAACAATCAACAAAGACAGGATCTTTTGAATAATTTAGTCTCATGACTGATGTCTATTTAATACACACAATTTTACACCAGAAAAAAATACATAAACATACACCAGATATATGCAATACAAACACATCCATCACGGCATCTAACTCAAATGGCTAACACACTTACTTTGGTTGTGACCTCAAGATGACGCCAGAGCTCCTCATCATGTTCCTTTAAAAGCCTCGACAACTTTGAAATAGTGGAACGGATTCCAACAACACTGTTGTCAAGTTGCTGACAGAAAAGATCCCTGAATCCGCTTAATAACTCAACAAAACAAAAAAACGTATCCGCTTCTGCTAAGGCCTGAAAACTCCAGAAAATGACCATTTAAAAAAAACTCAAATATATCCAATTATTAGCAGTACACCATACATGATACACTCTAGTATTCTACTAGCATTAATGGTTTGTTCTCCCATCTAACTATGAAAGAAATTACCTACATTGGAGAAGTTAGTACCAATGTTTTTCTTTCTTGTTCTTTTGAAGGGAAGTAACAATGTTTATGACATCATTCTAACGCCAACGACTGATACACGATAATTCAGGTTTGCACATTCCTCAGACATGGCATTATAACCCAAAGCAGTACATAGCAAAAGCCACCCAAAAAGTGATCACTAACTGAAAAGTGACAATTGAAATGATTTGTTCACCCATCAAAAGAGGGTAAAGAATACTCCACTCTCATTTGTGAACATAACAAGGGTCCCATCAAAAAGTAACTCCACGCTCAAGAAAGTGTAAGGATCCTACGAACCTGGCACGATCTCTAAAAGAGGGTGAACAAGTCAGACTTGGTGATTACTATTGCAAATCTTGAAATACATCTTGAAACTGAATGAAAATTCAACTACCAAAAAAAAAGGCACGTGCAATTCTCCAGTCTACACTAAGTACACAGAGCGCAAAAATCTATCTACAGGCAGCGATGGTCCAAAAAAGTACTCATTAGTGATACAACAGTCCAGAAATTAGAAAACAGAAGAACAAACAAGACCCATTCTCACCGCATTTTCCTCATTAGGATCATTCCTAAACACATAGAATAAAGGTGCCAGAATTTCGTTCATCCCTTGCACATATCTTATACCAGGATTCAACTTTGCAAATACAATTAATATGTTCTTCAAAGCCTCCTGAAAGAATTAGAATATTCGCCTCAGATAAAGAATTCACGTTTCCATCAAATTCATATTGTATAAGAAAAGCTCACCTGATTTGACTTTGCAAATTCCGACTCCCCTGAGAAAAAGTGCAAGTCTGGATGTGTACGCTTCACATCTCGGTCAATCTGCTCTATGAATTCCGAGTCCTACAAAATTGGCAGTGTTAAAGCCAACTAATGCACCAATCAAAATGCACCACATGTAACTGGTATTCAACTGTATCACTATGGACAGCAAGGGTGGAGAGTGATATACACTATATACCCTGCTGTGGCAAGAGAAGCTATAGTTTTGAACAATCCACCAAAATTAAACAAGGGCAGACTGCAGTTAATGGCTAGATAGCCAGACCGAGCTGACAAGTTTGCAATCACTGTTGTGAATAGAAATAAAAAGCTCATACCACATATCTGAGAGAAAATTATAGATGTGGAACAAATTTGTGCAACAAATAGTTACGAATCCTGCCCAGATTTCATAGCTAAACATCAACCCACCCAAAAGACATCTAAGTATTCCCTCCATCCCAATTTGATAGTCCACAAAGAAACTACATGCAATTTTCAAACTAAAAAATAATGTACTTACAAAAAAATTTTTTTTATCAATATGGATCTTGTTTGATAGATCTCATTGAGAAATTTAATATGGTGCCAAAAAAAATAAATAAATAAAAAATTATTTTGGTAAATACATTATTACTTTAATTTGAAAATTGCACGTAGTTTCGTAGTGGACTATCAAATTGGAACGGAGGGAGTAGTATCTAGGACGAAGATTACAATACTGTATTCTCCGTTCTTTCCCCTAGTCCATGGCAACATGGAAAGGGCTCAAAAGAAACCAAAGTGGATAAGGGGCCCAAAGAAAGTTCGGAAACTAAACATTCAAAATTGGTCAAGAGTTCAAGTTTTTTTACATAACTGTCAGAGTGTCACACGTTTCATACCTGGAAGAACAGATTCCAGATGCTGGTCTTCCCAAGACTTAAAGGGTGCTCTCCATGAGTAATCGTTGATCTTGAGAGGAGAACACGGGTAACATATTTTGATTCCTCATTTTCAAAACTTGAGGACTTCTCCAACCTCCTTGTGATTTCTGACTGACTAGCACAGAAACATTCATAAATCCTTTTTTCTAAATAAATGAAAACAACAGATGCAATTCTAAGATAAACAGAAAGCAAAGTTTTAACACCAGTGAGCGTAGTCTGTTTCAGAATTTCACTCTTCCCTTACCATATAGTAGCACTATTTACTGGAAATAGAAACTGTGACGTCTATATTATTCACCAAAAAAATGTGTCGGGTTAAAATGGAGAGGAATGAAAATTGCAAAACATTATTACTGCACCAACTGGGCAATAAGACAAAAAACAATTACAAACTAAACCAAACCGACGCTGAAGTCTCAATCAAGAACGATTTACAGAAATGAACAAAATGGGGACTTGATCCGTGCATAGCCTTCAGTTAAGACCATCAAGATCAAGTTCACTCTTATGAAAGAGGTTATAAGGCTCCAACTCCTAATGGTGGATATAAGAAAAGGAACAGATGAGGGCAACTAAGCAAGTCGCTCAATTTTGCTAAGTAGTAGTGACTACAAAGCTTTATCGTAGTGAAATTACCAAGAAATCTCACTAAAACCAAATATAAGTCATGACGGACTGATAATCAGTAACCCCGTATTTGAACAGCCCAGTTACAGGAGGAATAAAGATTTGAGCTCCACTGATAATGGTTTTTCATCCAACTGAATAAAAAGAAAATGGTGACAACAACAGGTTTGGGAAGCAATTTCTGGAAAGTCATTTCACTAAAGATAATTGTACCCTGCAGTGCATGGCAGATATCTATAGTAACCCCAAATGGTCCTTGTTTGCTCCTAGAAAATTTTTAATGCGGGTAACAAAGGCTCCTTCAATGTTCCCAATGAAAAAAATAAATAAAAGGAAGAAGAAGATAAGATTGTGTATGAAGATATAACAAAAAATGGATCCGACTTACAGGATTCATCAAAAGCTCTTCTCTGAAATGCTTATATTGAGACCTCTTCTTAGCTAATTCTGATAACCATAGCCCTCGATCCATTGGCAAATACCCCAATAAAAGCTGCTCAGCCACATTCAATAAACCAAAAGTGAAAATTCTACGCATTTTAAACATAACCAAATGCGGTTTCTCAATCTCTCTCTCTCTCTCTCTCTCTCTCTCTCTCCAGAATGTATCAGATAATCAGATACCCAAGTAACCCAACTTTTACACATATCTAACAACATCAATGGAAATACAAATAGTTACGAACCTTCCACACAGTAGAACGAATACCAGCACCACTTGGAATGCCCTGTGATGCAACTCTTCGCAATTCACCCATATTTACAACCTTTCTTGAAAGCTAAATTCAACAAAAATACACCCATTTAAAACACATACATAAAGACATACCCATTGAGGCTGCAATTATGGCTGAATTACAAAAATGTAGCGAACAGATAGGAAACCTATGGAGAAGGAGAGAGCACATAATAGTATTTCAAATATGGATGCAAATGGGAAAGAGGACACATTCTATGGGGAACGTAATCTCATTACCAAAAAAGAAGCTTATGGCACTGGCACAATTTTGTTTTCTGCTAGGCACTTAATATTGCATCTGGAAAACAGGAATTCTAATGAAGCTCAACACACGTCACATGACCTCAAAAAGTCTTATAGCTTCAAAGAAGCAACATGCAGGCCACAGGCTTGGACAGGAACATCAAGCCAGCCCCATTAAGGCAATAGGATACATGTCAATCAGTGTATATATAAGTACCTTATTCATACTGAACATTAGCAATTCTTCAGTTTGTCGCATGGGAGCTTATGCCTATGAAATTCTATCGGGTTGCTTTTTTAGGTTAGTTCCATCTTTTATTTTCAAGTGCTATTATATGGCACAAAATGGTACAGTTAGCTTTCGGGCCCATTATTTGTTTGACAACATACGAGCATAGGATTGGACTATATATCCAACGTGACCAAACATCGGGTGATTGGATAATACACATTTACGTCCTAAATTAAACATGCCTCGTATATATAAACCCACAAAGAATGAAAGATACAATACCACGGGGGCATCTTATTTTTACACCCATAGATTTTAGTCTAGTAGAGTTATGTATTGGGTTATTCCCTATAAGGCTATAAATCCAGAAAGTATGAAACATATATACCCTTCACTAGTAATTCTGTCAAACAAATGGGCTGCTAGAGTGCTTTCTTAAAGTTGGTCAATCAACAACCATGGCTCCAAGAAAGTCTTACAGAAACGTTTTAGACTCTACTTTGATGCTGATAAGATATTTCCAATTCTACCACTTAAAGTAGAAAAGAGAAAAGGGAACAAGTGGTGGCTGACTGGCTGTCAGGCGATCAATACCCCTATGGTTGTAAAATCTTTCTCTACTAAACCTGTAAACCAATATTATTACATTTGTAGTAAAATCATGTATATCCAGATTCGAACTCTTAAAAACATAAAGGGTCAACAAGTACAATTGCAAAAGTATGGTAAAATGCAAAAGTATGGTAAAAACAGATGGCAGCTATTGCTCTACATATCTTCAAAAGTCAGGCATCAAGAAATTGCAGTCAACGATCTATTATAATTGAACTCAGGGTCTAACTCAGGGTTTGCTCCCTCCTTTGGATAATCCATACGGAATTAGGATCCGTCTTTAACAGAGGCCTCACTAGTGAACGGTGCAATTAGTAGTTGCGCATAAACTGGTCCATACAGCATAAAAAAGATACTAATTGAACAAAAGGAGAGGGATATGGGGCTAATTAACCTCTAGTTCGAGCTGAGCTAGGCGAGAAATGTCTTCAGCGGAAGGACTCTCGTCATCACTATCATTACTGACCGGATCCCTAATTTCCACTTTTGGAGGCTCCGTTCTCACTGCGGCGGTGGTGGAAGTAGTGGTTGATTTCGAGGTAGAAGGGGAAGAATCGAGGAGATGGTCGTCGTCGTCGTCGTCGTCGTAGGGCGTAGCAGGAGGAGGAGTGGAGGACCAGATAGGGCTGTTGAGCCAATCGGGAACTCGCTTCTGAACCATCTTCTCGATTGAAGAGAGAGAGAGAGAGAGAGAGAGAGAGAATTTTCCAATGATTTCTAGAGCTGGGCGAGCACGAGCAGGAGCTGTTATTTCTCTGGAACCATCATAAACAATCCGCGGAGAGAGAGAGAGAGAGAGAGAGAGGTGGAGATATGGCCAAATGGGTGTGTCACTTGTCGATTACAAAACCGACTATGGCCGCACTCGTGTTAGTCGTGTATACACGTCATATGTACAGTACACCGGATTGTGTTGGAGACTTTTTGGAGGATTCCGAATGCCTGTACCGTATCCGTATGTACACACGAGTGTACACCGAATTGTATCCAAGGGTTTCAAATGCCCATACCATATCCGTATGTACACACGAGTGTACACCGGATTGTGTCCAAGGGTTCCGAATACTCGTACCATGCCCACTCCGAACTTAATTATATTTATATAATACTCCATCATGTGTATAGATATACTTTGAGTTTTTTAAAAAAACAAGTCCAAAGATTGTATTTGTTGATATTAATCTTTTTGTTTTGAGGATGGTTTTCATTTGTGGCCTTTTATTTTTAATTTTTTATACTTAAATGGTATTTTGTTATTGTAGCACACATAAATTATTTTTTTATATAATTCTTTCGTATTCACGTTATTTGGCTATGAATTTACATTAATATAAACTATCTCAAACGGGGGACATGTATGGTAAATGACTCTTGAAGATTTGTGGCACTAGGAATGAAACGTCATTTTGTTATTTCATTCTGTTCCTTTTCTTTATGCTCCTCCCCGGAAAATGATGAGACTCAATTGTGGTGTATCAACCCAAGGAAATGTCTAATCTTGTGGAGGGTATTTCCTTCAACTACTTGTGGAATATATCCCGGATGAGGGATAAGAGGATGAAAAAAGTTCAATGCAACATCTAGGAGCTCATCATGTCGATTTGGACCTGCGATTTATGTCGCATAACTTGCAGATAATAAAGAATGGCCGTTGATTCTTGAATACCATCAGGTCATGCCGCAACGTCGTAAGCATCCAACTCGTTAGAAAAATAGGATCATCATCTCCTCTCCTTTCGCTATATCTAAACTTCATAAGCAATTCGACGATGAAACAACCATCTAATACTATTATCTCGATCATTTCATTTGGATTGAGATTGGTTGGTTCATCATAATATTTACGTGCTCCTCGTTCTGATGAGCTGATAGTCATGCCATACTTTTTTGAACTACTCTCGCTTTCACGATCAAGAAGTGAAAGATTAAGTAAGCGGGCCAGCACGACACAACACAATTAAGTAAATGGGCTGGCACGGCACGGCATGCTTACAAAACGACACAACACGGCACGAATAAAGAAAAATTGTACGGCATGGAATGACTAAAAATGGGCACAACACGATTAACAACGGCACGGCATGACACAATTAAGTAAACGGGCACGACACGGCACGGCACGGTACAGAGCACGGTTGGCACGGAGGAAAAACGGCACGGCGCGCATGTTTGACACCTCTAGTCTTGAAGCTCTGTGGCACTAGGAATGAAATGCCATTTTGTTATTTCATTCTGTTCCTTTTTTTATGCACCTTCCTAGAAAATGATGAGACCCAATTGTGGTGTGTCAACCCAAGAAAATGTCTAATCTTATGGAAGGTATTTCCTTCGACGACCTGTGGAATATATATCCCGAATGAGGGATAAGAGGATGAAAAAAGTTCAATGCAACATCTAAGAGCTCATCATGTTGATTTGGACCTGCGATTTATGTCGCATAACTTGCAGATAATAAAGAATGGTAGTTGATTCTCAAATAGCATCAGGTCATGCCGCAACGTCGTAAGCATCCAACTCGTTAGAAAAATAGGATCATCATTTCCTTTCCTTTCGCTATATCTAAACTTCATAAGCAATTCGACGATGAAACAACCATCTAATAGTACTATCTCGATCATTTCATGTGGATTGAGATTGGTTGGTTCATCATAGCATTTATGTGTTTCTTGTTTTAATGAGCTGATAGCCATGCCATACTTTTTTGAACTACTCTCGTTTTTCACGATCAAGAAGTGAAAGATTAAGTAAATGGGCCGACACGGAAAGACACGATTAAGTAAATGGACCGTCACGGCACGAATAAAGAAAAATGGCACAGCACGACATGACTAAACTAAAAATGGGCACGACACGATTAAAAACGGCACGGCATGGCACGATTAAGTAAATGGGCACGACACAGCACGGTACGGAGCACGGTTAGCACAGAGGAAAAGCGGCACGACATGGCACGACGACATGTTTGACACCTCTAATCTTGAAGCTCTGTGGCACTAGGAATGAAACGCTATTTGGTTATTTCATTCTGGTCCTTTTTCTTTATGCTCCTTCCTAGAAAATGATGAGACCCAATTGTGGTGTGTCAACCCAAGGAAATGTCTAATCTTATGGAGGGTATTTCCTTCGACGACCTGTGGAATAGATATCCCGAATGAGGGATAAGAGGATGAAAAAAGTTCAACGCAACATCTAGGAGCTCATCATGTCGATTTGGACCTGCGATTTATGTCGCATAACTTGCAGATAATAAAGAATGGTAGTTGATTCTCAAATAGCATCAGGTCATGCCGCAATGTCGTAAGCATCCAACTCGTTAGAAAAATAGGATCATCATCTCCTTTCCTTTCACTATATCTAAACTTCATAAGCAATTCGACGATGAAACAACCATCTAATACTATTATCTCGATCATTTCATTTGGATTGAGATTGGTTGGTTCATCATAATATTTACATGCTTCTCGTTCTAATAAGCTGATACCCATGCCATACTTTTTTGAACTACTCTCGCTTTCACGATCAAGAAGTTAAAGATTAAGTAAGCGGGCCAGCATGACCCAACACGATTAACTAAATGGGCTGGCACGGCACGGCATGCTTACAAAACGACACAACACGGCACGAATAAAGAAAAATTGTACGGCATGGCATGACTAAAAATGGGCACAACACGATTAACAACGGCACGGCATGACACAATTAAGTAAACGGGCACGACACGGCACGGTACAGAGCACGGTTGGCACGGAGGAAAAACAGCACGGCACGGCACGACGCGCATGTTTGACACTTCTAGTCTTGAAGCTCTGTGACACTAGGAATGAAACGCCATTTTGTTATTTCATTCTGTTCCTTTCTTTATGTTCCTTCCTAGAAAATGATGAGACCCAATTGTGGTGTATCAACCCAAGGAAATGTCTAATCTTGTGGAGGGTATTTCCTTCAACGACTTGTGGAATATATCCCGGATGATGGATAAGAGGATGAAAAAGAGTTCAATGCAACATCCAGGAGCTCATCATGTCGGTTTGGACCTGCGATTTATGTCACATAAAATTGCAGATAATAAAGAATGGCAATTGATTCTCAAATAGCATCAGGTCATGCCGCAACGTCGTAAGCATCCAACCCGTTAGAAAAATAGGGTCATCATCTCCTCTCCTTTCGCTATCTCTAAACTTCATAAGCAATTCGACGATGAAACAACCATCTAATAGTATTATCTCGATCATTTCATGTGGATTGAGATTGGTTGGTTCATCATAGCATTTATGTGCTTCTCGTTTTAATGAGCTGATAGCCATGTCATACTTTTTTGAACTACTCTCGTTTTTCACGATCAAGAAGTGAAAGATTAAGTAAGCGGGCCGACACGAAAAGACACGATTAAGTAAATGGACCGTCACGGCACGAATAAAGAAAAATGGCACAGCACGACATGACTAAACTAAAAATGGGCACAACACGATTAAAAACGGCACGGCATGGCACAATTAAGTAAACGAGCAGGACACGGCACGGTACGGAGCACGGTTAGCACAGAGGAAAAGCGGCACGACACGGCACGACGGCATGTTTGACACCTCTAATCTTGAAGCTCTGTGGCACTAGGAATGAAACGCCATTTGGTTATTTCATTCTGGTCCTTTTCTTTATACTCCTTCCTAGAAAATGATGACACCCAATTGTGGTGTGTCAACCCATGGAAATGTCTAATCTTATGGAGGGTATTTCCTTCGACGACCTATGGAATATATATCCCGAATGAGGGATAAGAGGATGAAAAAAGTTCAACGCAACATCTTGGAGCTCATCATGTCGATTTGGACCTGCGATTTATGTCGCATAACTTGCAGATAATAAAGAATGGCAGTTAATTCTCAAATAGCATCAGGTCATGCCGCAACGTCGTAAGCATCCAACTCGTTAGAAAAATAGGATCATCATCTCCTCTCCTTTCGCTATATCTAAACTTCATAAGCAATTCAACGATGAAACAACCATCTAATACTATTAGCTCAATCATTTCATTTGGATTGAGATTGGTTGGTTCATCATAATATTTATGTGCTTCTCGTTCTAATGAGCTGATAGCCATGCCATACTTTTTTGAACTACGCTCGCTTTCACGATCAAGAAGTTAAAGATTAAGTAAGCGGGCCAGCACGACACAACACGGTTAAGTAAATAGGCTGGCACAGCACGACATGCTTACAAAACAACACAACACGGCACGAATAAAGAAAAATTGTACGGCATGGCATGACTAAAAATGGGTACAACACGATTAACAAAGGCATGACATGACACAATTAAGTAAACGGGCACGACACGGCACGGTACAGAGCACAGTTGGCACGGAGGAAAAACAGCACGGCACAGCACGGCGCGCATGTTTGACACCTCTAGTCTTGAAGCTCTGTGGCACTAGGAATGAAACGCCATTTTGTTATTTCATTCTATTCCTTTCTTTATGCTCCTTCCTAGAAAATGGAGACTCAATTATGGTGTATCAACCCAAGGAAATGTCGAATCTTGTGGAGGGTATTTCCTTCAACGACTTGTGGAATATATCCCGGATGATGGATAAAATGATGAAAAAAGTTCAAGGCAATATCTAGGAGCTCATCATGTCGGTTTGGACCTGCGATTTATGTCGCATAACTTGCAGATAATAAAGAATGGCAATTGATTCTCAAATAGCATCAGGTCATGTCGCAACGTCGTAAGCATCCAACTCGTTAGAAAAATAGGATCATCATCTCCTCTCCTTTCGCTATATCTAAACTTCATAAGCAATTCGACGATGAAACAACCATCTAATACTATTATCTCGATCATTTCATTTGGATTGAGATTGGTTGGTTCATCATAATATTTACGTGTTTCTCGTTCTAATGAGCTAATAGCCATGCCATACTTTTTTGAACTACTCTCATTTTTCATGATCAAGAAATGAAAGATTAAGTAAGCGGGCCGACACGGAAGGACACGATTAAGTAAATGGACCGTCACGGCACGAATAAAGAAAAATGGCACAGCACGACATGACTAAACTAAAAATGGGCACGACACGATTAAAAACAGCACGGCATGGCACGATTAAGTAAATGGGCACGACACGGCACGGTACGGAGCACGGTTAGTACAGAGGAAAAGCGGCACGACGACATGTTTGACACCTCTAATCTTGAAGCTCTGTGGCACTAAGAATGAAACGCAATTTTTTTTATTTCATTCTAATCCTTTTCTTTATGCTCCTTCCCAGAAAATGATGAGACCCAATTGTGGTGTATCAACCTAAGGAAATGTCTAATCTTGTTGAGGGTATTTCCTTCGACTTGTAGAACACATCCCAGATGAGAGATAAGAGAATGAAAAAAGTTCAATGCAACATCTAGGAGCTCATCATGTCAGTTTGGACCCGCGATTTATGTCGTATAACTTGCAGATAATAAATAATGGCAGTTGATTCTCAAATAGCATCAGGTCATGCCGCAACGTCGTAAGCATCCAACCCGTTAGAAAAATAGGATCATCATCTCCTCTCTTTTTGCTATCTCTAAATTTCATAAGCAATTCGACGATGAAGCAACCATCTAATACCATCATCTCGATCATTTCATTTGGATTGAGATTGGTTGGTTCATCATAGCATTTACGTGCTTCTCGTTCTAATAAGCTTATAGTCATGCCATACTTTTTTTAACTACTCTTGCTTTCACGATCAAGAAGTGAACGATTAAGTAAGCGGGCCGACACGGCAAGACACGATTAAGTAAATGGGCCGGCACGGCACGACACGACACGAATAAAGAAAAATGGCACAACACGGCACGACTAAAAATGGGCACGACAAGATTAAAAATTGCATGGCATGGCACGATTAAGTAAACGGGCACATGACGACATAGTACGGAGCACGGTTGGCACGGAAGAAAAGCGGCACGTCACGGCACGACAGACACGTTTGACACCTCTAGGTAAATTACTAAATTGTCTATTATCTCTTTAGGGTAGGGTGAATTTACCCATATGTTGCCATCCTTAAACAGAGCCGGCTTAGACATGAATCCCAAGAAGCTTGGGCTTTATGCTCACAAAAAATTAAAATTTTAGGGCCCCCAATTATTTAGGAACCCTATATATATAAGGCCCAATATAATTTTTGTGTAAGCCTTCTATACATATTGTAGCGGTTTTATATTTTTGAAATATTGTGGCGGTTGTATATTTTTGGATAACTATTGGTTTACATTTTGTAATAATAAATCTTTTGTAATAGTTTTCATAAACAAGGTCGACCCTGAGGGCATGTTGGACAGGACAGGGCCTGGGGCCCACCAAAAAAAGTCCATTTTTAGGGCCCAAAATACAAGGATATATTAAATATTAAGTATGTCAATAATCCAATAGATAGCTTTGGGTGGTGTAGTTGAATGAATGTTGTCATCTATATTGGAGGTTGCAAGTTCAATCCTCTCATCCTACATTTTTACGCGAATAATTTTTGAGTTTCTCCAAAAATTTGTTTCAAAACAATAGGGCGGTGTGGTTGGAACCTATGACTTTTGGTTCCCACACCATTACAAGCAATGTGCCATTGTACCACAAGGCCATTTTGTATCCCATCTTGAAAAAATAATTTATATAGAAAATTAAGAGGCCCAATTTTCAAAACTTGACTGGGACCTTGTAAATCTCAAGGCCGGGCCTGTTCATAAAGACTCCTTATTGACAAATTTTTATATGCAAAATATAGGGTGGGCCTCGTTTAATAAGTTTGATTTAGGCGTATGTAATTTATGAGCCGGCTCTGTCCTTAAATTAACAACGGTGGTGGAGGTGTTGCGGTGAGAACGACAACATACAGGTGGTTCATACTGAAGGTTGTAAAGATGTGGTTTAATCGTACCAATAGAAGATGAAAAGGAGATGGAGATGGTTGAGTAGTGATGGCAAATTGACAATGGTGAAAGAAAGCAGATTGAGGAGGGGGGATGGTATCCAAACAACTAATAGGTTACAGTATCCAAACGACTTGAGTTTTTAATACAGACAAATAGAGATTTAAACGATGGATAGTTCATATCATAAAAAAAATATTTCAAAGACTTTCATTTAAAGATCATTGGAGAATGGGTAAATTACACTGACCTCCCCTGAGGTTTCTGACTTGTACATTGACCACCCCTACTTTATTTGAAATAGCACTGACCTCCCCTGAGTTTTATATTTTAGTATCAAAAACACCCTTTTGTTACTCAAATAGCACTGACCTCCCCTGAGTTTTATATTTTAGTATCAAAAGCACCTTTTTGTTACTTGGCCGTCAGTGATGGTAACGGGAATTGATGAGGTAAGCCATTAACCTTTGTTGAATTCCCAAAATAGCCCTTGACACTAGTTACAATCTAAATGCAAAAGGCTCTCTTCTTTTTCTAAATAATGATCATGCATGAAAACTTAGAATATAATTTATTGGTGGGCAATTTCTATAAAGAAAAATGAAACGAATTCCCCGTTTGGTTTTTGCTGTAAAAAAAATGCCGTTCAAAAAAAAAAAAAAAAAGAAAAATGAAACCAAGATAACAAAACATGGGAATGCTACCAAATATACATGTCCTAGTTCATAAAATACATCAAATAAGAGTATAAGTAAGTCATTTTCAGTTGCCTTGCATCACTTGGGTACTGAATTTTCTACTAATACAGTAGAAAATTTGTGATGTAGAAAATTCTGCTACTTAAGGTGTTGTGATGTGCAAAATGACAAATTTTCTACTGTATTAGTGTAATCCAAAACTAGTGTCAAGGGCTATTTTAGGAATTCAACAAAGGTTAATGACTTACTTCATTAACTCCCGATACTGTCACTGACGGCCAAGTAACAGAAGGGTGCTTTTGATACTAAAATATAAAACTCAGGGGAGGTCAGTGCTATTTCAGTAACAGAAGGGTGCTTTTGATACTAAAATATAAAACTCAGGGGAGGTCAGTGCTATTTCAGATAAAGTAGGGGTAATCAGTGTACAAGTCAGAAACCTCAAGGGAGGTCAGTGTAATTTACCTTTGGAGAATTGAAGCAAGCCTTTATTTCTATTTTAACAAAAGATAAAGCCCAGGATAAAGCCTAACTTTGCACTAAACGTTTTTCTTCATATGTTTGCTAAAAGAAATACAACAATATAGTAGACTCCCGTAAACAATGCTACCTTCGAACCTAAATCATGGCTTCGCCACTTGGTGATTATAATGATAGAAAGTGGTGGAGTGATGGAGAGATGTAGATGGGTGGGATGAAGGTGGTGGCGGTGGTGACTGGTGGTGGGAGTGTTAGAAGAGGTGATGAGAATGGCGGTCGTTTTGGGATGGTCTGGAAGTGGTTGAGACAGTGGAGTGAGGGTGATGTTGACGATGATGGAATGGTTTTGGTGGAGGTGGCGGTGGTAATGAAATAGTTTTAGTGGCAGCCGTGGTAATTGAAGAGGGGATGATAATATGTACTGATAAATTCAGCTAAGGTAGTGAGTTACTTGTCATCCATTTTTGCCTACATTTTATTAGGCACTTAAATATAAAATAGTGTGAAATGTAGTTATTAAAACAATTGATTGTTAGCCAATATATTCAGTTACGATAATTCCTTCTGCACCGATGGGGTGCACTGACCCCATACCGACGGCGTCGTGGGCGCCGTTGTGAGTCCCAAACGATTGATCCAAGCCGTTCATCCTTCTCAAAATCGAATTCCGAGTGGGCCTACGCGGGAATCGAGGCAATCGAACGGCTGTATGAGCTCGATCCAAAATCACCCAATTTCACTGAAATATAAAATAGTGCGAAATGTAGTTATTAAAACCATTTATTGTTAGCAAATATATTCAGTTAAGTGTTGAATTAAGTTATAAAACCAACAAAGTTGACCAAGAAAATAGGGAAAATCTTTAGAAATGGTCACTCTAGTTTGCTTGGAATCCCAATTCAACCCTTTATAACTAATTGTATCAATTTTAGCTGTATAGTTAACATTTTATCACAATTTCGTCTCAATTTTGCCCTTGAATTTTGTGTGTTACAATCATGTCACCAGCGAAAGGGACAGAATTGAGATGACTTATAAACTATTGGTTTAAAAATTAAAACACTTAATAGTAGAAGAATGAAATTAAGATTTCGTGTAAATTAAAGGGACCATTACTAAAGTTCTTAAAAAAAAAAAAATTGCATAAATAAAACCCAGCGATTACGATAGAAAATTTTGAAAGGGCAAACTAATCTCATTTGATTATCGGATAAGGTTTACCATGCGTTGCGCTACTCCGAGAAGTCCAGTAGGTAAAAGGACAATCCAGGTTGTCATTCTTGGAATGAGGGGGCCTACTGTCCCTCAAAGAGACAGCAAATGCTGTCCCCGGTGATCCTAGTCCTCTTCGGTCTCGTTTCAATGATCGAAAACGTGGACTTTGTAGGGCTTATCGAGTATAACAAGTGTATCCAAAATTAGCTAGATTAGATATCAATAAGTGCCTGACCAGTACACATATAACTTGGCAATAATAGGTTCCGTGGGTTTGATCTAGTGTTTCAGATGTATTCTTTTCAAGATAAAAAATTTCTAATCAGACATGTAGCGATATCCGATCGAGTTAATTTTTTGATACAATGGTTCTACTCGACAAACTCTTCGTAGTGAACGTTTTCGATCATCAGAACAAGACTAGAGAGGATCGTAATCTCGGGGACAGCACGGTGGAGAGCAGGCCCCCACAGTCCCTCTTTCTCTTCGGGTAGTTCTCAAAATAGATCATTTGGCTTTTTGTATTTTGTCTCTATTAAAAAAGTTCGCGTTTATTAGTTTTGCGTCAAACTTTTATACATTATTACTTCATCTCAATAAGAGGAATTGAAGAAGTAAAAAACTATGCCTTTTACTAAATTTTTTTTGGGAAAAGGAAAACCTATGAGTACGACCTATAGGCACAGAAAATGTACAGAGCATGCTTGGGGACCCACTTTTCGGTCCCACACAAGCAATTTGAACCGTTCATTATTCTTAGAACGTTTTCCTGAGGGAGCCCACAAAAATTCTGCTCAATCGGATGGCTAGAAGTGCTTGAACCAAGGTCCCACCATATTGTTTTTGTGCCTCTCAGTCTGTACAGGTAGCAACGTCCTTTTTGGAAATGTACTCTTTTAGCACTTTTAATGGGAATTCCTCTCTGGTAGTTTTCTCTGTGCCTCTGTTCCTATACACTTTCAGCCGTTAGATACATGTTAATTTTTTAAAAATCGAAATTTTATAACGCGATCAAACCTCTCAAAACTAGTTGGGAACAGGGAAATAGAGGATTTCGTTACAGAGGTCCTGGCACCCTTTTAATTTGGCTAAGAATGTGAAAAATACTCCAAAAGTTGGATTTCTTTAAAAATAGGATTAAAGTCATAATTTTTTTTTTATTTTTCGATTTCTCTTTTTTTATTTTTTAAATAAAAAATAAATACACGATAACACAACCCCCAAAACATCAAGTGACTTGCTTTAGAGCATTCTTATCTAGAGCACCAAAATTTTCACCAAATTTAACTTCAAAAACACCTTTTATAAATTAGCAAGTCACTTTATCAAAAACTCACAAAATCAGACTTTCTATTTTAACTTTACTATATTAAACTATTCCCCTCAAATCTATAAAAAAAAAAAAAAATCCCAAATCTCCCTCCTGGGGAGAAGTTCCGGCACAGAAAATGAAATAGTGGCCACGTGTCACTTTATCAAAAACTCCCATTTAACATTTCTCCCCCCCACCCATACTAATATTTTCTTCAAATGCAACCGGAAATTAAAAAAAAACTAACTGGTGCGTGAACAGTACCGCACCAAATTTGGTGCGGTATTGTAGCATAAATAATTTGAAGAGGGAGTATAGAGAGGCTGATATTAGGGGGTTTTGGGGGTTTGGCTCCCCATTTTAACTCAAAACTTAAAATGGGGAGCCAAATAAGGATGCCCTTAGGAAACTAAGGCTGTGTTTGGAAGTTGGAGAAAGAAAGAGAAAAGAAGGAAAAATAATTAAGAGGAAAAGTAGAGGGAAAATTGAAGAGAAAATGGGAGGAAAGTTAAATGGGAATTAAAATATTTTCCTTCCTCTTTTTGTAGAACCAAACAAAGGAAGTGAAAATTTTAAAATTTTCTCTCCCTTTCTCTTCATTTCCCTAAGAACCAAACAAAGCCTAAACTTTTGTACATGTAGCCGTGGAATTTGGCTTAGTTTTTCAAAAACTTTTATCAAAATTTGATAATAATTATATCAAATGACAATGAGAGTTGATATAATAAAATCACCCTTAAATGTTGATTTTATCTTTATCAAACGAGAACAAAGATTCGTTCGGTAGTCCGGTCCACGATTGCATTACAAGCCGATTACACAAAATCCTCATGCTTTTCTAGACGTCCTCCTGCATTACGCCACATAGTTTCACGTATATATATCTTGGGCGAACTACTCCGCGTCGACTTCCTGTCCTTTTTAGAGAGAGAGAGAGAGAGAGAGAGAGTAGAAACTCGAAGCCCTAGTTCTTCTTTTGGCATAACAAGTTTCTGCAAAAATGTCTGCAGAAGATAAGAAGCCCCCCGTGGGTGATCAGTCTCAGTCCAACCAAATCAATCTTAAGGTCAAGAGCCAGGTATATTCCCTTCTTGCTTTCTCCATGTAATGTACCGTTGTGTGAATTCGATTTGTGACGGGATGAACTTCGATACATTATTTGTTCTTGCGGTTCTCTTGTGTTTGTTTGTTTAGCATCGTAAAGAAGGATCGTGAAGAAGGCTAATTGTATAAGTTTTGATGGGTTTGCACAGGCCCGGCCCTGAGATTTTCGGGCCTTAAGCGAGTTTTAATAATGGCTTCTGTTAAATTTTGTGTATATATATTTGTTGTTCAATATGAGGCTGAAACACATCCGAGGATTGGTGGTTTCCATCTTCGGTGCTGCACAGTTTTACGGTTTTCTTATTTTCTTTGTTTTCTTGTATTTTTGAACCGGTAGTGCCCTTTTTTTTAGTCTAGTAATATAAGTTTTTTCGGTAGAAAAGCACCTTCTGGTGCAGTGGTCATTGGAGTTGATTAACATCTTGAACGCGAGGTTGTGAGTTCCATTCACCGCGCGCGCAGTAGCTTAGAAGTTTTTGTGCATATTCCAAATACATTGGTGTAAAAACAAATACATTGGTGTAAAAAAAGTGCAGATAGAGAGTCTCAATAACGAGACCTCAGGGTTACAACACGGAAGCCTGACCTCTATTATTAGGCCAAATGTTGGGGGCCCTAAGCGATAGCCGGGGCCCAGGCTGGCCCTGAGTTTGCAAATGGTCGTAGTCCTTGTCTGTCTGTACTTTGTACTGCATTCCGTGTTTGTGTTCAGCACTAAGTCACATAAAATCCGCAAGAGTGGAAACGCGACCGTGACAGTGTCTTTGAATCACATCTCAAACTACCAAAATCCACGAGAGTGAGATTGAGAGCACGAGTGTAGTGCGAGGATTGAGAGCGGGAGCGCTGAGCATTTTGTATATTATTATGCTTTTTAGTCTTATTTTGGAAGAACGGGAATGGAATGGGGAACAATTTCAGCTTGGAGCGTTATGACTTGTACTTAGGTATCATACCTGGTAAGTGAGTGCATTGGGCAACTAAATGAGGTTTTCCCTTGGTTTGAGTTATGTGAGGGTTGTTGTGTAGGATTTCTTAAAATAAGAGTAGGTAATTGTGTTACTTTTTAGTTTTTAATTGTTTAGGCAATGTCTTTCTTATGATTTAGAAAACAATATTGAGTTCGAACTTAGATTCATTTTTCTCAAGAATATTTTCTCATGTTCTAGTTATTGAATTTGTTTCTGGCAAAAAGTGTGCTTCTCTGCAACTGATTTGGTTGGTGTACTAATGGGGGTACTTTAGTTTTCAATTAGCCTTAGTGTGGAGGGAACATAGAGAATGATTGATTGGAAGTTGGTTTTACTTTTAATTGGTGAGAAACGATATCAGTATCTGTACGTTAGGAATAAAATAACTTCCCATTCCATTTCTTGCAATTCCAACAGCCTCTCCAATCCCTCCAGTTTGGCTCGCTACATTGGGCTGGGCATTGGAGTCTAGCTAACTCTGGTCAATTAACAGCAAAACACCATATCATGGCCGCTTCTCCGGGCATATCCAATTTATTTGGATGGATAGCTAAAGTAGAGCTTTGTTTTGGAGAAAAATAAGTGGGTAGACTAGAGTGGACGTTGTCTTTTTATTGGGTGTACTTTGGCTGGAAATATAACTGGTAGATTTCGAGTTCTCATGCAGGGAATACATATATTTTTTGGTACTGGGTGTACTTTGTGTTTTTATTTTTTTATTGAGCAATATGCAAATTTGAGACTTACATTTCTTTATTCAGAAAGGTTTTCTTAGCCAATAGGACTATCTTATGGTATAACAGCATTTCGGATCTACCCCCGCATCTCTGCTTTAACATGATTCCACTGATGTACTTCAGGCAAATGAAACCCTAGCTAAAACTGCCTTTTTGAGTGTAAAAGCACCAACTCCTTCCCTTCTTGTAACCCTAACATAACAGGTCAGGCAAAGACAGAACATGTTTCACAACACGGCACTCTTGCAACTAGAACTTAGATACAAACACCTTTTTATCATTTACTAACACTCTTTAGTGGCAATCTCAGTAAGAAATAGGTGTCCTTATCAAATATATGTGCTGACTTGTTCATATTACACAATCTGCTTGTTTGGGAAGAAGTAACAAAAATTGATGTGATTGGAAAGAGCTTCTTCCCAAAAATTGACATCCTTATCACATATTTTACTTCCGAAGATATTCTTAGAGCTTCTTTGTTTTAGCATTTGGTTAAAGTCCTCCAATCAAGTTGATATTTTTGTCATTTCCTCTTCAGTGGTTCCATATGGTAGAAGGCTTTGATTGGTGAATGCAAGTTTTGCGTTGTTAGTTGTTGCCGTAGTCCTTCACGCTTGAAATAACCACAGCTTTGTTGTGCCTACATAAAAATGGTTTATCTTTTAAAATGTCGGGTTCACATATGATTTATTGCACTAAAATTGTTCAGATGGGTTGTCTAATAGTGCTTCCAGTTTTTGTTTACTTGTGTATTCATTTGAATTCTTGATTTGTTTACAAGTGGCAAACGTGTAGTTGGTTTCATTGGCTTTTAATATTTGATTCTAGAACCTATTATCAGCAATATGCCTTTGGGCAACTAACTGGATAAGGATTTGATATTGTCACTGTTTTTTTTTTTCTCCCTTTCAATGAAGAGTGGTTTTTGAGGGAGATGGGGATAAAGTAAATGGCCTATCTAATAAGTCAGGGAGTCAGCATTTTAGAATTCTGACACAAAAGGCTCATTTATCGAGCAAGTCCCTTTCATTATACAAAAATGCTCATGTATAATAGGGAGTGGAAAACCTCTCGGGGTTCCATAGGTGGAATTCTTATAACCTGTGTCTAAGTTGATATTAAGTATTCCTTCACATGATAAATCACATTGGGAACTCATGCTTACTGCTCCCTCTGTCCCATTTTCATAGTCCCATATTCCTTTTTGGGACGTCCCAAAACGTATGTCCACTTTCCAAAATAAGCAATAGAAACTTGATAAAGTTACATTATTACCCTTTTATTTAAATTAAAGTTCTACTACTTACATTAATCAAATCACCTTTTGAGAGGGCATAAATGGAAAAGTGAACACTTTTTTGATGTAATCATTGTGTCCCTCAAAAAGTTGGAATTCCCAATTGGGACAGAGGGAGTACTACTACTTCTACTGTTGTTCAGATTGTGTATTTGTGTTCATGTACTTTGTTGCACTAGATGTAGTTGCATTATTTGAACCTACAAGATGCTCGTTTTTTACTGAGGCATATGCTTCTGAACTTGGTATAAATATACCGCAAGTTTCTTCTATCTTTAGCAGCTCTGGCTCTTAGTCATCTGCAGTTATGTGATATATGCTCCTTTCTGGATTCTCTTTTTTTATCAGTGATGGTAAGCCTGTTCCGCATATAATCCAGGAGTACAAAAAGGAGAATGAACTACCGTGAGAATATGCTAAAGAAATTACCCCTCTTTTGTTCGTAGTTTTGCTGTAATAACAGGAATTGAGAACACTTGTGGCTTGGGTAGTTGGGTGTATTACTGTATAGATTTTTCCTTCCGTTTCAAACCTTTGTTTAAATTTTTTTTTTTGACATCAATGCAGTGAGTTGTTTCTTTGAATTACTTGAGCATTTGAGAGGAGTTATTTGCCTATTCAAAAGTTGAGCATTTGAGAGGAGTTGTGTGCAAATAATTATTACTCTTTCAATGGTGATTAAGGCAGGGGACAATTTAGATGCTGATACAAAATGGACTATCAAAAGTTGCCTGTTAAGTAGGAGATGCTCCATCCAATGAAGGTAGCTAAGGCTATAGATATTGGACAGAGCAAAATGTTGATGCTTTTCGAATTTTCTTGAAATACTTGAAAATATGTTGATTTATCTTTTCTAAATGTACCTATGAAGTTTTTTTATTTTTATTTTTGGGCCAGTAATGTGAAGTTTTTTTATTTTTATTTTTGAGCAAGTAAGGTGCCTCTGAAGTTATTTGTCATTATAGGTATTTTTGTTGAGCAGTGTAACTCAAAGCTTGTCCAATGGGTAAGAAATCGGACAAACTTGTGTCTATATTCCATCAAGTCATGTGCCATTGCTACCCATCCAGTTTATGTGTTGCTATTCGCTATGTTATGCGTTCCAGTTTTGGAACCCTGTTTTGTTGGACAGTGTAGGTTGCATTCAAATATCTGTCACGTATATCTTTAGTACATCCTGGATAATGTTAACTGGGATTTGTACATGCGGTGTAAGGGTAGGTTTTACAAACATATCAAATTAGTTGAAAGTTATTGTTTGTTAATTGTTATTACTTCCATCACCATTTAGGGTTTGTCACTCCTTTTTTTCTTTTTCCCCCAGGAAGGGAATGAGGTGTTTTTCAGGATTAAACACAATACCCAGCTGAAGAAGCTTATGACAGCTTATTGCGAGCGACAGTCATTGGATGCAAAGGCGATTGTGTTCTTGTTCGATGGACACCGTATTAAAGCAGAGCAGACCCCAGAACAAGTAACATTATTTCACTCTCTCTTTTGAGTTTTTGCTGTGGCAACTGACAAGTATATCTGGTTATTACATTCTGAGTGGTGCCTGATACTATCCACACACTGTGATAGATTCCACTTGCTCGTGTTATTAGTTCATGAAAGAAGTGTTTTCGAAATAACCATAGTATTATTATTTTGACTCGAGGTCTTTGTCATTTAATTCATTTTAGATGCACTGCCAATCTCCATTTTCCAGGCCAAACCCCCAGACGCCTGCAAATCCTTTACTTCCTTTTTAGGATTTTCTTTTGTGTTTTATGTTTAGTACTTTATTCGTAAGCACCCATCTCCTCTCAATTCGTCCTATACAAGAACAAGACGAACAAAAAGAAGGAATGCTATTTTGAGAAAACGAAAACTTACCATGATACTTGAAGGTTGACCATAAATTCAGCAGATTGGATTGTTGTTTTACTTTTGTATCTCAGTAAAATGTGTTACAACATATTGTTGTGAGTTGCAGCTGGTTAAAATCTCCCAAATTTATCTCTATATTATAAATATTGTGCCAGATTATTCAACTATACCTAGATGTCATTTATTCGACTGTTCTGTATTTGTTGTAGCTTGGCATGGAGGATGGTGATGAAATTGATGCCATGCTGCATCAGACTGGTGGTGGCGGCTTTGGAGACATTTGACTTCGAAAAAACTAAGAGAATATTATGGTAGCCTGGTAGATATTTGGAAGCTTAGAACAGTTAATTACTTGAATTGCTAATGTTTGATTTGCATGCTAATGTCTCGGGAAAAAGAGATCTTTTCGCAACTCTTGCTGTCTCTGCAACCCCCAACTTGAATTTGAGCTTTTGGTCATTTTGTTTGTGACTATGCATTTTGATGGAAAGTGATGGTATTTTTCCCCCTAGTCTGTGACATTGATTTCATTTCACATACCATTTTTATGATGGATTTCATTTTCTGAATCTTATGTTGCGCAGTAGAGTTTTTCTTTTTCGGTGCTTTAGAGCATCCTCACCCATGAATGTTAATTTGCCATTGCCACTCTCATTTTTGGGCAATGATTAGTGTGTTATTTTGCCAAAACAATTGGTAAGGGTGCTGCACCCATATATGTCATTTTGCCTTTACTATTCACATTTATCTCTCACCCGTAAATTTTGTTATCTGTGACAAACGAAGAATCCGGGGGAGGTGTTGTGCAGGACATGTTGTGCGCCATGTTGTGCGGCAAAACGACGTAGTTTTGTTCATTTTCTTGGTACACTTCGGTATGCCCTGTTTGGAGAGTTTATTTTGAAGTTCAATTTTAGGAGATTTAGGCTCTTTGGGGTAGGATATAGTGGTTTTAGGCACTTAGATTTAGACACTTTGGATTTAGGCGCTTTGGGTTTTGGCATTTTGAGTTTAGGGTTTAGGCACTTTGTAGTGGCTTTTTCCTTCTTCCAAACAAGGTCTTTGGAAGCTTCAAAGGTGTGCCAAAAACTACGTCGTTTTACCGCACAACACGGCGCACAACACCTATCCCACAACACCCACCCTGGATCCGACAAACGAATTAGTTGCCTAACTTTGAGAGATTTTTTTTGTTCATGGGTGTATCACCTAATTTTCCATTTTAGAGGAATGGCTAGGAATTCTGTCATCTTTTGCATTCTTTAAATGCAGCTATGGTACTATACATAGGAAATTCGACAGCACCTATGTTGGGGCCGGAGTTAAGGTGTGTGATGTTAGAAATATGTCTGGATTTGAACAACCGTTCTATATGCACAGATGAGGTGCACCACTGGCGCTGGGACTCCCTTGTGGGTCTTACACGATCGATCCGAGCTGTTTATTCATTTCAGAATCAAATCCCGAGAGGCCCACGCGAAAATAATCTTAATCGGACAATCCTAAGTGCTTGTTCCAAAATCACTCCATTTCGTTCAAAAAATATCGACCGTGTGGGACTCGCAAGGGAGTCCGGTCGGAACATGATCTGTACTAGGGGTTGTATCCCTGGATTTTCCGGGATTTGAATCTGGGAACTTTTCAACAAATCTATGTTTTCGATCACCGAACCAACCTCAAGTAGAGTGTTTTGTCCTCTTAGCTACTGCTTTGCTACATGGATGTGACACAATGTGCCGTCAATTCGCAAAATGTTATTGGCTATGATAGTGAACCAAAAAGACAGCTTACGGAGGACCCGCATGCAGTGGACCAGTCAAGCTCAAATCTCTCAACTTCAACCAAAAAAGCTACTATAACCATGCACAAGTACACAAACAAATACACATATATACTCGTAATTCAGGGGTGAAACCAGAATTTTAGGTTAGTAGGGTAAAAAATTAAATCTATATACGAGTTATTTTTCTTTTTGCTTATGCTAATAAATAACTAAAATTAAGAGGTTAACTGTAATGTAAGAGTGGTACATGTACTTTTACTTTATAATTGGTCCCAATAGCTTTTTATATTACAAAAATCATGTACGAAGTCTCATTTGTAGTACTATCAGTTCTCAAAAAGAATAAAAAAAACTAGAGAATTTTATACATTTGAAGCAAGTTGGGGCTATTTTTGAAATATTTGCGGGGTCAAAATTGCAAAATTTAATTCTGGACTATCAAAAATCTTTATGAGAAATTAAAGTGAGAGGGTTCAAGTGACCCCTCCTGTACCAAGGTGCCTCCGCCCATGCTCGTAAAGTGCGTGGGTCCTACATATGTATTTGTGTGTTTGGGATCCACGTACCTAGTGAGGGCGCCTATATGTTTGTGTAGCTGTAGCAAAGTTGAATATTCAATTGCCGAAGTCAAACACCAATATCCCATGTTTGATTAGTCACGACAAAATCCCATGTGATTTGCTTATTTGGAACCATGAGATTAAAATTTTAGATTGATCCATGTTCATTAGAGGAAAACCACTCACAAAAATTGTGGCCAGAAAATGTGAGAAGTGTAGCAATGTATCGTGGGTAAGTGAATTCAGTTTTTATGGCAAGTAAATGTGCATTTTTCTTTTAAGGAAATAGCTTAAAACCATCTCGATTTTACCATGATGAGCCTAAAATGCAAACCAAATCTGAATTCACTTACTTATGGTACCCCCGGCCCCGCTTCAATCGGGTATCGGGTTTACCCGCCCTTATTTTTTTTCACATATTAGTAAAGTATACTTTAGACTCCAGTATTAGTAAACACCAATGATAATAGTTCACAACATAACTTTTAACTTAACCAAAATCTACTATCTAATGTTGTATTTTAGTTGTAAAAATGAAATTGTAAGAATACAAATAAAATTTGATGCATATAAGGGAGAAAATATAATTTCATATGTACATATAAGAGGGGAGAGGATCCGGTCAGGACTCCCGCATTTTATAAAATGCGGACCTTCCCTCTCCCGGCCAAATGGTCGGGATCCGAACCGTTGGATGTGTTTAAAATGTGTTTTCAAGGGCCTACGCGAAGATTAGGCAAAAAAAATGACCGGGAAGGGCTTCATCCGAGCAGTTTTTATGAAATATTTATCCTACGGTTTGTTATGAAAACTGCTCGGATGAAGCCCTTCCCGGTCATTTTTTTTGCCGAATCTTCGCGTAGGCCCTTGAAAACACATTTTAAACACATCCAATGGTTCGGATCCCGACCATTTGGTCGGGAAATGGCCGGGAGAGGGGAGGTCCGCATTTTATTAAAATGCGGGAGTCCTAACCGGATCCTCTCCCCATATAAGAGTATATAAATATAGTTATACATATATACGTATGTCGGGGTGGGGTGACTATACCCTTGCCCCTACCCTAACCTTGGCAGGTTTTTCAAAATCACCCTCTGCCCCTACCTGTTACCCAAAAAAATTAAAAAAGCCCCTACCCTATCTGAGCAGGGTAGGGAGGGTTCAGAGCGGGGCGGGTTGAATTGCCATTCCTAATAATAATAGTGGTTAGTAATGTCTTTTTGATGCATGAATATATTATTATAGGAAAAACCTACAGGTTCAGAGTTTGGACCAGAAAATGTACTAAGCTGCTTGGGGGACCTACTTTTGGGTCCCACACGAGCGATCCGAACCGTTCATTATTCTTAAAACATTTTTCCGAGGGCCCCCACAAAATTTCAGCTCAATCGGACGGTTAAAAATGTTTAAACCAAAATCCCACCGTTTGAGAACAGTTCGGATCACTCGTGGGAAACCCAAAAGTGGGTCCCCCAAGCAGCTAGTACATTTTTTGGTCCAAACTCTTTGTACCCCAGGTTGGGTCCATATAGGCATATATTATATATGTTTGGAATTATGAAATTGTTATATAGTATTGTAGACCACCATAGGGCCGCATAGGTAATTTTTGCAGATTGGCCGTGGTACCCCTTGTATAATGCTTCATTTGCCCCAACTCCCAAGTCCCAACCCTCCGGCCCCTTTTCACTATTTAGACCTTTTAAAACATTATCAATATCTTTTAATTTATAAGACTTTTCATATCAAATATGGATCTTGTTTGTTATTTTTTAATTAATTTTATTAACAAAAAATTTGAAATTATAAAAAACTTGATAGATTGTAAAATACAAATAATTATTTGAGTGACACGACTGCCCAAAAGAGGCGAGTCACGGGATGGAGGGAGTATTATATGTAATTGTGAGCATATGTTTATGAAATGACACTAGGTCTCCAAGAACATTTAAGCCTCGTTTCCCGTAACTTATTTGTGTAACTTTTTCACTTTTCTAGTTTTTTTTTTTAAATTCGGGTTTGAGTCATAATTTTGTACATCTTTTATTTCTCTTTGTTGAGATAAATCACGGAATTTAAAAAATTTGACACGAAACTAAAATGCAAATACTCAAATGATCAGAGACCATAATACTCCACTTTCTCATAATTGCCCATGTGTTTACGCTCAAAATTCGAATCCCAATTCCCATGTCTTTTGTAATTGGAACTCATCCATCCATGGCATTGAGATTCCCAAACCTGGTCCACTGAAACGCAATAATGGTTTCTGCTTTCTCTGGTATAAATGATTTCCCAATCCTTCAGTTTTGTCAGCTGTACAAGACCCAGTAACCAGCTCTCTCTCTCTCTCTCTCTCTCTCTCTCTCCTCTTTTTCTCGAGAAAATCTCTGAGAAACCCATCATTTAACTGGTTTTGATTAGTTGGATCTGTGGCGACTTTCTCAAGCAAGAGAAGGCAGAAATGTCTGGAGCAGTGGAAATGAACAGCAACAATAAGAGGCCCAGGGAGCAGCACTCATCAGCTCCTTGTCCTACTATGCGTCTCAAGGTCAAGGGTCAGGTCTGAATGTTTCCTCCTTGTTTTTTTTTTTATTGGGTACATTGTATGTGTTTCTTCATTTCATTTATTTTTTTCCCGAAATGGAGAGTGTTCCAATGAACAAGACTAATCTCTTCGGTGGCCCCGGGACAAATTGCAAGCGAGGATTCACGTTTTTTTTTTTTTTTTTCTTTCTTCTTTGGCTAAATAAACTAAAATGGTTTAGTTTTTTTTTTGTCTTTATTCAAAAAAAATTGTGCTTGGTTTTGTGTCGATTTTTTTTTGGTTTATTTGTTAATTTTGACGAGAAAAAATCTAAAATGTATAAAATTATGATCAAAATTTAAAAAAATTTCACTTAGGACAAAAAGATTATTTTTGTGGTTTATTGGATTATTTTTGTCTTTATTCACAAAAAGTTATCTTTGGTTAATAATTTTATACTTTTTAGATTTCTATCGTTGAGACTAACCAAGAAATCACAAAATATCGATGCAAGACTAACAAAATGTGAAATTTTTTTTGAATAAAGAGAAAAAAAATAAACCAATTAGTTTATTTAACCAAATCAAGTACAAGGTTTTTTTTTTGGTTGTTTGTTCCTTTGAAATGATCGGGTTGGGGTCAGGTGCAGAGTTAAGGCCGGGTAAGTCCAGGCCTCATCATCTCATCAGAACCGTTTATCAACGGTTTATCTAGTTCTGTTCGTGTAACTTTTATGCATAAAAAAAATCAAATCAATCGGATCGCCTTGTTGTTTTTCTATAAGCTGTCTGGGTCCGCTTAGGCGCGCCTCGGTTAATCAGGGCCCCAATGTCATTGCCCATTTTCATGGAGCCCCTTAAAGCCGGAGCAAAGTTACATATGAACTATCCTAAACGAGTTGTCGATAAGCACCTGAAACGATTCGAATCTAAGATCCTTTTTTTTTTTGGGATAAGATTTTTGTTTTTTCGGAACTAAGATTTTAGATCTTACGAGGAAGCAAACCTCTAAGTTTAGATCTAGCCAACCCCTCTAGTTTTCGATGGCGTTGTTGTTAGAAGACATTGATCTTAAAATTTAACTTGTGCTGATCAAATCAAATTAGCGGTTTAATTTTTTTGTGAGATCCCATTTTGTAATTAAATATTTATTGATTTATCTTGAATGAAATTTCAACTTCACGATTTACATGAAAAAAGAACGATCCCAAACCCTGGTGGGCCCAATCTTAAAAGGAGGGTGTGTTACACCGACTACATTTGATTATCTTTTCCAGCTATTGGTCTGTGTTTTTAGTATTTTATACCATTTTAATTTTTGTTAAAAATTAGGAGCACTTCGGCTAGTTCAACTTCAATATTCCACAAGTGATGGTGGGTCCTACAATTCTCATGGTTTTTTTTTTTTGGGTAAATGTTTTGTAGGATGGGGTTGATGTCTTCTTCACTATAAAACGTGACACCATGTTGAGAAAGCTTCTCGTGACTTATTGCAAAAAGCTAAACCACGAATACAAGACCATGGAGTTCCTCTACAATGGCGAGCGCATTCTCGAAGGACAATCCCCTGATGATGTAAATCTCTCTTTCTCACACACACCCACACCCGCACACACTTGCACACAATCGGATACTTATCGAGCATCGACTCTTGGATGGTGTTTCATGTACCAGGCATGTTTTGTAATCTGAATTTACATAAACTACGCATAGAATTGTGAACACCATTGTTCTTGAAGATAAAAATGACACATGCCAAGCAATGTGAAAATTTGAAGTTTCCCAGTGCCCTTGAAATAGAAATTAGATATTTAGATGAAGTAAACGCTTAGACACTATCCGAATCTGACACTCGTACCCGAGTCCATATACCATAGTCCTATTGCGCACATACATAGGTATCATGAGCAAGTTATATGTACAGAAAAAATACTTATTAATATTCTCTCAAATGTCTAACATGTGAGATCCCCCATACAATTCTGGTGACAAATAGACTAATTGACCGTTTCTTATCCATCCGTATGCAGTTCTTTTCTTTCATCAGTAGAAACTGAATGCTTTTGTCAATTTTCTTGAACTCCTTATTTGTACCTCTTTCCATTGTTGGGGAGCCTATCCAATTAGCACTTCTTCTCAGTTTGAAGCAGAGACGAAACAAATTTGACGATTGTGGTTATGGAATAAGAGAATAAGTTGCAAGTAATCATTGTTCGAATTGCAATGCTATACAAACAGAAAGAAATGTAAGCAGAGATATACAGAAAATGACGTTCTTGAATTTCCATCCAAGTCCCCTCAAGACGTCTGGCAGTTAAATTCCACGATCTATACTACCATTCTGTTCGAAACATTTCTACGTAAAATTCTAGAGAAGAACTTTTAGCATTTCTCAAATTTACACCATTCTTATAGCTCTTGTTATAATAAAACAGGTTTGGGTTTTTATTTTACAATTTTTGTATATATGTGAACTTGTTGTACGATGAAAGGGAGATAAATGCATGCAATATGGAAATCTACGCCTTGATTTTTTTATTTGAATATGTAGCTTAACATGGAGGACGACGATCAAATCGACGCCATGATGCATCAAACTGGAGGTGGCTGCGGTGGAAAATGAGTACTCCATACAGATACTTATAATGTGTAGTAGACCAGTGTAGTTCTGCAAACGTTGATTCTGGAAACCTGGATATTTAGCGCTATTTGGCTTATGACATGCTTTTGTTTGAACCAGCAAGTTTTCCTTTTGGGATTATGCGATGCAAAATTTGGATATTATTCTTCACATAGCGTTGGTTATTTTGATTTTGCTTTCGGAATTTTATGGGGTTTGTTTATATTGGGCATTTCGTTTCATTTGAGGTGTCTCTGAGGAGAGTATTTGTTTCTACGTTTTCTATCTCTCTCTTTCTTTGTTTTTTTGTTGTTGAAATTTCTCTCATTCATTGTTGCAAAAATCAGATACACAATTTTTGCAGGGAAGTTCTTTGAGATCATCGATATTACTGAAGCATCAGGACACATATAAAAAATGGAATAGTATAAAACAAGGGGAAGATTTCCTACACAATCATAGTTTCCCATTTTTTTCTACAAGATGCTCGTTCTTTACCAAGGCATTTTTGCTTCTGAACTCGGTAGCAATATCCCGCTAGTTTCTTCTATCTTTAGCAGCTCTGACTATTTGTGCTCTTGGTACGAGTCATCAGTAGTTACGTGATATATGCTCCTGAATTTTTTTTTATTAGTGATGGTAAGCCTGTTCAGCATATAATCCGGGAGTACAAGAAGCAGGATGAACTGGTGTTAGAATATGCTAAAGAAATTTCCCCTCTTGTGTTCCTAGTTTTGCTGTAATAACAGGAATTGAGAACACTTATGACTTGGGTAGTTGGGTGTATTACTGTATAGATCCGATTCAAACCTTTGATTTGACAAGTTCTGCGACATCAATGCAGCTGGGCGTTTCTTGGAATTACTTGAGCATTTGAGAGAAGTTATTTGCCTATTCAGGCTACAGTACTTTACCTTTTCCCTCTTTGTGTATGCAAATAATTATTACTGTCTTAGGTGCTGATACAAAATGGACGATGAAAAGTTGCCTGTTAAGCAGGAGATGCTCCCTATGGTCATAAATATTGGACTCAGAAAGATGTTGATGCTTTTCAAATTTTATCGTAGTCCTTGAAAATATTTTGATTTATCTTTTCTAAATGTGCCTCTGAAGATTTTCTTTTTCTTTTTTTATTTTTTATTTTTTATTTTTGGGCAAGTACACTGGATAATGTTAAAAGTTATTGTTTGTTATTCTTTCCATCACCATTTCGGGTTTGGTACACTTTTTTTTTATATTAATTTTTTCAGGAAGGGAATGAGGTGTTTTCAGGATTGAAAACAATACCCTGCTAAAGAAGCTTATGACAGCTTATTGCGAGCGACAGTCATTGGATGCGAAGGCGTTTGTATTCTTGTTCGATGGACACCGTATTAAAGCAGAGCAGACCCCAGAACAAGTAACATTATTTCACCTTCTCTTTTGAGTTTTTGCTGTGGCAACTGACTAGTATATCTGGATATTATTGCATTTTGAGTGGTGCCTGATACAATCCACTCAATCTGATGTATCTCACTTGCTCGTGTTATTCCTTCACGCAAAATGTCTTTGTCATTTATTCGGTTTAAATGCACATCTAGTCCCCCTTTTCCTGGCCAAACCCCAAGATGCCCGCATAAGTCTTTTACTTTCCCTTTTAGGATTTTCTCTTGTGTTTTATGTTTACTACTACTTTATTTGCAAGCACCCATCTCCTCTCAATTCATCCTTTACGAGAAGAAGACGAACAAAAAGAAGCAACGCTATAGTGAGAAAAAGAAAACGTACCATGATATTTGAAGAAACTTTTTCGTGATGTTATAATAGGTTGACCATAAATTCAGCCGCTTTGATTGTTGTTTTACATTTGTATCTCAGTAAGGCGTGTTCCAACATATTGTTGTGAGATGCAGAAGGTAAAAATCTCCCAATTTTATCTCTGTTTTGTAAATTTGGTGCCAGATTATTCAACTATACCTAGACGTCATTTATTCGACTTCTCTGATGTATTGCTTTATTTGTTGTAGCTTGGCATGGAGGATGGTGATGAAATTGATGCCACGCTGCATCAGATTCGTGGTGGTGTCTTTGGAGACATTTTACTTAGAAAGCTCTAAGAGAGTATTATGGTAGGTATTTGGAAGCTTAGAACAGTTATTTTCTTGAATTGGTAATGTTTGATTTGCATGCTAATGGCTTGGGAAAAAGAGGTCTTTTGGAAACTCTTGCTGTCTCTGCAACTCCAAACTTGAATTTAAGCTTTTGTTCATTTTGTTTGCAACTATGCATTTTGATGGAAAGTGAAGGTATTCTTTTCCCTAGTCCGCGACATTGATTTCATTTTACACGTACCATTTTTATGATGGATTACATTTTCTGAATCTTATGTTGTTGCACAATAGAGTTTTTCTTTTTTTGGTGCTTAAGAGCATCCTCGCTCACGAATGTTAATTTGCCATTGTCATTCTTATTTTTGGGAAATGAATAGTGTGTTATTTTGCCAAAAAAACAGCAAGGGTGCTATACCGATGTATGTCATTTTGCCTTTACCATTCACATTTATCTTTATCACAAATCTCAAATGATACTTTTGCCATAATTTTTTTCATCTATGACAAAAGAATTGGTTGCCGAATTTGAGAGAATTTTTTGTTTGAGAGTGACGCACCTAGTTTTCCATTTTGGAGGTATGGTAAGGAATTCTGTCATTTTTGCCATTCTGTAAATGCAGGTTAGCAGGTATGATACCATATATATGAAATTTCACCGCACCTATATTAGGCTTGGAGCTAAGGTCCCACTACGTGTGGGTGATGTTAAGAATATGTCTGGACTTGAATCTGGGAATTATCCAACCAAGTCTATGTTTACGATCACCGAACCAACCTCCAATAGAGTGTTTTGTCCTAATTTGCTACATGCATGTGACAATGTGCTGTCAATATGCAGTTAATTTCTTCTAACTATAAAAAGGTCGCTTTGCTCAGACGTTTGTTTCCTACTCCTAGTATTATTGTTTTGGTAAAACAGAGGGGTTGTAATGAGCCAAACAACAGCTTATTGTGGACCCTGGAGTGGACATGTCAAGCTCAAATCTCTCAACTTCAACCAAAAAAGCTATAACCAAACACAATTAGACAAACAAATGAACACACTTACAAGACGTGTGTGTCCTGCACACAATAGACGTATTTATGTATTTGGAATCCAAATACCTAGCGAGAGGGTGTGTATTTGGAACTTCAATTGCGAAACTCAAAGTCTCAAACATCAATATCCCATGTTTGATCAGTCATCTATCTATATTAGTATTGCAGAATGGGTTTTCGCTACGAGCGCCGTAGGCGCGACAAGTGTCCATCCAGAATTTTAGATTCATTTTTTTTCTTCTAATTTCTAATAAAATATCTATCAAAATGGAATGATCTTGAACTAATTCATACACTATCACATTACGAATTTTAGGAAATGTCATCTTGAACTAATGTTATTTGTTATGGAAGTAAATTTTAATTGATACACTATCACATTACGAATTTTAGGAAATGTCATCTTGAACTAATTTTATTTGTTATGAAAATAAATTTTAATTGATACATTATCACATGCCAAATTAGAAAAAAAAGAGAGAAATTAAATGAAATTTGTATTATTTACAAAAATGTTAGTAAATTTTGATTGATACACTATCATATTACAAATATTACGAAATTTTAGTTTCATTTTTTTTTAATTTCTAATAAAAAATCTATCAAAATGGAATGATCTTGAACTAATTTTATTTGTTATGGAAGTAAATTTTAATTGATATATTATCACATTATGAATTTTAGGAAATATCAATAAATTTTAATTGATACACTATCACATTACGAATTATAGGAAATATCATCCTGAAGTAATTTTATTTGTTATGGAAATAAATTTTAATTGATACACTATCACACAACAAATTAGAAAAAAAAAATAAAGAAATGAAATGACATTTGTATCATTTACGAAAATGTCAGTAAATTTTAATTGACACACTATCATATTACGAATTTTAAGAAAATTGCCATCCTGAACTAATTTGGGATAGTTAATTAGACATTTTGTATCAATAATATCCTTATGACTCCATCCTACAGAGTTTGAATACTTTTGATTATATCTTATCTTTTAAATAATACCCAAAATCTATATTAGCATTGTAGAATGGGTTTTCACTACGAGCGTTGCAGGCGCGACAAGTGTCCATCCAGAATTTTAGATTCATTTTTTTTTTCTAATTTCTAATAAAATATCTATCAAAATGGAATGATCTTGAACTAATTTTATTTGTTATGAAAGTAAATTTTAATTGATACACTATCACATTACGAATTTTAGGAAATGTCATCGTGAACTAATTTTATTTTTTATGGAAATAAATTTTAATTGATACACTATCACATGAAAAATTAGAAAAAAAAAAGAAATGAAATGAAATTTGTATTATTTACAAAAATGTCAGTAAATTTTGATTGATACACTATCATATTACGAATTTTACGAAATTTTAGTTTCATTTTTTTAAAATTTCTAATAAAAAATATATCAAAATGGAATGATCTTGAACTAATTTTATTTGTTATGGAAGTAAATTTTAATTGATATATTATCACATTACGAATTTTAGGAAATATCAGTAAATTTTAATTGATACACTATCACATTACGAATTTTAGGAAATATCATCCTGAACTAATTTTATTTGTTATGGAAATAAATTTTAATTGATACACTATCACACAACAAATTAGAAAAAAAAATAAAGAAATGAAATGACATTTGTATTATTTACGAAAATGTCAGTAAATTTTAATTGACACACTATCATATTACGAATTTTAGGAATTGTCATCCTGAACTAATTTGGGATAGTTAATTAGACATCTTGTATCAATAATATCCTTATGATTTCATCCTACAGAGTTTGAATACTTTTGATTATGTCATGTCTTTTAAATAATACCCAAAAGGCCCTTCATCCATAATTAGAATACTTATGTTTATTATGTAAAATCAACGAAGTTGTAAAATAATAAACCATATTCACTACGAAAATATGGTTTATTTTATGATTTAGTTTAGGATGGAAACATTCTTTTTATTTTCATCTCAAAAAATCTTTACACTATAGGCACAAAATTTTAGGGTGAAAACATAAACAATTTTGGATGGAATTTAGGATGAAACATTCTTTACGTTTTCATCCCAAAGATCTTGACCTTATAGACAAAGAATTTTAGGATGACAACATAAATAATTTAGGAGGGAAACATTCTTTATATTTTTATCCTAAAAATCTTACCCTATAGGCAAATAATTTTAGGATGACAACATAAAGAATTTAGCATGCAATTTTAGAGAAGAATTATGGTTAGAATTGTTTAGGGAGCCGCATGCGCGGGCCAAATTCATAAAGGGAAGTTAAATAATAGTGCATATGGTTTATTGTTTTACCACTTTGGAGAAAAATGGTAAATTAATCAACCATGTTCACATGTCCTTTAAAAGATGGTTATTAATTTACACTGTGAATATGGTTTATTGTCTTTCCACTTAGGTGGTTTCACATAATAAACATGATAATTATGGTTAAAGTTTTTAAGGGAGCTGCATGCGCGGGCCAAATTCATAAAAGGAAGTGAAAAAAGGTTTTTTGATTGGGTGGTTTGAACAGTAGATATTATTCGGAAATGAAATGGTTTGATAATGTTGTGTTCCATGGGTAGGGGATAGGAACTGAATCCCATTATACTAATAACGTCAATAATGGAATAAATAAGGGCATAAAGGTCCAAATATCCAATGTTGGAATGTAAATATAAGTATTCAAATCCCATAGGATGGCAAAATAAGTAGTTTTTTCAAACAAGATGCCTAATTAAAATTTTCTAATCATTTCCTTCATCTATCGTTTGAAGCTATGAAATTAAAATCAAATCTAAGAAATGTAAGTAAAAAATTTATTGTATTCCTTACTGGGTTGCTTCTGTCTTTCACCTTCTAAAATTTGACACTTATATTAGAAATCCAACAAGGATTTAGTTAAGCTATGATTAAAGGCTTAGTGGGATTGCATGAATAAGGAAGAGATTTTCATTTAAGAGGTACAAGTTATAGTCAAAGTTATATATGGGGGAAGAAATTTACAAAGAGTAATTATTTTTCCTCGGGTGTAAAAAGTGAAAACAATGAATTGAGGAGTAAAATAATCAATTTCGTTTCCAATGCAATTCCTATAAATGAATGAATTGGAAATTTAAGAAACAAAAAAGAAGCATAGTAATTGTTTCATTTATCTATCATTTCAGCCATACGACAATTAAAATTTAAGAAAATAGGTAAAATAGTTATTTTGCACATTACCTGACTTCTTCTATATTTAATTTCCTCTTTTCAAGTTTTGGTCAACTTTGAACTTCTCACTTTATTAGGACATCCAACAAAGATTTATTTAAAACGAATTAATGTGATATTGACTACAATTCAAATTGCAATAATATGGAAGAGATTTTCATTTAGGCGTTATTTACACTTTGTAAAGGTGAAACCATACATATTTCTTGTACTTTAGGAATTCATTTTTCCTTTTCCTCGTCTATGTGAAATTAAACAAGGAAAACAATTATATTTTCCAGATTTCTTTCTTTTTTGGCTAATGGAAGACTCAATGACAACTCGAATTTGTAACATGTTTATACAACATATCTTTAAAGAGCAATGCTATAGAGATCAAATACACAAATGTCACTACCACTTCAATGCTTGGTCAGTTATTAAAAAAAAAAAATAAAAAAAATCAATTCTTGGTGGAATATATAGATGAGCTTATCCATTAAGGTTGTGTTTGGATGACTGTAATTTGAAGTAGGAACATGAATATAATTACCGGGAATCAAATTTCTAGAAATTTGCTTGGGTAGGAATAGAAATATGATAACTGGGAATTTGATAGCTGGAATAATTTCATTTCAGTGTTTGGATTTATTCAGTAATCTTACGCGGAAAACAATTATTTAAAAAATATATTAATATTTCCATTTGTTAATGAATGGGCCAGAAAGCTAAGATTCCCATGGGGTAAGGGATGGATTAGATTCCTACTCAATTTGGAGATGCGATTTTTGGTTGAGTATGTTATTAAGAATGACATTCTATTCTTGTCTCTTCCAAATGTTGGAATCGTTGAATCATGACATCACATTCTCGTTCTTGTCTCTTTCAAGTGGTGGAATCATGGAAAGAAGGTATCACATTCCCATTCCCCTCAAGATTGCCGCCATCCAAACTAAGCCTAAAAGAGCATTACGACCCTGTTTGTTTATAAACGCTTTTGATTTAAAGAATCAAGGCGTCCCATTTGTTATCACTAATGAGTTAGATTATCAAATTAAAAATTTTTAATTATTAATTTAAAAAACATAAAATAAGTTGGAGATGTGTTTGGTGTAGCTTTTTATAACCTATTACAAAAGTTCAAGTTGCGTTAAATAAGTGCTATATAGCAAACGGGGCTTTTGACAACACCTCCCCCGCATTCATTAATGTTAATCAACCTACAAAAAACACCCTTGAATTAGGTGCTTTTCCATAAAACCTACTTTTACATTTTAAAATTAGTAAAAACACTATAAATTGAAGCTTAAAATAATTTCATATAATTGGTCAAATAAGCTAGATAAGTGATTATTTATATTTTCAACCAAATATCATTCGCAATATTTTTAAGTAAATTAATTAAGTAAATTAGATTATAAGTGTACAACGAAAGGAGGTAATGGTCGCTCTATATATATCCACTCATAGAACATATGCGGATATTGTTACGTAAAGCAAAACAGCCTCCTTTACATGGTTTTGCCTATAACTGGATTATGATTTCATCAGATAACAACGACGACGCAGATGAAGAAGAAGGCGACAAAATCGAAGAAGAAGGCGACAAAATCAAAGACAGAAACTATTCTGTTTATTTAATTATTGCTTCAGTGATTTACCAAATTAAAGGTTTGCGACTTCTTTTGTCTTAGATTTAGATTCTTTCATTTTAGTGTTTCATTGATAAGAGATGGACAATCGGTAATTTTAACACGGTTACATTAGAACTGTTTGAAGATAAGTTTTTCGTCTATAAAAATGATAGTTTTTTCTTTTCGAATGTATCAAGATACCTGGTATGTGTGAAAATATGAAATTGTTATGGTATGATAGACCACTTTAGGGCCCGCATAGTCAATTTTGCAGATTGGCCTCAATACCACTCATATAATTATATATGTAATATTGAGTTTCTGTTTATGAAATGACACTAGGTCTCATAGAACATTTAGGCCTCGTTCCCCTCAACTTATTTGTGTAACTTTTTCACTTTTTTTTTCCCCTTACTTTTTTCACTTTTGTGGTGGTCTTTTTCGATGATAATTTTACACTTTTTAGATTCCTCTTGTCAAGACGAATCATGAAACTTAAAAAGGTTTGACACAAAATTAACAAATGCAAATGTTTTCAGGTAAAGACAAAAGTTAAAAAGTGCAAAACGTTAAATAATCTCGTATAATAGCGAATAGCCCATGTGTTTCCGCTAAAAATTGGTGTCCGTCGTCTTTGTAATTAGAACTCATCTATCCATGGCATGATATAAAAGATTTCCCAATCCTTTGTTTTGTCAACTGTACTTCACAGTAACCAACTCTCTCTCTCTCTCTCTCTCTCTCTCTCTCTCTCTCTTATTTTCTTGAGAAATCTCCAAGAGAATCATAATTTCATCACCTAGTTGAGATTTGTTGGGTCTGTCTCAAATTTCTCAAGTAAGAGAAGGAAGAGATGTCAATTCAATTAGGAACTCACTCTCTCTCTAAAAAAGTTGCCCCCTTCCCTTCTCCCAAAAACTCCTTGACAGGGCTTCGGTTTGGGGGGTTTTGGGGGGGGGGGGGGGGGGGGGGCGGCGCCACCGCCTGCCGCTCCCCCCCCCCCCCTCTCTCTCTCTCTCTCTCTCTCTCTCCCCCCCCCATATTTCCTTCATTTTCTTCTTCCTCTGTGACATCCATACTTCTTTTATTCAAAAATGATCGGCAAAGTTTCAGGCGGAGGCGTTGGCTGCTGGTGGCTTTGGTTCCGGGGGTTATGGATCTCGACTTCTCGAGTGCTCCTGATCGTTTATGGGTGCCGCTCTACTGGTACTTGGCGATTGGAATAGGGGTCTTGCGTTGGCGACGGGATTGATGTTCGGTATGGCTTTCGGCTTCTCATTGTCTTCTCCCTTCTCTTTTTTCTGACCCCCTACCCTGAGAGTGCTCTGTATCTTCTCCTCCTCGCCGTTTGTCTGTCTGGTTGCCTCATCTCGGTCAGCATTTTACTCTGTTGTATCCACCGTTCGGATTTTCTCCTGGGTTTTTCCGATGTTTAGCCTAACGGCGTGAGTGATGCTGGCCGACGTGTTCTCCCGCCGGGGTGTATTGCTGGGCACCTTGGTTTCGCTTAACGGCTAGGGTTGAGCATCCGTGACAGGTGGTGGTGTTTCGGGTTCCGGTCTATCCTCCTGGGTGGTGTGGCTAGCGATAGCGTGGTGGTTGCCGGTGGAGATAGTCCTGTGGTGGGGTTTGGCCCTGTCTGATGGTGGTTGCCATTGGCGGTGCGGCGGCGGCGGGTTGAAGATTCTCAACAACTTAGGTTTAGGTTTAGGGTTTTCTGTATTTGGGCTTTTTTGCTGTATCTGGTCATTTGGGCCTATTGGGTTTTATGCTTTGTATTGTTTTATTCGGGCATGGAAGGCCCTTAGGTGTGTGGGCTTTGGCCCGCTGGGTTTGTGCTATATTGTTATATCCGGGCTTTTCAGGCCCTCAGGTGTTAGGGCTTTGTCCCTGAGGTGAGGCAACCTTGGTTGGTATCCCTTCCCCTTCCCCCTACTTGATGTACCCTAGTCAAGTTTCCCTAAAAAATTTAATTTTGCCGATCAAAAAAAAAAAAAAAGAGATGTCTGGAGTAGTGGAAAAAAGCAACAAGAAGAAGAGGCCCAGGGAGTGATGGCACTAAAGCTTAAATGTTATTCATAATTAATTTGTGGGTAAATAGTATAAACACCCCCTCATCTATCACGTTTTGGCTGGGATACCCCTTCATTTATAAAACTCAGCAATCACACCCTTTCATCTATCAATCGTTAGCAAGGAGAACCCCTCTGTGTCATTTTCGTCCATTCCTTAACGGAATTGGATACAATTATGTGATTGTCCCCCTCTCTTATTAGGGAAAACACCAAACACTTTATACCTTTCTTCCAATATGATCAAACTCATCTCTCATAAATAGAAAAACATGTTTCCTCCCTTCCCCTTTCTTTCGATGAAATCAAACTCTAATCGATTGATAGTTGATCTCTCCTCCAATCTTGATCTCTGATCTCTCCCTCTTCCTTGTCTTTGTTACTCGATCTCTGAGCATCATACGAAGTTGATATGTTCCATCTCAAACCGTACGAATTCGTGAACTGTAACGGTAACATTCTTCCAAACTCAAAACATATGAGTAGGGTTCTAATAGCATTTTCTTGTTCTCTTTGGTCAAGATTTTGTTTATATTTCTCATCTCTCCTTGCTTTCAATTACAGGTGTTGGTTCTACTTTTGTGGGACTTGTTTGTAGCCTCCAACTCCTTTTTTTACTAGATGGATCAATCCAATAGAAGTAGCAGCATTTTTTTTTGGGTCTATATAAAAACAAATTTGCGTCGTTATGTAGTATATGGTACAATAGAAGATTATAAGAGAGTTTTTGGTATTCTTTCAACTTACCTTGTAGTTAACACACCCTTAGAATCTCCTCCCAGGGTTTGCTATGAATTTTGATGTGTGGATGAGTGGAATCACAACGACAAGTGAGGTAGTCCACTTTGCTGCTTGAACTAGTTGAATTTTTGGAAGCCATTTGAGAGAGAGAGAGAGAGAGAGAGAGAGAGAGAGAGAGAGAGAGAGTGTTTTCCTCAATCTGGGTTTGGACGGCTGTTTATATGGAAGCAAGAGCGGAGGGAAAATTTCCTCCAAAATGAGAGGGTATATGTGCCTTATTAATTATGTTGTAATCCATTTTCCATCCAAAGAAATGACACGGAGGGGGTCTCCCTGCTAATGGTTGATAGATAAAGGGGTGTCAGTGTTGAGTTTTATAGAGGAGGATGAGTCCCTACCAAAACATGATAGATGAGATAGTGTTTCTGCTATTTACCCTTAATTAGTAAAGGCCCAGGGAGCAATGACTCTAAGGCTTAAACGTTATTCATAATTAATAAGTAGATACACCTAATAATTCCACCATACTATGCTTAATTCTTCCCTTATGATTTAGGAAAGACACACTCAAGGTATGGTTCCCATATAAGAGCCATGTTGAGGTTGAATTTCTATGAAATGGTTTGAAAGATGCCATAATTAGATTAAACGACTAAGATTATTGCATTTGGGGTTTTGCTTCTTTAAATAAGGTTTACTTTTTCCGAATAAGTAATCATAGGATATGTACCGAATAAGGATACGCGTATAAACTATAGGATACATGATCATTCGTCAGATTTATATACAAAAAGGATACATGGTGGGATCTGTATCGTTTTCCGAGTTGTAGTTATGCTGCAACATTTATCCTTTCATTGTTTTCTTCCCTTGATAGAAGAATATTAATGGTCTTTTTTGCTTCAACTATATGTCTGCTTGTATCAAGTAATGGTTTTGTAATAACTGCATCTGTTTGGTGCACTGTGATTGTTTTGAAACTCTACTAGTGAATTTTCCTGAAGCCATGAGAAACTCTAGCTATTTTATAAGAATAATCTCTTCAGTTGGTGAGAAGTAGAATTTTTGCTACCCTGCAACAAGTTTAGGACAAACACTCCTGGATTTCCGTGGTTAATGTGAGTAGTATATTTGGGAATATTCTTAATTAGTTTCTCTTGTTGCAGGAAAATGCTGGTTCGAATTTCTCAATCGACGAATTAACAGATTTTATATCTGCTGCTCAGATGGCAACAATATCAGATGCCTATCTACAAGAGCTTCTTGAACAGAACAAGGTTTCCTTTTCTAATTTTCTTCAGCTAAACATAAGGTGTTCATTTAAGCCCATTTTAGGTCAAGGAAACAATAGTTTTACATTTTTTATAGTTATTTTGGCAAAATAGTTATTTTTCCATTAAGGCATCAAGATCCTTGTTTTTTTTTTATTGATACTGTTCAGACATTAAATTTTCACAAGATTGATCATATCCTAATCATTTTCACAGCCCAAGCCGGAGCATATACTCTGCGGAAACGGCACACATAAGAGGAAAAGAAGAACCAAAAGAGAAGGCAAGGGGATGGCCATTGACTATAGTGTTTCACGGTTGTTGAATTTGACAAGTGTTTTAGGAGGCTAATGTGACTGATTTTGGGGTTGTTCTTTGAGTTGGTCTAACATCTAAGTGCGATGTTTATAAGTTGACCCATATATGTGGTGTCCTGAATTTCCAGATGAACCTCTTGAACGCCTATTGACCCGAGTAAGCGACGAATGAGAAGCGAGTGAGCTTCTAGGTATGCTTGCACACGTAGCACACGTCGTTAGCACCTAACCTGGCCGGAATGTGGCCAGGGAAGGCACTCCGACGGTCTAGTAAGTGAAGGATGCATAGAGCAGCTTCTATGTTTTAACTTTTCTGAACAATTTCTCTCTCCCCCCGAACTACTTCTGTGGTTTGATTTTTGGGTACGGCTGGTGGAATTATATGCCAGGCCTTTGTGATATTTTTTGGAACGACGTTTCTTTCTCCCTCCGAACTATTTCTTGGCTTGCTTGGATCACAGCTCGGTGGAATTTTATGCCGAGCCGTTTGTGGATACTTTTTTGAAATCTGAATGGATGTTTGAATGAACGGTTATTCGTATTTCTTTTTGCATCATGCTTGAATTATTGTCTCGGATATGTAGTAATACCCCCATTCGTCTTGGCTTAGGGCAATAAAATACCCCTGGCCTAAGTTGAGATGAATGTTCAAGAATTTTCCTAAGGCATGAAAGCCTATCCGAAGTAATTAACAGATCTTCTTGGATATGTTGCCGAGTCAATTTGGAATAAGTGAGTGTTCACAAAACAAAGGACTTGTAAAAAAAAAATCTTTAGATATTTTTCACAAGTGTTGGAATGCAAGAGTGATATGATTGGTTCGGATTAAAATGTTAAACCCATCTCAGAGAGACGTTTAAATGATTTCAATACCCCTGGTGAAAGGTTCGTTTGCTCGGTGAACCGAGTCAATTAAGTAACTTAGAGTCATAAGTTATCATTGAAACAATACCCTTGTTAGAAGGTGTTTTTGATTGTTTCTCGGTACAAGAAGCCGAGTCAATTTGCAGGGTAAGTTACACATTTGATTAATACCCCTATAAAGAGGTGAGTCTGCTCGGAATATCATGCCGAGTCAATTTTGTAACTTAAGATAACAAGTTCTCGGTGGATCAATACCCCCATTTAGAAGGTGTTTGCTTTTAACTCGGTTATTAATATCGAATTAACTTGTTAACTTGTGAAAACAAGCTATTATTTGATCAATACCCCTACAGAAGGGATTTTACGTCGAGCTCGGTTTGTTATCTGAGGAATTTATATTGTTACCACCGTGTAGGTGTTTGATTGATTAAATTGATGATGTAATCATTAGGTTGGCTCGGTAAAAACCGAGAGGTCTCATGGGATAAAACCCATGTGTGAAAATGTGCCTTGGCCGAAGCCGTTTGGTATAAATACCGAGACACGATTAATATATAAGAGGCAACAATTGAGATCAAAAGGGCTTTTCATTGATAATCTTCCGAGGGTGTAGTACATCAACATTCCTTCAAAATTTTACTAAGTCTGAAAACCAACATCCGAGAACAATATCTAAGCATAATACTTTCTCAAATTGTAAGCATTCCACAGCTTGTCCACGAGCTTCCCATCCATGTCTTAAAGCTGGTAGGCTCCTTTTCCGACCTTCTTAACCACTCGGTAAGGACGTCCCAATTTGGCATTAGCTTCTTCTTTTTGTTCTTGTCGGTCACCTTTCTTGAGGACCAAATCATCAGGGCAAAAGATCCTCAACCGAACTGTTTTGTTGTAGCCCTTAGCAACCTCCTGCTGATAGGCTGCTAGCTTTACCCGAGCTGCATCCCTCTTCTCCTTGGCCAAATCAAAATCATTACTTAAGGCCGTGTCGTTTGTGGCTTCATCAAAGTACTCGGTACGGATGGTAGGCAAGAGAGTAAGGAGTTTGTCCGGTGGAACGCCTCGGTGTAGTTCGAAAGGCCCATAAAACATCAGGAAGCTCTTCAGCCCATTTTCCTCTCTTTGTAGTTAGCCTTCTCTTGAGTCCAGGAACGACGGTCTTATTTGAAGCCTCGATTTGGGCATTACCTTGAGGGTAAACAGGGGTGGAGTTGAAGAAGCGTACTCTGAGCTTGTCACATACCTTCTTCATTTGTTTCCCAGTAAATTGCTTTCCGTTGTCCGAGATGATCGCATACGGGACTCCGTACCGGGAGATGATGTTCTGCCACAGGAAACTCTTCACAATGGCTTCGGTAATGAAGACCAGAGGCTCGGCCTTCACCCACTTAGAGAAATAGTCTGTAGCAGTGATTAGGTGGCGAAATCCTCCCGGGGCAAGTGGGAGCTCTCCAACAATGTCCAAGCCCTATTGGGCGAAGGGCTACGGATTGGTGATCAATTGAAGGTCCTCGGTTGGCTGGTGAATCATTGGCTTGAACAGCTGGCACTTGTGGCACTTCCGAAAAAATTCCTTAGTGTCTTCCTTCATCTTTGGCCACTAATACCCCTGAGTGATTGCTCGATCGGCAATAGACCGTCCCCCCGAGTGGCAACCTCCGCTGCTTGCATGGAGCTCTTGGATTATTCAGTGGACTTGATTCTGATGTACCACCATGAGGTACGAACTTGTCCGAGAGCGGCGATATAGTGAACCAGTCGGAGAGAGCCAGTAGTTTGCAGTTTTGCATCTGATCCGATGGGCTTCTCTTCTGTCTTCGGGTAGCTTGTCGTCTCGGAGATAAAATACTAGTTCATCCATCCAACTAGGTCCGAGCTCGATATTCAGCATTTGCGTCCGAGGTGAATTGAAGCTTGGAGCTGAAATTGTGCCGAAGGAGATAGTACGTTGCTTGGAGGCCTTGCATGCTGAATCTAATCCTGCAAGTGCGTCTGTATGGGCATTGAGCTCTCGGCCAACCTGGTGAACTTCTATCTCTTCAAACGTCTCGGTTAAATTCCGGGTGAGGTCTAGGTACTTGGCCATCCGTTCGTCCTTAGCGTCATATTCTCCATTAAATTGGTTCACAACGAGCTGAGAGTCGCTGCAAACCAATAACGTCTTTACATCCATCGCCTCAGCAAGCCGAAGGCCAGCAATAAGGGGTTCATACTCGGCCTCGTTGTTGGAGGCCGGGAACTCAATTGTAATTGCGTTTTCATGTATGATTCCTTCGGGAGAGACTAGTACTACGCCTTGATTGTACCAGCCCGCCCAATGGCCCGGTTATGTTGATGCACCAAAAAATTAACATGATTGGTACACACTTGATTTTTTTCTACCATAGCATCACATGTTTTACTAATAAATCTGATGTTCTCGGTCAAAAAGTGAACAATTTAACTTCCCAAGGCAGTTAAGGCAACGTACAACCAGAGAACTTAAAAAAAAAAAATTTTCCACCGTTGGATTTGTCTTAATTGTCTATGACTATTGAGTCATTGACTAGTCAGTACTCACCACAATGTCTATACGTACAAGTTACAACCACAAAACTTTGAAAAAAGTGAACAATTTTCGCATGAGTAATGGCAGCTTATGGAAAAAAGTGAACAATTTCCACCGTTTGATTTCTGCCCGTTGCCCACCGATGGAAAATCTGCCCGTTGCCCACTTGCCCACCGTACAACCAGAGCACTTCTCTATAACAAAGACAACTCATTTTCCTACTTTACAAATTCTCATTTTCTCTCAGCCAACTCCTTTTCTGCATATTATTCCATTCTCATTTTCTCTCATACTCAAGCCCACCGATTGAATATTTGTCTCAACAGTCAAGCACATGATTCTCAAATCTCAAGCACAGGATTCTCGGTCTCTCAAGTCTTAATCGATCTTTGGATTCTCGAGCCTCTAGCGTGGAGACTTGGAGAGTTGGGGATCACTGCTCTTTGGTGTGGGTTCATCATAGAACTTTGGGGATCACTGCTCTTTGATGTGGGGATCACTGCTCTTTGGTGTGGGTTCATTTGGAGACCTAGAGTAACAATTTCTCTTTTTATCGATTTATTTGATTTGATCTATTTTTTTCCTGCTGCTAGTTGTTAATTTCTTTGATCTGTTTTTTTTCCCCTATTATTTTCCTATTAAAATTTAGTATGGCTAATAATGAATTTTCCATGAACATAAACCTAGATCTAGAGGAAGAAGATGAGATAAATGAGATTGAATCACTGGGCTCACCAACTTCTCCAAATTTTTCTACCCAACCCTGTTCATCTACTTCAACTACAAAAACACCTTTGAAGCTGGACACCGTCAAAGCATTGATTTTCTTAAAGGATTGGCAATTGACAGATCAAAAAATGCAACAAGCTGAACAAGAGGCTAAACTTGCAGAAGAATTGGCAAATCTAAAAATATCAAGACCTGCCTTTATTGAAGATAGCGATCCCGAAGAAGATCCCATACCATTGGATTGAACTTTGAAGAATGAAGATAATTTTGACTTGAGTCTAGGACTTGGGATTCACTGATTGGGAAGATGTTTGCTCAAATTGCAGTGGTTTGCTCAACATTGGGTATTTAGTTTTAATTATCCATTTTATCTGGTGTATTAGAACTTAGAAGTACTCCTAGTTCTTTTATTAGCTTTGCTGTTCTTTGCTATCCATTTTATCTGGTGTATTAGAACTTAGAAGTACTCCTAGTTCTTTTATTAGCTTTGTTGTTCTTTGCCTTGAAAATTCTAACATGTTTCTTTATTTTTAAAGTTGAGGAATTATATTGTTTCATTATTTTTAAAGTTGAGGAATTATATATGGTGATAGAATGAAAGTTATGGTTACGTATGAAAGTGCGGTAATTTTCGAAATGTCCCATTGAAAAACAAAGGAAAGAGATTATATTTTGTAAATTATGAAACTATATAATTTTTTTGGTTCTTGTATGATTCAAATTTACACACAATCATAAATAATAGCAAAATCTTTGTTTACTTGTAAGTTTCCTGTACCAGTCACATTACAAAAGAAAAAAGAAAAAAAAAAACAAGGAAAATAAAGATTTTGGCCCGCCCAAATGGCCCGGCCTAGCCCGCCAGAAGGCTGGCCTGCCCGCCCGCCCAACTAGGATAAGCCCGTGGGCTGGGCCTTACCTTTTGGGAGATAGCCCGGCTCGCCCGACCTGTTAAAAAAAAAAATCCCGATAAGCCCGGCCATGGATGGGCTTAGGCTTGAAGTTCCCGGGCTGGGCTGGCCCGGCCCGATGATGAGGCTTACTGGGTGGTCAACTTGAACTTGTGGTTCCTCTGCAGGTGGGTGGGTGTGTGTGTGTGTGTGTGGGGGGGGGGGGGGGGGGGTGAGTCATCATCAGAGACCTAATCGGTGACATCTTCAATCGCCACGGGAGCATCAGGGTCTTCAATAAGTGTTTCGGGTGGGATTGGGTTGGGTTTGTCTTCCTTGGGTTTTTTTGCTTCTGGAATCAGCTCGATGATGAAGTCAGCCAACACCTGTGCCTTGATAGCTATTCTCGAGCGATATTGAATCTCGAAGTTGGCTATCTCACAAGACCACTTTGAGACTCGGGTTGAGAGACTAGCCCTTCAGAAGAGAGCCTTCAAAGGGTACTCGGTGAGAACTATGATTGTGTGCGATTGAAATTAGGGTAATAGCTTCTGAGAGGCAGTGATGAGAGCAAAGGCGACTTTCTCAAGAGGCAGGTATCTTGTCTTGGCACCTGTTAGTGTCTTGTTGGAGTAGTAAACTGGTCGATGCTCGGTACCATCTGCTCGGATTAGTACCGAACAGACCGCATGTGGCGAGACTGAGAGATAGATGAACAAATCTTCATTTCCCTGAGGTGTTTCCAGCAATGGCGGCTCGGATAGGTATGTCTTCAAGTGTTGCAGAGCTTTCTCACATTCTGCTGTCCATTGGAATTTCCTCTTGATCATCTTGATTGATTGGAAAAGGGGACGACATACATCCGCTGAACAGCTTATGAAGCGATTCAGGGCTGCTGCCATTCCCGTAAGCCTTTGAACTTCTTTAATCGTACTCGGGGAAACCAGTTGCTATACGGCAGTGACTTGACTTGGATCAGCTTCAATACCCCTTCTTGTGACCAAGTGTCCAAGAAATTTCCCAGATCTGACATTGAAAGAGCACTTCTCGGCGTTGAGCTTCAATCCGTGCTTTTTCAGTACGGAGAACATCTTGGTAAGGTCTTCAATGTTGTCTTCCTCTCGGATACTTTTCAGCACTATATCATCAATATAGGCCTCTATCGTATCCCCGAGCTGATGTTTAAACATCCAGGACACCATCTGTTGGAAGGTGGCCCCTTTGTTCTTCAGCCCGAAGAGCATAACGTGGTAGCAATAGAGGCCTCGGGGTGTGATAAAAGCTGTCTTCTCCATGTCTTCTTTATCCATGAAAACTTGGTGGTAGCCCCTGTATGCATCCATGAAGCTCAGCCGAGCATGTCCTGCCATGGCATCCACGAGTTTATCTATCCAAGGGACTGGGAAACAATCATTCAGACAGGCGTCATTAAGGTTCGTGTAGTTCACGTAGACTCTTAGCTTCCCGTTCTTCTTCGGGACCACCACCGTATTTGCCAGCCAAGTAGGGTACTGCACCTCTGGAATTGCCTGGGCCTCCAAGAGCTTTTCAACTTTGGATTAGACTGCCTCGGCATGGACTGCAGATGACCTTCTCGGTTTTTGAATTACCGAGCGTTTTAATGGATCTACTTTGAGCTGGTGTTTGATGAAGCTCGGATCGACACTAGGCATCTCGCACGGCTTCTAGGCAAACAATTCAATGTTCGCCTTGAGAAAAGTCACCATCTCCTCCCTTTCGGTCTCGGTTAGGGAGGATCCGATTAGGAAGAAACGGTTTCCGTCCTCATTGATTGGCACCGTAACGAGGTCTTCTACGGATTTGGCCTCGGCAGGTCTACCGACATCTTCCAAAATTGGCGCATCAGGTATCTCCACCCATTGCACCTGCTTCGGTTTCTACTTCTCTTTCCTCCCCACAGTGGAAATGTAGCACTTCTTCGAGGCAATTTGATCGCCTCGGATATCTTCCTGCTTTCCTTCTGCCCCAATAAACTGTAGCATCTGGTGGTACATAGATGCCACAGCTTTCATGGCATGGAGCCAATTTCTTCCGAGAATGATGTTGTAAGGGCTCGGGGAGTCCACGACTATAAATTCAACTTGTTGTGTTACATAACCACCAATGACGGGGAGAGTGATTGTACTGAGCGGATACAGGAGTACCGCTGAAGAGCACCTCCAATGCTGTTGTGGCTTGATCAATCTCTTTGTAGATTCGAGACTCCATCATTCTCGTTACTATCACCAAGTCCTCCTGACCACCCCCTATTGCAGCTGTTCCCTGGCTCTGAGCCCGAGCCAAGGTCTTGTCCTGGTCAATGTAAGTGTCTAGGTTTCCAGCCGTGACAAGAGACTCCAAGTACGCCTTGAACGGCTTGCAAGCCGTGGTGTAATGACCTTGCTCTTGGTGGTATGTACAGTATACCTTTTTGTCTTTAGTTTTGTCATTTGTCCCCATCTTATGATCCGGCCACCGAAAGAACCCTTCATTTTCAGTCTTCCATAGGAGCATATAAATCAGCTTGGTGAAAACCGTGCGCTCTGCTACGAAGTCGCTCCCCTTTGGAGGCTTCTTTGTTGCCTTCTTCTGATTACCCGAGACATGGATAACCTTTGGAACGGAGGAAGAGGAGGAGGTTGGAGCATCACGCTCGGTCAAGAGTTCCTCAAGCTTGATATACTTATTGATCCGTTCCATCAGGTCATCCATGTTCTTTGGCGGGTGTAACATCAGATCTGTAAAGACAGGACTCTTACTTTCCAACCCATGCTTAAAGTGGGTAGCAGCGAGCGTCTGGTCACAACCCTGAACTTGGTGAAACATCTCCCAGTGCATAGCAGCGTACTGGCGCAGAGTCTCGTCTGGGCGCTTCCTCAGGCCGAGAAGGGAGTTTACCTCCTTCTTCTGTATGTTGCTCGTCACGAACTGAGACAAGAAAGCTTGTTCCAAGGCCTCGTAACTGCCAATGGACCCTCCTTCAAGCTTGTTGAACCAGAGGGACCCGAGAGTCCCCAGGCTCGTTGGGAACACCTTACACATAGTGGCTTGATCCGAGGTGTAGAGGTTGATGATCTGCCTGAAGTAGATGAGGTGGTTGTACGCGTGTAAGGGCATCATAACAGTTGAACTTTGGTACATCTCGTGGTGATGCGCCGTTTTGTTGTCTTGATGATGAGACCGTTCTCCTTCTTCTTCCCCCTAGTGTCGTCATGGTGAGTTTTATCCTCGGTACGATAGGTGTGATGCTTTCCCGTACCACCGTCTCAGACAACGGTTAGATTTGGATCTTGGGGAGAGATTTTCTTCAGGTGCTCCACCTATGCTCATAGATCAACAGAGTTTGTCAGCTGAGGGGGCGTCTTGTGGCGTTGTCGGCCAGAAGAGCACTTGGGTAGGGCGACCACCTTTGGATCCTTTCAGAGATATATTGGTTTGTATTGGCCATCTTCGAAATAATAAACCGTCTCGTGCGATGCTGACAACTGTGAGTACGGTGAGCGAGCGCTTGACTCAGAGATCTGGGAAGAGTGGTGCAGAGAGGAGTCGCCATGATTCCCCTGTGAGCGGTGCTTGGTCGACGGGTTCTCGTGGTGGAGCACGAGAGCCTTGCTGTGAGCCCTCTCATTATTGGGGTCACCAGTGCGATCCTTGGCCGAGCGTCTCTGACCGAAAGTTCCACCATGAGATGTTGCAGTAGCCTCCACTGCCGCCTTTTTTTTCACTGTCTCGTTCAGCCTTGCAATCTGAGCTCTCATCGCTGCCATTTTGGCATCTCTCTCCTCGAGATGGTGAGTGAGTTGTTGGATGGTGAGTTGTTGTGAATTTGGACTCGGGGTGTGTCTGATGTGACCCGGGAGGAGGGAAACAGAGATGTGAGGAGTTGTTTTGGGGTCTCTAGAGGAGGATGGGTGGAGTGGGTCAGTGGGGTTTGGGTGAGTTGGCTCGCCACCCATTGTGAGTCAAGAGATTTAAAAGAGAAAAGAGGAAAGAGGTGGATCTAGGGAGGAACACCGGAGGTTCTGGGTTGAGTCCCCAGCAGAGTAGCCAATTGTGGTGTCTTGAATTTCCAGATGAACCTCTTGAACGCCTCTTGACTCAAGTGAGCGACAAATGAGAAGCGAGTGAGCTTCTAAGTATGCCTGCACACGTAGTACACACCATTAGCACCCAACCTGGCCGGAATGTGGCCAGGGAAGACACTCCGACGGTCTAGTAAGTGATCGGAGAAGGAAGCACCATTGGAAATGTGTAAGTAGAGAGAGAAAGTATTGTGTACTTCTTTAGGGCTCTTTCACTTCGTTTATATAGGCTCCCTAAGTATATGGGCAAATCAGTCATTCTGGCTCGAATGACGTCACCGAGTGTCATGAGTCAGATCTGTAATCATCGCATGCACGCGTCCTTCAATGAGAATTGGGCACATAGCGTAACCACTTCGGGTACCATCATGCTGACGTAGGGACAACTGTTGCATGCACGTGTGCGTTCCCAAGATTGTTACGAGCATTAACCGTCTCGGGTGACATCACACATGACGTCTCCGGCATCTCGGATCATCCTTCCAGGTCATCTCAGATATAATCCATCTCAGATGACCCGTCCAGTTCATGGCTCATTCCAGCCGAGACACCGGTTTGTTTTAGATGGGCCCGTCTCAGATGGCCCATCATGTATGTCTCTATCGCTGGGCTCAGGTACCGCACCTAGGCCTTGGACTTTCTTGACTCGTGACCCAAGACCCTTTTGAATGGTTATTTTTTGGCCCACTACAATATATATGAAGAAAATATTTTTTGTAGATTTCTGTGGAGTAGTTATTGATTAGGCTAGTGGCGTAGCCAGAAAATTGTACCAGTGAGGCCACAATCTAAAAACGTCAGAACTTTTGTTGTATATAAAAAATTCAGTATTCTTTAAGAATCTACCATGTCTTCGGACGGCCGAGAGAGCTCACTACACGGCCCCTGGATCCACTTAACTGTAATATTATCTTTCACACTAAGGAGAGAGGAATTATTGATAGATATAAGAAGAAAGAGAAATAAGAGAAAATGCGAAAGTGTTTCGCTTGAGCTACATTTTATGATAACATAGTAATTATAATTTTGTAGACACATACTAGTTTGGATGCAAAAATTTAGTGAATTAAGACTTACTTGAGTAATTAATTATTTAATGGCCCTGATGTATTACCACATGGTACTCTAACACCCATCTCAATCACTTTTTCTAATCCGCTTTATTGTCACATATTTAGGTGAAACTTAACTTGAGTGCCATATAATTATGTGCATGAGAATGACATTATATGACACCATGTGGACGTGCCTAGAGTACTCAATAATTTATTCAATAAATTGTTGATATACTAATGAAAATGAAAATTCTAATACATTTTTCTAGAAAAAAAAACCCACGAAAGTGACAATTTTTCCTCAAGTGTAAAAAGTGAAAACACTAAGTAAGGAGTAAAATAAATATTTTCCATCTTTTCCAAAGCAATTCCTCTAAATGAATGGATTTGAAATTTAAGATGCTATGGAATTTAATCAATGAAGTCAACAAAAAAGAAACATATATAATGATTATTCCATTTACCTATCGTTTCAACAATTAAAAATGAAATCTAAGAAAAATAGGTAAAATAGTTATTATGCTCGTTACCTAACTTCTTCTATATTTTATTTCCTCTTTTCATTTAATTATTTCCTTTATCTATTGTTTGAAACTGTGAAATCAAAACCATGATTGCTGGATCAATGATTTTTGGATGAAAACAGAAAGAACTACTACAAAAATCCTTTATATTTTCATCCTAAAAATCTTTACCCTATAGGCAAAGAATTTTGGGATGAAAACATAAAGAATTTTACGATTTAGTTTAGGACGGAAACATTCTTTATGGATGGAAACATTCTTTATGTTTTCATCCCAAAAATCTTTACACTATAGGCACAAAATTTTAGGATGAAAACATAAACAATTTAGGATGGAATTTAGGATGAAACATTATTTACGTTTTCATCCCAAAAATCTTGACCCTATAGACAGAATTTTAGGATGACAGCATAAATAATTTAGGAGGGAAACATTCTTTATATTTTTATCCTAAAAATCTTTGCCCTATAGGCAAATAGTTTTAGGATGACAACATAAAGAATTTAGCTTGCAATTTAGAGAAGAATTATGGTTAGAATTGTTTAGGGAGCCGCATGCGCGGGCCAAATTCATAAATGGAAGTTAAATAATAGTGAATATGGTTTATTGTTTTACCAGTTTGGAGAAAAATGGAAAATTAATCAACCATGTTCACATGTCCTTTGAAAGATGGTTATTAATTTACATTGTGAATATGGTTTATTGTCTTACCACTTTGGTGATTTCACATAATAAACATGATAATTATGGTTAAAGTTTTTAAGGGAGCCGCATGCGCGGGCCAAATTCATAAAGGGAAGTGAAAAAAGGTTTTTTGATTGGGTGGTTTGAACAGTAGATATTATTCGGAAATGAAATGGTTTGATAATGTTGTGTTCCATGGGTAGGGGATAGGAACCGAATCCCATTATACTAATAATGTCAATAATGGAATAAATAAGGGCATAAAGGTCCAAATATCCAATGTCGGAATGTAAATATAAGTATTCAAATCCCCTAGGATGGCAACATAAGTAGTATTTTCAAACAAGATGCCTAATTAAAATTCTCTAATTATTTCCTTCATCTATCGTTTGAAGCTATGAAATTAAAATCAAATCTAAGAAATGTAGGTAAAAAATTTATTGTATTCCTTACTGGGTTGCTTCTGTCTTTCACCTTCTAACACTTCACACTTATATTAGATATCCAACAAGGATTTAGTTAATCTATGATTAAAGGCTTAGTGGGATTGCATGAAAAAGGACGAGATTTTCATTTAAGAGGTACACATTATAGTCAAAGTTATATATGTGGGAAAAAAAAATACAAAAAGTGATTATTTTTCCTCAGGTGTAAAAAGTGAAATCAATGAATTGAGGAGTAAAATAATCAATTTCTTTTCCAATGCAATTCCTATAAATGAACGAATTAGAAATTTAAGATGCGATTCCTATTAATGAAGCGAACAAACAAGATGCCTGGTAATTGTTTCATTTATCTATCATTTCAACCATGCGAGAATTAAAATTTAAGAAAATAGGTAAAATAGTTATTATGCACATTACCTGACTTCTTCTAAATTTAATTTTCTCTTTTCAAGTTTTGGTCAACTTTGAACTTCTCATTTTATTAGGAAATCCAACAAGGATTTATTTAAAAGGAATTAATGTGATATTGACTACCATTCAAATTGCAATAATATGGAAGAGATTTTCATTTAGGCGTTATTTACACTTTGTAAAGGTGAATCCTATACATATTTCTGGATCCGGGGTGAGTGTTGTGCGGTAAAATGACGTAGTTTTTGGCACACCTTTGAAGCTTCCAAAGACCTTATTTGGAAAAAGGAAAAAGCCACTACAAAGTGCCTAAACCCTAAATCCAAAGTGCCTAAACCCAAATCACCTAAACCCAAAGTGCCTAAATCCAAGTGCCTAAAACTACTATATCCTACCCCAAGGAGCCTAAATCCCCTAAAATTGAATCCTAAAATTGAACCTCAAAATTTACTCTTCAAACAGGGCCTATTGAAGTGTACCAAAAAATGAACAAAACTATGTCATTTTGCCGCACAACACGGCGCACAACATGTACCACACAACACCTCCCCCAGATTCCATATTTCTTGTACTTTAGGAATTCATTTTTCCTTTTCCTCGCCTATGTAAAATTAAGCATGGAAAACAATTATATTTTCCAGATTTCTTTCTTTTTTGGCAAATGGAAGACTCAATGACAACTGGAATTTGTAACATGTTTATACAAAATATCTTTAAAGAGCAATGCTACAGAGATCAAATACGCAAATGTCACTACCACTTCAATGCTTGGTCTGTTATAAAAATAAAATAAAAAATCAATTCTTGGTGGAATATATAGATGAGCTAGTCCATTAAGGTTGTGTTTGGATGATTGTAATTTTAAGTAGGAACATGAATATAATTATCGGGAATCAAATTTCTAGAAATTTGCTTGGGTAGGAATAGAAATATGATAACTGGGAATTTGATAGCTGGAATAATTTCATATTAGTGTTTGGATTAATTCAGTAATCTTACGCGGAAAACAATTATTTTAAAAATATATTAATATTTCCATTTGTTAATGAATGGGCCAGAAATCTAAGATTCCCATGGGGTAAGGGAGGGATTAGATTCCCACTCAATTTGGAGATGTGATTTTGGTTGAGTGCGTTATCAGGAATGACATTTTTATTCTTGTCTCTTCCAAACATCGGAATCGTTGAATCATGACATCACATTCTTGTTCTTGTCTCTTTCAAATGGTGGAATCATGGAAAGAAGGTATCACATTCTCATTCCTCTCAAGATTGCCTCCATCCAAACTAAGCCTAAAAGAGCATTACAGTCCCGTTTGTTTATAAACGCTTTTGATTTAAAGAATCAAGGCGTCCCATTTGTTATCACTAATGAGTTATATTATCAAATTAAAAAATTTTAATTATTAATTTAAAAAACATAAAATAAGTTGGAGATGTGTTTGGTGTAGATTTTTATAACCTATTACAAAAGTTCAAGTTGCGTTAAATAAGTGCTAATAAACTGGGCTTTTGACGACACCTCCCCCGCATTCATTAATGTTAATCATCCTACTAAAAACACCCTTGAATTAGGCGCTTTTCCATAAAACCTACTTTTACATTTTAAAATAAGTAAAAATACTATAAATTGAAGCTTAAAATAATTTCACATAATTGGTCAAATAAATTACGAAAATTAGATTATAAGTGTACAGCGAAAGGAGGTAACGGTCGCTCTCTATAAATATATCCACTCACAGAACATATGCGGATATTACATATGCGGATATTGTTACGTAAAGCAAAGCAGCCTCCTTTACATGGTTTTGCGTATAACTGGATTATGATTTCATCAGATAACAACGGCGACGCAGATGAAGAAGAAGGTGACGAAATCAAAGACAGAAACTATTCTGTTTATTTATTTATTGCTTCAGTGATTTACCAAATTAAAGGTTTGCAACTTCTTTCGTCTTAGATTTAGATTCTTTCATCTTAGTGTTTCAATGATAAAGAGATGGACAATCAGTAATTTTAACAATTGTATGAGATTAGGGATGACTATCTCGGCCGACCCTCGCCGATCCAACTTGTCCCCTCCCCGAATGGGTAGGGAATTCGGAGATTTTTTTCGGGCATCAAGTAGGGTATGGGGATTTTTGTAAAAAAATTTCGGGGATTGGGTGGGGGATGGTATAGTATTCCCCTCCCCAATCCCCGCCCGTCCCTGTTCCCCTCCCCGCCCCGCATCCCCGTTCGCATATACAAGTATATTATATTATAAGTTTATAAGTTTTTTTTCCCCTGGATAAGTTATAAATTATAACTTGTTGGTTGGTTGTACAAGGAAGGTTTTCTCCTTTACTTTTGTTTTATGTGGCACTTTTGAGTAAAATTTTAATCTACTTGGAAACCAAAAACAAAAAAAAGGAAAAAGAACAAGAACAGCAGTAGCACTTTTGAGTGACTTCATACGTTTTAATTATTTTTGGGAAACACTTTTGTCATTACACTTTTTTCATTAGCGTTGGGTTTTAATACAACTTCTTTGGTATTCACTTTAATAGTTTGAGTGAACTTTTGGATCTCCGATTTCCCGTGGGGATCCTCATTCCCCGCATTGGGGTAGGGATGAAGGTTAAAAAGAAATCCCCGGTGGAGATTGGGCAGAGGATGGAGATTGATATTGATTTGGGGATTGTGGATGGAGGTAGTGGAATCCACCCCCTACCCTCCCATGCCCATCCCTATATGAGATAAGTTTTCTCTTGTCTAAAAAAAGGATACTTTTTTTTTTCTCTCTATAATGTATGAAGATATTAGATATGTTAAAAAATATGAAATTGTTATAGTATTATAGACCACTACAGGGCCCACAGAGGCAATTTTGCAGATTGGCCATGGTACACTTTAGATAAAATTATATATAATTGTGAGCATATGTTTATGAAATGACACCAGGTCTCCAAGAACATTTAAGCCGGCCTCTTTCCCCTTAACTTTTTTGTGAAACTTTTTTTCACTTCTAAATTTTTCGTTCTTATTGCATTTGTTACTTTTGTGTCAAACTTTTAAAGTTTTGTAAAAAAAGTACAAAATTATGACCGAAACTTTTAATTTTTTTTCACTTTTTGGTTGTCTTTATTCGAGTTTCAGTCATAATTTCGTTCTTTTCTGACCAAACTTTAAAAGTTTAACGCAAAAGGAACAAATGCAATTTTTTTTTAGATAAGAACGAAAAATTTAGAAGGGCAAAAAGTTAAAAAGGAGAACAGGACCTTAATAATTTCTCATAAAAGCCACTGTGTTTCCGCTCCAAATTGAAAGCCCATGTCTTTGTAATTAGAATTCATCTATCCATGGCATTGAGATTTCCGAACCTCGTCCACTAAAATGCAATAAGTGTTTTGGCTTTCTCTGGTATAAAAGGTTTCCCAATCCTTTGTTTGTCAGCTGTACTCGGCAGTAACCAGCTCTCTCTCTCTCTCTCTCTCCCCCCTCTTATTTTGTCTAATTTAAACCCGTCAACTGGTTCAGACTTGTTGTTTCCTCTTCAACTTTCTCAAGCAAGAGAAGGAGGAATGTCTGGACCAGAGGTAAGCAGCAGCACCAACAAGAGGCCCAGAGAGCAGCAACAGCATACATCAGCTCCTACCATCAGTCTTAAGGTGAAGGGTCAGGTGTGTATGCATGTGTTTCTTCCTTGTTTTTTTTTTTGGCTACACTGTCTTTTTTTCTTCATTTAATTTATTTTTGAAAATGAAGAGTGTTCCAATGAATGGACTAATCTCCTCAGCCACTCTCACAGCTGGTGGTCCCAGGACAAATCGCTGGCGAGGAATCACGTTTTTTTTTTTTTTTCGTTTGATATGATCTGGTTGGGGTCGGGTGTTGAGTTAAGGCTGGCTAAACTCATCATCTCATCAGAACCGTTGAAAAAAAATAATGAAATTTGTTTAATCTTTTCAAAGATTAATCCGTTTCCAAAGATTAATGAAATTTTTTTTTCTGTTAAAAAAAATAAATCTCATCAGAACCGTTTTATCAATGGTTTATCTAGAATTCTGTTCGTGTTCCTTTTCGAATCTAAGATCTTTTTTTTTTTTTTTTTCTATCGATAAGATTATTATTGTTTTGAACCTAAGATCCTAAATCTTATGAGAAAGGAAACTCCTTAGTCCAAATCTAACCAACCCCTTGGTTTTTCGATCGCTTATTTGTTGGAAGACATTGATCTTAATTGAATATTTATTTATTTATTTCTTGAATGAAATTTCGACTTGGCTTATTTACAGAAAAAGAACGATCCCAAGCCCTAGTGGGCCCAATCTTTAAAGGAGGGTGTGCTACGCTGACTACACTCGATTATATATCTTTTTCAGCTATTGGTCTGTGTTTTTTTGGTATTCTACCGTTTTATTTTTTTGTTAAAAATTAGGAACACTTCGGCTAGTTCAACTTCAATATCTTAAAAGTGATGGTGGGCCTCACAATTCTCACATGATTGTATGATGGTTTTTTTTTTTGGTAAATGTTATGTAGGATGGGGTTGACGTCTTTTTCAATATCAAACGTAACGCCAAGTTGAAAAAGGTCCTCATGGCCTATTGCGAAAAGCAGAACTATGAATACAAGACCATAGTGTTCCTCTACAATGGCGAGCGCATTCTTGAAAGACAATCCCCTGATGATGTAAATCTCTCTCTCTCACAAACACACACACAAACACACACAATAGCATAACACTGTGTTTTTTATGTATCTTATTCTTGCGCGCTTCTACATGTTAATTAAAGCCCTAACAAGAAATTAACAACAAAACAGCATCAACAAAGAAAATAGAACAAAGAATCAACAAATCACACGGTATAAATTGAATAAAGTGCATATTCTCTCCTTAGTGTGTAAAGTGCCCGTTTTGGATACTCGACACTCGGATAAAGGTATATATATGGAATCCGTATTCGATGTATTCAGATGGAGATTCACATACAAATTTGTAATCTCTGAATGTACAAGAACTACTACGCATAGATAAAAATGACGTTTCCCACTATCAAAAAATTGTAGTAGGCAGTTTTTAAACACCATTATTCTTGAAGATAAAAATGAAACATGCCAACCAATGTGAAAATTTGAAATAGAAATTAGATGAAGCGGACACTTAGACACTATCCGAATCCTACACTCATACCCGAGTCAATATACCATAGTCCTAATGCGCACATGAATAGGTATCGTGAGGCAAGTTAATATAAACAGCAGAAATATTTCTTAAATTTTCTCAAATTAATTTCTAACATGTTAGGAGATCCCCCACACAGTTCTGGTGACAAATAGACTAATTGACTGTTTCTTATCCATCCGTATGCAGTTCTTTTCTTTCATTGGTAGAAACTGAATGTTTTGGTCAATTTTCTTGAACTCCTTATTTGTATCTCTTTCCATTGTTGGGGAGCCTATCCAATAGGCATTTCTATTGTTGATATTTCGTGCAAATAGTTCAAATTAAAGGAGAGATGAAACAAAATTCAACGATTTTGGCAATGGAATAAGAGAATAAGTTGCAAGAGTAATTATTTTCCGAAGAGCAATGCTATACAGACAGACGTAAATATACACAAAGATATATAGAAAATGACGTTCTTGAATTTCTATCTGAGTCATGTCAAGATGCCTGCCAGCTAAATTCCATGATCTATACAGAAGATGACGTTCTTGAATTTCTATCGAAGTCATGTCAAGATGTCTGTCAGTTAATTCCATGATTTATCCTTCTGGTCAAAACTTTTCTACACAAAATTCTAGAGAAGAACATTTACAATTTCTCCAATTTACACCATTCTTATAGCTCTTGTTACATAAAAATTGGTTTGGGTTTTTATTTTGCAATTTTCGTATACTATTTCACACTGCACTTGCTGTACGTTGAATGAGAGATCAATGCATTATGGAAATTTACGGCCTTGATTTTTTATTCGAATATGTAGCTTAATATGGCTGAGGAAGATGAAATCGACGCCCTGAGGCACCAAACTGGAGGTGGCCGCAATGAAAAATGAGTACTTCATAGAGATACATACTTATAATGTGCGGTAGACCTATGTATTTCTGCAAATGTTGATTCTGGAAACCTGGATATTTAGCGCTATTTGGCATATGTCATGCTTTTGTTAATTTGAACCAGCAATGGGCATTTTGTTTTATTTCAGCTGTCTTCAAGGGTGGTTTCTCTCTTTTTCTTTTTTTGTTGAACTTTCTCTCTTATTCATTGTCGCAAAAATCAGATACAGAATTTTTGCAGAGAAGTTCTTTGAGATCATTGATATTACTCGGGACATCTATTCTTATATACGTACGAAAAAAGAAAAAAAAGAAACGACGAAAACTAATCTCAAATGTTGAAATGGAATAGTATAAAACAAGTGGAAGATTTCCTACACAATCCCAGTTTCACATTTTTTTTTCAAGTGCTAAAAGTAATTGATATACTGTGATTAGGTGACCAATTTCAAAATCCATGTTTCAGCTCCTTTAGGTGTTTTAACACTTTTAGAAAAAATGAGAAACCACCCTTGAAGACGTGACCAAAATCAGAGTGAGTAGGTCGAGTTACCCATCTGGGTCGAATTATAGGTAGAGTATTCCTAGCTCTCTCTATCTTGTTCAACTTATGGATTTTACTTTTATTGCGATCGAATCAAATGCAAGATTGAAGACTAACATTTGAGAAGATCGGTGGCCTAAGGCAATAAACCAATTCTTAAGAACGAAATCGATATTTACAGAAGATTGGCAGTCCAAGGCAACATGCCAATAGCTTTCAGTAAGGAAAGTAAAATTCTACCTTTCTATGCTTCTACATAGTCAATAGATATAAACTTCACACTTTTGTTAGAAATGCAATAAGGATTTAGTTAAGGAATACTGGTGCTCCCGTTCTATACAAGCATATGAAGTCTGTCTCACGTTTAAAGGTCTGTTTAATTAGAGTGAAAATTTTAAAAAATTCAACTGAAATAATACTCCTATATTTTAGCGCTCTCTATGTATGACTTTTAAGTTAGTAATTATTTTTGGACAATTATAGAAATTGCAAGTGAGGTGCCATATTCTTGTACTCCTTACCTGGTTGCTTCTGTTTTTCATTTGAAAGTTTTAGTTATCTTTTAAAATTTCACACTTTTGTTAGAAATTCAACTCTAATTTGGTTAAGCTGTCATTAAAGGCAATTAATGTCGTCAAATTTAGTCGGATTTCATTTCGTTTATTCATTTGAAAGATTCAGCTAAGGTGTGATTAGAGGCTTAGTCAAATTGCATGAATAAGGAAGAGATTTTCAATTAAGGGTACAAGTTATAGGGAACTATATATAAGTGAAAAAAAAAGCTAAAGTGATAATTTTTCCTCAGCCGTTAAAAGTGAAAACAACGAATTGAGGAGTAAAATAATTAATTTTTGTCTTTTTCCAATGCAATTCCTATAAATTAATGAATTCGAAACTTAAAATGTTTTGGAATTTAAAGCCTGAAGTGAACAAAAAAGAAAGTAATTCTTCCATTTGTCTATTCTGAACCATACGACAATTAAAAATAATTAAAATCTGAGAAGAATAGGTAAAATAGTTATTATGCACATTACCTGACTTGTTCTATATTTCATTTCCTCTTTTCAACTAATTCTTTCCTCCATCTATTGTTTCAAACTGTGAAATTAAAACCAAATCTAAGAAATATAAGAAAATTTTTTATTGTACATCTCTTACCTGGTTGCTTCTATCTTTCATTTCCTCTTTTCATTTGAAAGTTTTAGTTTCCATGTAAAACTTCACACTTTTTTAGAAATCCAATAGTGAGTTAGTTAAATTGTGATTAAAGGCAACTAATGTCGTCAACTTTAGTCGGATAACATGAATAAGGAAGAGATTTTCAATTAGAGGAATGCTAGAGTCACTAACTAGTGCACCAACTGGATTTTCTAAGCTGCTGCAAATGTCTACTACAATTGCCTTCTGCTATGTCTTGGATATCTTTGCTCGAGAAGAGGATTCCTCTGGGCCATTTATGGTATGGATTGCTTTTATTGGATGATGCTGTACGAGGGTTGATATGCTTTTGCTAGAAAGCATACTTTGGAGGCCTAGGATACTTTGATTTTGCTATGTTTTTACCCCTGTTTCTTATTATAATTTGGTTGTAATTAAGTCCTATCTTTTTGTATTGGATTATCTGTTGAGAGATCATTGAGATGGGTTGATCTCTGGCCAACCTTGTCTCTTATTGGGAGTCTTATAGGCATATGACTGTCGAGAGGGTTAGGTGCCAACCTAATTGGGATGTTTCCCCCTTATTGTGATGCGGTTCTTCGCACTCCCCCCCTTATGGTGTATCTCGCTCATCCACTTTAATGAATTTCCCTTTTTTTTTTTTTTTACCGTGCAAAGAAAAACTAGTGCACCAACTGTTACACTAAATGTAAACATGATACTGCCACATTAATGCATTATTGAATGCATGGATAGACTCATCAACTAAGAGAGTGCCGCATGCACATTTAGTGTAATAGTTTGTACATTAGTTAGTACCTCTAACATTACTCTTTCAATTAAGATATATGAGTTATAAAGAAATAAATATTAGTAGAAAAAATACGAAAAGTGATAATTTTTCCTCAAGTGTAAAAAGTGAAAACTTTGATTGAGGAGTGAAATACTCCCTCGGTCCCTTTTTATGTATGTTACTTTGTAAATTCAATTTATTAAAGAGACATCATTATTACACCTTTCATATCAACTTTTACCTCCATTTTACACCTTTCACGTCAATGTTTACTTCCACTTTCTAAAATTTTCTTCCACTTTTACCCGCTTACTTTTCAAAAGGGCAAAATAATAATTATAAAAACTTTTACTCATTAACTTTTTAAAACACACATTTATGAAGGGACAACAAAAACTGGAATAATTGACAATAAAAAAGGGACGGAAGGAGTAATTATGTGTTGTCTTATTCCAATGCATTTCATATAAATGAATGAATTGGAAATTTAAGATGTCTTGTAATTTAATGAATGAAGTGAACAAAAAAGAAACATAGTAATTCTTTCGTTAATCGATCGTTTCAATCATACAACAATTGAAAATAAAATCTACGAAAAATAGGTAAAATAGTTATTATGCACATTACCTGACTTCTGCTATATTTTAATTTCCTCTTTTAAAGTTTTCGCTCAACTATCGTTTCAAGTTGTGAAATTAAAACCAATTCTAAGAAATGTAGGTAAAAAATTTGATGTATTCCTTAGCAGGTTGCTTCTGTCTTTCATTTCCCGGCCTCTTTTCATTTGAAAGTTTTACTTAACTTATAAAACTTCACACTTTTATTAGAAATCTAACAAGGATTTAGGTAAGCTGTGATTAAAGGCTTAGTAGATAGAGTGCATGAATGACGAAGAGATTTTCAATAAAGAGATACAAGTTATAGGGAAATGTATATAAGTGGGAAAAAAATACGAAAACTGATAATTAATTTTTCCTCGGGTGTAAAAAGTGAAAACAATGAGTTGAGGAGTAAAATAATTACTTTCTGTCTTTTTCCAATGCAATTCCTATAAATGAATGAATTTGAAATTTAAGATGTTTCGAAATTTAATGAATGAAGTGAATGAAAAAGAAACATAGTAATTCTTCAATTTATCTATCCTTTCAGCCATATGACAATTAAAAATAAAATCTAAGAAAATTAGGTAAAATAGTTATTATGCACATTACGTGACTTCTTCTATATTTAATAGGGTTAATCATGACCAGGACACCCTCTCTAAGTTTCTAGTTTTACTCGAACACCCCTTGCACGAATTTTTGTTATCACCAGACCCCCTCTATCTTTCAAAATGTACCTGAAGACCCCTTCCGTCACCCTTCATTTATAAACATCATTTTTTTTTATGATCCAAACCGTTCAACTTGTTTAAAACAAGTTTTTAAGGGTACCCACGAGAAATCGACTCAAAATATGACCGGGAAGTGTTTGATCCAATTTTTTTTTTCATTAATACGTATTTATAAAAAAATCTTTTGGATCAAGTACTTCCCGGTCATATTTTTCGCTGATTTATTGAGAATCCCCTTAAAAATATGTTTTAAACAACTTGAATGGTTTGTATCATCAAAACATGACCCAGAACTTTGAGGTTGAGATGGAACGGGTATTGGGGAAAGTTTTGGAAGATAAAGGGGGTCTGGTGGTGACAAAAATTTGTGTAGGAGGTGTCTGAGTAAAATTGGAACTTAGAGGGGGTGTCCGGGTGTTAACCCTATTTAATATCCTCTTTTGAAGTTTTGGTCAACTTTAAACTTCTCACTCTATTAGAAAATCCAACGAGGATTTAGTTAAAAGGAATTAATGTGATTGACTATCATTCAAAGTGCAAGAATATGGATGAGACTTCCTTTAAGGAGTTATTACACTTCTCATGGTGAATCCATACATATTTCTAGTACTTTAGTAATTCATTTTTCCTTTTCCTCATCTATATAAAATTAAACAAGGAAAACAATTATGTTTTTCAGATTTCTGTCTTTTCTAGTTAATGCATGACTCAATGACAACTGGAATCGGTAACATGTTTATAGAGCATATCTTAAAAGAGCAATGCTACAGACATTAAATACACAAACGTCAACAACCACTTCAATGCTTGGTGAAATATATGGAGCTTATACTGTTATATACATGAAAAGAGCACATATAGAACATTACTAAGATTTTATTTATAACATATTCTTATTTAAAAAAAACAAGGTGTAAACACCTCATCTTTTTCTGTCGCTCTATGGTCCCGTTTGTTATCACTTATGAGTTAGATTATCAAATTATAATTAGTTTGATTATTTATTTAAAATACATAAAATAAGTTGGAGATGTGTTTGGTGGAGCTTTTTGTAACCTATGATAAAAGTTCCTGTTGCGTAAAATAAGTGCTAACTTACAAGTGCTAGCAAACAGGGCTTTTGTCTCGATTAATGTTAATATTCCTAAAAAAACACCCTTGAATTAGGAGTACAAACAAACTATAAGCTAGATTAGGATTGGCAATGAGGTGGGGTGGGTTTTGCTACACTTAAAATAATTTTATATATTTTGGTCAAATAAGCTAGATTAGGAATGTCAACGGGGCAGAGCGGGTCAAGTTTTCCCATACCCCAACCCCGTCTTGAAAATCTATCCCCAGCCCCGCCCCCGACCCCGCCCCTAACCCGACCGGGTAATGGATGGGTGCCCCCTCTCTTGCCCTGCCCTGCTCCTATTTGTTTTTTACATAAATACCCACTCACAAAACATATGCGGACATTGTTATGTAAAGTAACGCCGCCTCCTGTACAGGGTTTTGTCTATAACCGCATCATGATTTCATCAGATAACAATGGCGACGTAGATGAAGAAGAAGGCGATGAAATCAATGACAGGAACCATTCAATTATTGCTTCTGTGATTTACCAAATTAAAGGTTTGCGACTTCTTTCATCTTAGATTTAGATTTTTTCATCTTAGTGTTTCAATGATAAGAGATGGACAATAGGTACTTTTAACACGGTTACATTAGAACTGTTTGAAGATAAGTTTTTCGTCTATAAAAAAGATAGGTTTTTCTTTTCCTTTTGAATGTATCAAGATATTTGATACGTGTGAAAATATAAAATTGTTATGGTACTATATACCACTTTAGGGCCCGCATAGTCAATTTTGCAGATTGGCCTCGATACTTATATAATAATATATGTAATGTTGAGTGTCTGTTTATGAAATGACACCCGGAGTAAAAAACATTTAGGCGTCGTTCCCCTCAACTTATTTGTGTAACTTTTTTCACTTTTTTTTTCCTTCACTTTTGTGGTGGTTTTTTTTCGTCGATAATTTTACACTTTTTAGATTCTTTTTATCAAAACGAATCATGAAACTTAAAAAGGTTTAACGCAAAATTAACAAATGCAAATATTTTTAGGTAAAGACAAAGTTCAAAAAGTGCAAAAAGTAAATGGGAATGAGACCTTAATAATTTCTTATAATAGCGGATAGCCCATGTGTTTTCGCTCAAAATTGGTATCCGTTGTCTTTGTAATTAGAGCTCATCTATCCATGGCATTACGATTTCCAAACCTGGTCCACTGAAACGCAATAATATGTTTTGCTTTCTCTCATATAAAAGATTTCCCAATCCTTTGTTTTGTCAACTGTACTTGACAGTAACCAGCTCTCTCTCTCTCTCTCTCTCTCTCTCTCTCCCTCCCTCCATATTTTCTCGTGAAATCTCCAAGAGAATCACAAATCCATCAACTAGTTTAGATTTGTTGGGTCTGTTTCAAATTTCTCAAGTAAGAGAGGAAGAGATGTCTAGAGCAGTGGAAAAAAGCAACAGCAAGAAGAGGCCTATGGAGCGATGACACTAAGGCTGAAACGTTATTCATAATTAATTTGTGGGGTAAATAGCATAAACACCTCCTCATCTATCACGTTTTGGCAGCGGTACCCCCGTATCTATAAAACTCACCAGCCATATCCCTTCATCTATCAACCGTTAGCAAGGAGAACCCCTCTGCATAATTTTCATTCATTCCCTAAAGGAATTGGATACAATTACATGATTGTCCCCCTCTCTTATTAGGGCAAACACCAACCACTTTATATCTCTCCTCCAATTTGATTAAACTCATCTCTTGTAAATAGAAAAATGTGTTTCCTGCCTTCCCCTTTCTTTCGATGAAATTGAATGCCATGAAAATATGAAATCAAACTCTAATTGATCGATAGTGAGGTAGTCCACTTTGTTGCTTTAACTAGTGGAATTCTTGGAAGCCATTTGAGAGAGAGAGAGAGAGAGAGAGAGAGAGAGAGTTTTTCCCTCACTCTGGGTTTGGATGGCTGTTCGTATGGAAGCAAGAGCGGAGGGAAAATTTTCCTCTAAAATGAGAGGGTATATGTGCCTTAATTATGTTGTAATCCATTTTCCATCCAAAGAAATGATGTGGATGGGGTCTCACTACTAACGGTTGATAGATAAAGGGTTGAGTTTTACAGACGGGGATGTGTCCCTGCCAAAACATGATAGATGAGATGGTGTTTCTGCTATTTACCCTTAATTATTAAAGGCCCAGGGAGCGATGACACTAAGGCTTAAACGTTATTCATAATTAATAAGTAGATACACCTAATAATACCACCATACTATGCTTAATTCTTCCCTTATGATTTAGGAAAGACACACTCGAGGTATGGTTCCTTTTTCTGTATAAGAGCCATGTTGAGGTTGAATTTCTATGAAATGGTTTGAAAGATGCCATAATTAGATTAAACGGCTTAGATTAATACATTTGGGGTTCTGCTTCTTTAAATAAGGTTCGACTTTTTCCCAATAAGTAATCAACCGAATTAGGATACGCGTATAAACCGTAGGATACGTGATCGTCCATCAGATTTAAATTCAAAAAGGATACATGGTGGGATACGTATCATTTTACGAGTTGTACTTATGCTGCAACATTTATCCTTTCATTGTTTTCTGCCCTTGATGGAAGAAGATTCATGGTCTTTTTTGCTTCAAATATATGTCTGTTTGTATCAAGTAATAGTTTTGTAATAACTGCATCTGTTTGGTGCACTGTGACTGTTTTGAAACTCTAGTAGTGAATTTTCCTGAAGCCGTGAGAAAGTCTAGCTAGTTTATCATGAGAATAATCTCTTCAATTGGTGAGAAGTAGAATTTTTCTACCCTGCAACAAGTTTAGGACCCGGCACTTCTGGATTTCCGTGGTTAATGCGAAAAATATATTTGGGAATATTCTTAATTAGTTTCTCTTGTTGCAAGAAAATGCTGGTACGGGGAAGACGATGTTGTCCTTTACAAATATGGGGTATACGGTGGAAAAGGTTTCAATGGTAATGGATGAATGTGGTGTGTAGATGACATGTTATTTTTATGCTGTTGTAATCTGTTGATTTGTCAGATGTTCATTCACCCTGAAAAACTTCAGTGTACCTTCAATCTTTGCTACACTGAATTTTTTGTGGTTCTTCCTTTCTTCTTGGCCTTCTAATTTTTTTTGCTTGTTTAACTTCCCGTGTTGAATTTCTGTTCTTACATTTTCGAAAGGTCTTATGATTAACCCACAATGTCATTTTTATGTTTTTTGATGTCTTTTCTCATTACGTTGGTCCTTGATGCTTTATGTCGCTATATATATCACAGTTAATCTGAATTGCACAATCATGCAACATTTATCAACCTCCATGACTTTTGCTAAACTAATTTCATTTGGTACAATAATTTATCTTCCAATTATGCAGGTCTGAATGCCTCAATCGACGAATTAACAGATTTTATATCTGTTGCGCTCAGATGGCAACAACATCAGATGCCTATCTACAAGAGCTTTCTGAAGAGAATAAGGTTTCCTTTTCTAATTTTTTCTTAGTAAAACATAAGGTGTTCATTTAAGCCCATTTTAGGTCAAGGAATAGTTTTTACATTTTTTATAGTTATTTAGGCAAAATAGTTATTTTTCCATTAAGGCATCAAGATCCTTGTTTTTTATTGATATTGTTTAGACATTAAATTTCCACAAGATTGATCGTATCCTGATTATTTTCACAGCCCAAGCCGGAGCATATACCCTGCGGCAATGGTACACATAAGAGGAAAAGAAGAACCAAAAGAGAAGGCAAGGGGATGGCCATTGACTGTAGTGTTTCATGGTTGTTGAATTTGACAAGTGTTTTAGGAGGCTAATGTGACTGATTTTGGGGTTGTTCTTTGAGTTGGTCTAACATCTAAGTGCGATGTTTATTAGTTGAACCATATATATGAAGCAAATATTTTTGGTAGATTCTTGTGTAGTAGTTATTAATGTTGTGTCTAGGCCAGTGGTGTAGTCAGAAAATTGTACCAGTAAGGGCACAATCTAAAAACGCCAGAACTTTTGTTGTATATAAAAAAATTAGTATTCTTTAAGAATCTACCATGCTTTCGGACGGTGCCTGACGGAGCTCACTACACGCCCCCGGATCCGCTTAACTATAATATTATCTTTCACACTAAGGAGAGAGGAATTATTGATAGATATAAGAAGAGAAAGAGAAATAAGAGAAAATGTGAAAGAGTCTCGCTTGACTTACATTTTATGATAATATAGTAATTATAATTTCGTAGACACATAGTTTGGATGCAAAAATTCAATGACTTGAGACTTGCTTGGGTAATTAATTATTAAATGACACTGAGGTATCACAACGTGGTACTCTAATACCCATCTCCATCACTTTTTCTAATCCGCTTCATTTTCACATATTTAGGTGAAACTTAACTCGAGTCCCATATAATTATGTGCATGAGAATGACATTATATGACACCATGTGTCGCGCCTCAAGAGTACTCAATAATTTATAAATTGTTGATATACTAACGAAAATAAAAATTCTAATACATTTTTCTATAAAAAAAAAAAAAACACGAAAAGTGATAATTTTTCCTCAAGTGTAAAAAGTGAAAACGCTAATTGAGGAGTAAAATAAATATTTTCCGTCTTTTCCAAAGCAATTCCTCTAAATGAATGGATTTGAAATTTAAGATGCTATGGAATTCAATGAATGAAGTCAACAAAAAAGAAACATATATAATGATTATTCCATTTACCTATCGTTTCAACAATTAAAAATGAAATCTAAGAAAAATAGGTAAAATAGTTATTATGCACATTACCTAACTTCTTCTATGTTTCATTTCCTCTTTCCAAGTAATTATTTCCTTTATCTATTGTTTGAAACTGTGAAATTAAAACTAAATCTAAGAAATGTAGGTAAAAAATTTATTGTATTCCTTACTGGGTTACTTCTTCGTTTCATTTGAAAGTTTTAGTTACCTTCAAACTTCACACTTTTTTTATAAATCTAACAAGGATTTAGTTAAGCTGTGATTAAAGGCTTAGTCGGATGCATGAATAAGGAAAAAAATTTCATTTAAGAGATGCAAGTTATATAAGTGGAAAAAAAAATACAAAAAGTAGTAACTTTTCCTCAGGTGAAAAAAGTGTAAACAATGAATTGAGGAGAAAAATAATAATTTTCTGTCTTTTAATTTCCAATGCAATTCCTATAAATGAATGAATTTGAAATTTAATTCCTATGAATGAAGTGAACAAAAAGAAACATAGTAATTATTTCATTTCTCTATCGTTTCAACCATGCGACAATTAAATCTAAGAAAAATAGGTAAAATAGTTATCATGCATATTACCTGACTTCTGCTATATTTAATTTCTTATTTTAAAGTTTTCGCTCATCTATCTTTTCAAGTTGTGAAATTAAAACCAGATCTGCGAAATGTAGTTAAAAAATTTATTGCATTCCTTATAGGGTTGCTTCTGTCTTTCATTTTCCGACCTCTTTTCATTTGAAAGTTTTAGTTAACTTATAAAACTTCACACTTTTATTACAAATCTAACAAGGATTTCGGTAAGCTGTGATTAAAGGCTTGGAAGATGGATTGCATGAATAAAGAAGAGATTTTCAATTAAGAGGTACAAGTTATAGGGAAATGTATATAAATGGAAAAAAAATACGAAAACTGATAATTTTTCCTCGGGTGTAAAAAGTGAAAACAATGAGTTGAGGAGTAAAATAATTATTTTATGTCTTTTCCAATGCAATTCCTATAAATGAATGAATTTGAAATTTAAGAAGTTTTGAAATTTATTGAATGAAGTGAACGAAAAAGAAACATAGTAATTCTTCAATTTATCAATCCTTTCAACCATGACAATTAAAAATAAAATCTAAGAAAATTAGGTAAAATAGTTATTATGCACATTACCCGACTTCTTCTATATTTAATAGGGTTTATCACCCGGACACCCTCTCTAAGTTTTCAATTTCACTCGGACACCCCTGCACGAATTTTTGTTACCACCAGACCCCCTCTATCTTTCAAAACTTTTTTTTTGATCGGCAACAAAATTTTATTAAAACTCGACAAAGGGTACATCGAGGATAAAACCAAATCCAAACACAAGAGCAAGGATAAGCAGAGCTCCACATCTAGCAAGAGATTAAATGTAAAGCCAAAAAAGAGGGGGAAAAAAAAATAAAAACGTCCAAAAGGACTCTAGCCTAGGAAGGATCCCATATGGATAGCATATGTATAGACCAAACACCTGCTTGAAAATAAAACCTCAGCCAAGGATATCCTCAAAGAACTTTCAGAATCAGCATTAGCGCTTATATTCAGCATAGCTCCATGACTTAACTAGCCTTAATAACCATCATAAACAGCCATCGGAGAAATTAATAGCAACTCCACATGCAATCTTTCTTGAAACATATGAATCCACCAGGACCTTAAACCAAAGCAGCACCAATAAATTCCAGAAAACCTCAATAAGAAGGGTTCCAAAAAACCACCTAAGAAACAGCCTTCAACTACACCTATGAATGAAAAGACAGATGACTGATTTCATACCCAAAGCCCATGAGGAAAAAAAATATAACAGCTGGCCTTAAGACTGCATACCACTATGCCACCCCTTAAAGCACAACCATCATAGTGATCAATCTGGCACCAATTCTGTGACTATAAATCAAACACCAAGATCCTCCTTGGACAAAGCTAACAAGTTAACATTTGGATTTGCTCTTACTCAGAAGAGCATATCTATTTGCATCCTCTTTAATCATCTTTGATATCATCATTGTGTCTTCCTCAGAAAATTCAATCCCCAACCTCACACCCATTGCTGTTTGGGATTGCAGTTCCTCTTCAAAACCTTGGAAGATAATGTTATTCCTTCTCAGAATATCCTCTGAATCAATAGAGTCTGAATGTACGCTTACATCTTCCCAAACTTCACCAACTTGAGTTCCTTCGTTCAATGAATCACAAATATCCCTAATATCCTTCCTCAGTCTAGCTCTTTTTTGCCTTGCAGTTAGAACTTTAGGGACAGGTTGCTGTTTAAATGGTTCCCTTTGGTTATGCTCGATTGCTACCTTCCAATACTCCTCTGGAAACTCCTTATGGTTTGAATTTTCATTAATCTCAAAAAGTTCCACCTGATTGTTTACCTCATTACATGGAGTTTCCCCAGCAAATGACTCTACCTCGTCCTCCATTATTGTTTCCATATGCTTTATTGCTAACCTTGGTACTTGCATTATCCTTGGGCCTCCTCCACTTGATGCTTCATTTTCTTTTTCCTTAGCCGCCTGCACCCAATCATCTCCCATGAGATTATTAAGTTGGTTCGAGTGCTGGGACTGTTGGTACAGAGCATTTTCCAATAGCACACTATTATCTGCGTTAATTTCTTGCTGCATGCCAACCCATTTCTGACGTTCCTTGTCTCTTGTCATTACTGCCCTTTCCATTACTTCCTTTTCCAGCTGTTCATCCATATCCACTTGTCCTCTGTTAACTGAATCCTTGTCAGCATCCCTTTTGTCCATGTCATCTTCTTCTTCCTCATCCAACAACAGAGAATCAATTGAAAAGAATTTCTTACTTGGTTGAACGGATCTGAATGATTCCTCTTCTTGGACTCTGACTTTATACTGAAAATCTCCAACCACCAGATCAAGAACACCTTCAATTTTGGTCTGAACCTCTGTGGCAATGAGGATTCTTCCTTTTTCATAAGAGATTTCCTTAAGAGTATCATCATCAACTTGAATGAAATGATCCCGTTTGTTACCAATCTCCTTGAATGTGGGAATTGTCCAAGCATTGAGTGGCATGCCAAAGCATGCTAGCCATACGAATCTCTCATCTTTTGCAGATTCTCCATTCCATGGTTTGATCTCCTCCAACCATTCTTCAAGCCATTTTTCTTTTATAGCTTTCTCCCTTACCTTCTCATCAGAAAAAGTTATAATGGTGAATCTTCCCCCCATAGATTTTACTTTTACATCTTTGAACTTCTTTTTGAGTTTATCTTCCAAATCTTCAATAGCTATTAATCTTTTCATTAATCCAACTGCACTTCTAAGAAGCCAACCATTCCCAGCAGGTTGTATGGTTATTTTTTGTTCTGCTTCCTCCAGTGGATAAGTATTTCTTACTTCACCTTGTTTGCTGGATTCTGGAACTCCTTTTCTCCTCCATACTTCTTTTCCTCTATTACCTGCTGCAAGCTTTTGGGGTTTGAATGGATGATTATGCTTGTGATTGTCTTCTCTTCTCAAGAATCTGGCGAACTTGACCATTAGCTTTTGGCCCCAGAACCATCTTACATTTGTTTTGGCTATGGCAATCTTGGCTTCATTGATGTTCATGAATCGCACAAACGCAAAGGCTTGACCAGTAACTATACTCTTTTTGTTAGGAATGAACACATCTTTGATCTTTCCATACTTGGCGAACAAATTGTAAACCCATATTTTGCGAATTTGTTGTGGTAGATTATCAACAAAGACTGTTGAATGCTGTGAAAGTTTTCTCTCGCTATCCAAATTTGAGAAAAGCCCAGCTGATTGAAAGCCCCTTTTCTCATGTTGAAAACCCCCGTACCTCTCTCGTTCATTAGTCCTCATCTTAATACAAATGAGCAACACCGGATTGACTCAATCACTGACCCAAATCAGAAAAAAATCTTTGCAGGTGAGGAAAAACCCTCCGAAATTGAATCCTTTTCTTCGATTTCGGACCCCAATCGAAAAAATCCCTACCGAAATTGAAAATGGCTAGCAATGAAACAAAGGTAAAGATTGCCAAAGAGACTGAAACTATTCTTGAAGCCCCAGCCCAAACTAGATCGGAAATCCCAAAAAAACAGGTCGAAAACCCAAAACTGTTCTTCAAGTATGTAGAAGTCGAAGCTAACCTTGAAGAGATGGTTCTGAAACTACACGATCTAACCACAGGCAAAACCTCCTCGCTGGAGAACGCCCCCTCTATCTTTCAAAACTTACCCAAAGACCCCTTCCGTCAGCTTTCATCTAGAACCGTCGGTTTTTTTTACCCGCGAGAAATGGAGAGCAATTTTATTTACCCTCCTTAAAAGAGGGTGAACAAAACCCTCCCTTCTGTTGGGTGAAATGTGGGAGTCCCACCATAAAGTGATGTCATATTTACCAAAAAGTGTATGACAAAGGTAAGCATAACATCACTTTGTGGTGGGATCCACACCAATTCAACCAATATGACGGAAGGTTTTCTTCACCCTCTTTTAAGGATGGTGAACAAAATTGCACTCCGAGAAATTGGCTCAAAATGTGATCGGGAAGTGCTTGATCCAAACAATTTTTCATTAATATATAATTGAAAAACTCTTTGAATCAAGTACTTCCCGGACATATCTTTAGATGATTTTTTGAGAATCCCCTTAAAAATATGTTTCAAACTACTTGAACGGTTTGGATCATCAAAACATGACCTAGAACTTTGAGATTCGAGACAGAAGGCTAACAGAAGGGGCCTTGGGTATGTTTTGGAAGATAGAAGGGGTCTGATGGTAACACAAATTCGTGCAGGTGGTGTCTGAGTGAGATTGGAAGTTAGAGGGGGTGTCCAGGTGATTAACCCTATTTAATATCCTTTTTTGAAGTTTTGGTCAACTTTAAACTTCTCTCTATTAGAAAATCCAACAAGGATTTAGTTTAAAGGAATTAATGTGATTGACTATCAGTCAAAGTGCAAGAATATGGATGAGATTTCCTTCCTTACCCTTGTACTGGTGAATCCATACATATTTCTGGTACTTTAGTAATTCATTTTTCCTTTTCCTCATCTATGTAAAATTAAACAAGGAAAACAATTATGTTTTCAGATTTCTTTCTTTTCTGGTTAATGCATGACTCAATGACAACTGGAATCGGTTACATGTTTATAGAGCATATCTTAAAAGAGTAATGCTACAGACATTAAATACACAAATGTCACTACCACTTCAATGCTTGGTGAAATATATGGAGCTTATATTGTTATACGCATGAAAAGAGCACCACATGCTCATATAGAACATTAGTCAAATTTTATTTATAAAATCTTCTCATTTGAAAAAACAAGGTGTAAACACCTCATCTTTTTCTGTTGCTCTATGGTCCCTTTTTTTTTCATTTATGAGTTAGATTATCAAATTGTAATTATTTTAATTATTTATTTAGAATACATAAAATAAGTTGGAGATGTAACCTATAATAAGTTGGTGGAGTTTTTTGTAACCTATAATAAAAATTCAGGTTGCATAAAATAAGTGCAAACTTACAAGTGCTAGCAAACGGGGCTTTTGTCATGATTAATGTTAATCTTCCTACAAAAAGCACCTTGAATTAGGTGCTTTTCCATGAAACCTACTTTTACATTTTCAGATAATTAAGTGCCAAAAAAAAAAAAAACTATAAACTAGATGAGGAATAATAACGGGGAGGGGTGGATTTTGTTACACTGAAAATAATTTCATATATTTTGGTCAAATAAGCTAGATTAGGAATGACAACGGTTCGGGGCGGGTATTGGGGAGGGGTGATATCTACCCTGACCCGGTCGGGGCGGTGTGAGGCGGGTTGAATTGTCATCCCTAAACTAAATAAATGATTATTCATAATTGTTACAAAATATAATTAATCAATAATTTTAAGCAAAAATAAACTCACTAAATTATATTATACGTGTACGACGAAAGGAGGCAATACTTACCCAAAAAAAAAAAAAACGAAAGGAGGCAATAGTCGCTCTATATATATACCTACTCACAAATTATATGTGGACATTGTTACATAAAGCAACACCACCTCCTTTACAGGGTTGTTTCTATATCCACATCATGATTTCATCAGATAACAACAGCAAAGTAGATGAAGAAGACGGCGATGAAATCAAAGACAAAAACCATTCAATTATTGCTTCAGTGATTTACCAAATTAAAGGTTTGCGATTTCTTTCATCTTAGATTTAGATTTTTACATCTTAGTGTTTCAATGATAAGAGATGGACAATTGGTAATTTTAACATGGTTAGAACTGTTTGAAGATAAGTTTTCTCGTCTAAAAAAAAGATAGGTTTTTTCTTTTCCTTTTGAATTTATTAAGATATTTGATATGTTTGAATATATGAAATTCTTATGGTATTATAAACCACTTTAGGGCCCGCATAGGCAATTTTGCAGATTGGCCTCGGTACCACTTATATAATAATACTAGCGAATGGCCCGTGCCTGAAGGCACTCCACCAAACGAAATTTGAACATGAAATACTTGAATGACATTCCGATTCCATGAAGTTGCAGTTTCAAGCTAATATGATCGTCCGTCTGACCATAAGCATCATCCCATTTAGAAAGTAAATATGAGAAAATAAAATAGAACTATACCATTAATACAATAAAGAATATGTGTCTATTAAAGCCTCTAATGTTCTTATCAGATATAGTGTATGAAAACAAAAAGCACTGATTCTATCAAATTGAGTCCATTCATTACCGATGTCTAAAGGCACCAAGCATATGAATTGGTTGAACAATCTAAAACAACTATTTTTCCTTGCACCAAAGATCCCTTCTCAAATTTAATCTCATATATTTGATTCATCAATCAAGTACGTAGCAGTGCCAAAAAAAAACAAAAAAGTAAGAAACATACAGCAAAAAAAAAAAAGCTATTCCATTGTTTAAAAGTACTTCCCCATATATTATATTCAAGACTAATGTAAACCAACCACGCTATCTTACAATCCATGCCTATCCAATCCAACCTTGTTTGCTTGAACAAATAAACTTGTTGCACAATCTATAAAAGCAATAGCAAACACGAAACCAAAGATTCTTACACAAATTAACTGTCACAAACTTAATTGACCAATAAAGTTTTAAGTTAATTTTGGTAGAGGGAGAGAGAGAGAGAGAGAGAGGAATAAAAAAAAAAAAAAGATGGCAGAATTAATTTTGGTTGTTACATAATTGAAGCTTTCCATTTCAATTGTGGTTGTTACGTGATTGAAGAGAAAGTGGAAATTTGTGTTCCCAAATCAGTAGTCATGAATAAGGAAGGAGGGGAGAGAGAGAGTATCAAAATAGGCAATGTTTTTGGGTTCCTAAGTATGGGCCGTATGGCTGACCATTTAGGCAGCAAAATTTGAGCCCGAAAATGCATCTTGGTCATCCATTGAATCCAAGGGCTGAAAATATAAGGAATTCAAAAAACTGAGCCCTTTTATAATATAGATATGTAATTGTGAGCGTATGTTTATGAAATGACACTAGATCTCAAAGAACATTTAGGCCTTGTTCCCCTCAACTTATTGTGTAACTTTTTTCACTTTTTTGGTTGTCTTTATTCGAGTTTCATTGATAATTTTACACTTTTTAGATTCCTCTTGTCAAGATGAATCATGAAATTTTAAAAGGTTTTGATGCAAAATTAACGAATGCAAATATTTTTAGGTAAAGACAAAAGTCAAAAAGTACAAAAAAAAAGTTAATGGGAATGAGACTTTAATTATTATTTTTTATAATAGCGGATAGCCCATGTGTTTCTGCTCAAAATTGGAATCTGTTATCTTTGTAATTAGAACTCATCCATCCATGGCATTGAGATTTCCAAACCTGGTCCACTAAAACGCAATAATTCGTTTTGCTGATATAAGAGATTTCCCAATCCTTTGTTTTGTCAACTGTACTTGATAGTGAATCATAAATCAATCAACTAGTTTAGATTCGTTGAGTCTATCACGCTTGGCATTGACACCCCCCTCACGTTTTGGCATTGACACTCCCCCATCTATAAAACTCAGCACTCACACCCCTTTATCTATCAACCGTTTGCAAGGAGAACCCATCTGCATCATTTCTGTCCATTCCTTAATGGAATTGGATACAATTACGTGATTGTCCCCCTCTCTTATTAGGGCAAACGCCAAAACACTTTATATCTCTCCTCCAATTCGATCAAACTCATCTCTCATAAACGAAAAAATGTGTTTCCTCCCTTCTCCCTTCTCTCGATGAAATTGAAGGCCATGAAATCAAACCCTAGATCAATAGTCGATCTCTCCTCCAATCTCGATCTCTGACCTCTCCCTCCCCCTTGTCTCTGTTAACACCCCCTAAGAATCTCCTCCCAGGGTTTGCTATGAATTTTGATGTGTGGATGAGTGGAATCACGATGACAAGTGAGGTAGTCCACTTTGCTGCTTGAACTAGTGGAATCCTTGGAAGCCATTTTTGTGTGTGTGTGTGTGTGTGTGTGTGAGAGAGAGAGAGAGAGAGAGAGAGAGTTTTCCCCTCAATCTGGGTTTGGATGGCTGTTTATATGGAAGCAAGAGTGGAGGAAAATTTTTCCTCCAAAATGAGAGGGTATATGTGTCTTAATTATGTTGTAATCCATTTTCCATCCAAAAAATGGACAGAAATGACGCGGAGGGGGGTCTCCTTGCTAACGGTTGATAGATAATAGGGTGTGAGTGTTAAGTTTTATATACGAGGAGGTGTCCTTGCCAAAACGTGATAGATGAGATGGTGTTTCTACTATTTACCCTTAATTAGTAGAGGCCTAAGAAGCGATGACACTAAGGCTTAAACGTTATTCATAATTAATAAGTAGATACACCTAATAATACCACCACACTATGCTTAATTCTTCCCTTATGATTTAGGGAAAACACACTTGAGGTATGGTTCCTTTTCTATATAAGCCCTACGTTGAGGTTGAATTTCTATCAAATGGTTTGAAAGATGTCATAATCACATCAAACGGCTTTGATTAATACATTTGGGGTTCTACTTCTTTAAATAATGTCAAACTTTTTCCCAATAAGTAAATCATAGGATTCGTACCAAATTAGGATATGCATATCAACTATAGGATACATGATCGTAGGCTATGTATCCTATTTCGTAGGTTTTTAACAACTATGGTTGCAACACTTAGTTTGTTGACCCTTGACGGGTGGGTGAATTACGTAAACTTGTAAACAGAAAACTTTTTGACTGTGGCAATAGTCTGTTATGATTTTCGAACCCTACGACGCCCTACAGATCTTGGAAACAATGAATCACAGAACGAAAAGTAAACAGTCGTGCGCAATGAAAAACGGAAAGAAAAACGAGACACAAGATGTACGAAAAACCATGGGAGCCATGCCAGTCCATTATGAAATCGAAATCAAGAGTATAAGTCTTTTCGCAATCTCTCTGAGATGTGCGTTTTCTTTCCCATCTCTCTGTTTTCTCTAAAAACTGATAACCCTAATTGTTAGCAAACTACAATATAAATAGGTCGGGCTCTATGGCCGAAATTACACACCGAAGTCCAAAAATATCCCCTACACCCTCGGGCTAGACCACTGCTGAAGGCTGTCTGCACCCCAACATAGTCCTTATGTAACTAATCACTACTGGTTAATACCATCAACAGATACGGTAAAATTGTAGTTTATCTCCTAGGATTTGTTGATGCTTTACGAGATTTTATTTCCACTTGTTATACTATATCAAGGAGGAAATCATAGGGGAGAACAATAATAGTTGACGTTGGCCATCAAGGAGACGGCCGGTAACATTACCCTTGGCTGAACAATTAAATATGGCTCGTTGTTGGCTTGAGGTAAATTTAGCATTTGTAGATGCATGCCAATGCTGGATCTTTAAGATGAAATTTCTGAATTCTCTATATTGAGATTTTCTTTTCAGAAAAAAAGCTTATATCTTTCTCATGTTTATCCTGAAAGCAAATGACAAAAGTGACCTTTTTCAAATAGTATGATTATCACTTGAAAATGTAGCCATAATAAACTACTCTGTAGCAAATGACCTATAATTTTGGTTTTTTGTCCATTGAGTTTACTTCCTTCAATATTACTTGTCCTAAAGACACTGTACATTCTCATACTTATTTCAAAACTTATATCCAGGGGCGAGCTGATCAACAGGTTCTTCCCACTCCAAGTTGATGCATCATTTTCTAGGATTCGGGTTTCCTTGTGAAAATAGTTGGGGAAAGCTATTGAGGAGAATGGTAATTGCATTGTTGTTTCTTTGATCGCTATTCTTAGCTTGAAAGAAAAGCTTATATTTCAGCAATTTGGAGGTGAACAAAATACAGATCATCAATCCTTGAAACATTGCTTACATTCTCGGTGAGTATTATATGCCTCATTCTCGGATTCCATCCTTAACAATATTATGTCGAAGATAGAGTTGAACTGGATCTCCCTTTTTTCACCCGCCCAAAAAATATAATCAATCCTACAAATTTTCTGACACGGTGAGCGTTATAAGTCTCATTCTCAGGTTTCGTACCCAGTCATTGATAGCTTTGATCATAAGCCACTCACTAGAGTTGAAATCACCTTAAAGAACAATTTGAAATAAACCATTGCTTCGCTTTTGGAATTGTATTTCTTCTCTTGGGTGAATTGTATTCATTAATTCACTAGACTTTAAGTTATTTCCACTTTTTTCTTGCAGGATCTTGAAATATGTCCCCAACAGCAGGAACCTGTCCATTCTGATCATCACATGTTGTCGGAATATGATGACACATTTGTAGATGATTTCTCCGATTTAGATAGTTGGTCTTGAAATATGTCCCCAACATTTGTAGATGATTTCTTTGATTCAGATAATTGATTTCTCTGATTCAGATAGTTGGTCTTGAAATATGTCCCCAACATTTGTAGATGATTTCTTCAATTTAGATAGTTTATTTCTCTGATTCAGACAGTTAGTCTTGAAATATGTCCCCAACATTTGTAGATGATTTCTCCGATTCAGATAGTTGGTCTTGAAATTGTTGTGCCGAAACCCGAAGTAGAGAATATAAATACAACCAACAAGAAAACAAGAGACAAGGATTTACGTGGTTCTCCCCCAAGCACGGAGCTTTAGAGGTACGTCCACGGGGAAAGAGCAAGAGGATTCACTAACAACGGGGAGAAATACATAGAGCCGGCTATACCCGTAACTCTCACTTGAAGCATCCACACAATATCTAGGGACAAATCTTTGAGGCGCGACCTACAGAGCATCAAACATCTCACACACACGAAAGAGACCCACATAAACCCTAGATATCTCAAATCTCAACTCAAGACAAAACCTTTGGAGGCCGCAAGGCTCCTATTTATAAGAAAGTACAAAAAATTAGGTCAAAACCTCTTTACAAAACGCAGCCGCACAAATTCGCGTAACGGTGGTCCGGACGGGGATTCGGTGGTCCGGACAGGGATTTTGGTGGTCCGGACTACCGAGGCAGAATGTCCAAAAACGTCCCAAAATCCACTGGTCCGGACGGGGCTTTCCTTGGTCTAAACCATAGGTCCAGAAAACGGCTTTTCGCACCAAATTTTGCACTTTTCTTCGACCGTCTTGAATTCAAGGCATATCTCCAACAATCTCCACCTTGACTTGAATTCCCTTCCAAGCCAACAACATAGTGCAATCCTCTCAACACTCGCCCTTCCCCACAACGCCCCCTCTCGGGGCAGCCCCACACGGGGCTCACAACGCCCCCTCTCGGGACACCAACAAACAAGGCGCAAGCACCTCCGCTTGACCTTGTTTCCACTACTGAGTAAACCCAGCCACACGTGCCTCCACAAGCTCCACCTTGAGCTTAACACCGCAACTCCCCTCACGGAGTTAATCACCAATGAGCAACCATCTTCCACCAAATGTCGACCACATGCATCCATTACTGATGCCAAAGAAGATGTGCTCAAACTCCACCCGGAGTTAACCGACTCTACCACAGAGCCTTGTATGCCCTCATGCATACTCCCAATAGTTGAACCTGAATTCCTTTCAACAGATGAAGACCCCAACGATGGAGCACCCACAATCGTACTACCATCAAGCACATAGAGGTTACCCAATTTCTGACCTTTCACGAAAATTCGAGCACCCAACGACGCGCTTAAGACTCCACCTTCAGCAGTGTACCTCCAACCCACGGAGTCGAGAGCGCTCAAAGAGACAAGGTTTCTCCTCAAATCTGGTACATGTCGAACACCAAGCAATGTCCTCACAATCCCATCATACATCCTGACCTTGACTGTTCCAACCCCAACAATTCTACAGGGCATGTTATTCCCAATAAGAACTATATCACCGTGAACCGCCTCATATGTATCAAACCAATTCCTACGTGGACACATGTGGTAGGAGCAACCAGAGTCAAGAATCCACATGTTTTCACAACAGACATCGACATCGCTTACTGCCAAAGCAATGGCAGCCTCAAACCCTTTCGGATCATCTTCGACACAACCAGCAACACCCTTCTCTACAAACTTGTCCTTCACCCTCGGACAATTTTTCACCATGTGCCTGAATTTCTTACAATAAAAACATTGTATTCCATCCATATATGTGGTTTTAGAGCTAGAAATCCCTCTACTGCCCAAATCCCTCCCACCAGTCTTTTCCCGCACCACTAAAGCTTGATCATCATGAACACTACTCTCACCGGATACCTTTTTCCTCAATTCTTTAGAATACAAACTAGACTTTACATCCTCCATGGAAATCGTATCCCTCCTATATAAATAGTAGTCACAAAGTGTTCATATGATGCAGGTAAATAACATAACACAATAAGGGCCTGATCTTCATCATCAATCACAACCTCAATATTTTTTAAATCCATAATAATTTGGTTCAACTCATCTAAATGGTATTTTATGGGCGTACCTTCCTTCATACGAAAAGTATAAAGGCGCTGCTTCAAGTACAACCGGTTGGTTAGCGACTTCGTCATATATATGCTTTCCAACTTCAACCAAATACCGGCTGCCGAATCTTCCTCCCCAACCTCGCGAAGCACATCATCAGCTAGACACAATTGTATTGAACTGACTGCCTTCGCATCAAGATCCTCAAACACACTATCTTGCATATCAACAGGTTTCTTCGACACCCCCAACAAAGCCTTGCTTGTTCCTTATTGCACCAACAAAGCCTTCATCTTGATATGTCACTAACTAAAAGAAGCGCTTTGCCCATCAAACTTCTCAACTTCAAAGCGAGTCGCCATTGAACCCGGAGCTCTAATACCAATTTGTTGTGCCGAAACCCGAAGTAGAGAATATAAACACAACCAACAAGAAAACAAGAGACAAGGATTTACGTGGTTCTCCCCCAAGCACAGAGCTCTAGAGGTACGTCCACGGGGAAAGAGCAAGAGGATTCACTAACAACGGGGAGAAATACACAGAGCCGGCTATACCCGTAACTCTCACTTGAAGCATCCACACAATATCTAGGGACAAATCTTTGAGGCGCGACCTACAGAGCATCAAACATCTCACACACACGAAAGAGACCCACATAAACCCTAGATATCTCAAATTCCAACTCAAGGCAAAACCCTAGGAGGCCACAAGGCTCCTATTTATAAGAAAGTACAAAAAATTAGGTCAAAACCTTTTAAAAACGCGCAGCCGCACAAATTCGTGTAACGGTGGTCCGGACGGGGATTCGGTGGTCCAGACTACTGACGGTGATCCGGACGGGGATTTCGGTGGTCCGGACTACCGAGGCAGAATGTCCAAAAACGTCCCAAAATTCACTGGTCCGGACGGGGCTTTCCTTGGTCCAGACCATAGGTCCAGAAAACGGTTTTTCGCACCAAATTTTACACTTTTCTTCGACCGTCTTGAATTCAAGGCACATCTCCAACAGAAATATCCAACAGCGAGAAACTGTTAGTTCTGATCACAGATTGTCGGAATATGATGAGACATTTGATGATTTCTCCGATTAATAGCTGGTCTAGAAATATGTAGGCTATATTCCCCCTGTTTGGATGTTTTTTTAATATTTTGTTGTCCTTGTGTTGTTCGTCTTACTTAAAACTTTGGGAGGGAAGAGGAGAGGAGAATATTTATAAAAATTAAAAAAGAAAGACTAGTCTCTAGAAACTAATTAATCCTTGATAAATTGTCCTGGGCGTAGGGTGCTAGGCTAGCACCTACTGTACCTTTGGGACATTGCCCCGGGGACACCAGTCTCCTTAAGTCGAGAGGATAACCTAAAATATCGAAATGGAATCGTAAAGTAGTAGTACTAGTTACTAGAAAACAAGGGGAAGATTACACAGGGATATTTGACAAGCTCATTTTTAGCTTTTTATTTTTTATTTTTTGCCTTTTTAGTTTTTTGGATTATTTTCAGAATGTATTTTGAATTTGGTACAGTGCTTAAAAGAAATATGCAGAATATTGTATTTTGCAACAAGAGTACTGTTTGGAAGATATCTGCAGAATACATTTTGTAGGTCATTTTGTCAACAAAATCGGAATAATGAAAAATGAGAAATCAAAAAACTCTTCCCACCTTTTTGGTTTTTCTTCTCGAATGTCAAAAAACCAAAACACACGTTCCACAAAATGTATCTTGCAATTTCCCAACCAAACACCCAAAAGCCAAAAATGTAAAAATGACAAGTTAAAAAAAAAGGCTGCCAAACAGGAATCAACTTAAGATGTGATCAAAACAAGAGTGACGTTAGCCGAGTTTACCCAGCTGGGCCATATCAGAGGTAGAGTGTCCCTGGCTCTCTATCTTGTTCAACTTATGGTTTCACTTTGCTTGCATATATTGCGGGGTTTTTTTTTTTAATTTTTTTAATTTAGGGCTCATTCAATTAATGTTGATTCTGAGCGGGTTCTTTTTTTTTTTTTTTTTTCTTTTTTCCGCCGACTGTGCCGTTGGTAGGGTTTTCAATTTGACATTTTTTGTTGCTTGATTCGGGCTGTACTTTGTGGTTTGAGTTCTTTAATTTTGACTGTAATCTGTTTTTAGTTAGTACTTTCTCATTAGAAATGAAGAACCAAAAGAAAAGGCAAGGGGATGGCCATTGACTGTAATGTTTCACGATTGTTGAATTTGACAAGTGTTTTAGGAGCTAGGCAAGTGTGACTGATTTCGGGGTTGTTCTTTGAGTTGGTCTGCCATCTAAGTGCAATGTTCGATATCTAACAGTGATTTAGTTAACCTGCGTCAATTAATGTCATCAACTTTTAGTCGGATTGCATGAATAAGGACGAGATTTTCAATTAAGAGGTACAAGTTATAGGAAAATGTATATAAGTGAAAAAAACACGAAAAGTGATAATTTTTCCTCAGGTGTAAAAAGTGAAAACACTGATTGAGGAGGAAAATAAATATTTTCTGTCTTTTCCAAAGCAATTCATATAAATGAATGGATTTGAAATTTAGGATGTTTTGGAATTTAATGAATGGAGTCAACAAGAAAGAAACATAATGATTAATTATTCCATTTACCTATTCGTTTCAACAATTAAAAATGAGATCTGAGAAAAATAGGTAAAATGGTTATTATGCACATTACCTGACTTCTTCTATATTTCATTTCCTCTTTCCAAGTAATTATTTCCTTCATCTATGGTTTGAAGCTGTGAAATTAAAACCAAATCTAAGAAATCTATGTAAAAAGTTTATTGTATTCCTTACTGGGTTGCTTCTATCTTTCATTTGAAAGTTTTAGTTACCTTTTAAAACTTCACACTTTTATTAGAAATCCAACAAGGATAAAGACTTAGTGGGATTGCATGAATAAGAAAGAGATTTTCATTTAAGAGGTACAAGTTATAGGCAAAGTTATATATGTGGAAAAAAATACGAAAAGTAATAATTTTTCCTCGGGGGTAAAAATTGAAGACAATGAATTGAGGAGTAAAATAATAAATTTCTGTATTTTAATTTCCAGTGCAATTCCTATAAATGAATGAATTTGAAATTTAAGATGCAATTCCTATGAATGAAGTGAACAAAAAAGAAACATAGTAATTGTTTCATTTATCTATTGTTTCAACCATGCGACAATTAAAATTTAAGAAAATAGGTAACATTCTTTACACCGGCGGCATGTGTCCCTGTGTCCATTGCACCCTGTGTCCAAATCGATTGCATTGTGTCATGTGTCCAAACGGTGGTCCCAAAAGGTGGAACATGGACACATGGTCCATTGCAATAAATTTGGAGAAAACTTTAGTTTACACCGCAGGTGTAAAGAATGCTCTCCCGAAGAGTTATTATGCACATTACCTGACTTCTTCTATATTTAATTTCCTCTTTTCAAGTTTTGGTCAACTTTAAACTTCTCGCTTTACTAGAAAATCCAACAAGGATTTAGCTAAATGGAATTAATGTGGTATTGACTATCATTCAAATTACAAGAATATGGAAGAGATTTTCTTTTAGGCGTTATTTGCCCTTGTAAAGGTGAATCCATACATATTTTTCTTGTACTTTAGTAATTCATTTTTCCTTTTCCTCGTCAATGTAAAATTAAACAAGGAAAACAATTATATTTTCCAGATTTCTTTCTTTTTTGGCTAAGGGAAGACTCAATGACAACTGGAATTTGCAACATGTTTATACAATATATCTTTAAAGAGCAATGCTACACACATCAAATACACAAATTTCACTACCATTCAATGCTTGGTCTGTTAAAAAAAAAAATTCAATTCTTGGTAGAATATATGGATGAGCTTATCCATTAAGGTTGTGTTTAGATGACTGTAATCTTGAGTCGGAATAGGAATGTAATTATCGAGAATCAAATTTTTAAAAAATTTCTTGGGTAGGAATAGAAATATGATAACTGGAATAATTTTATTTCAGTGTTTGGATTAATTTAGTAATCTTATACGGAAAACAATTAATTTAAAATATATTATTGTCAATATTTCCATTTGCTAATGAATGAGCCAGGAATCTAAGATTCACACGGGGTAAGGGAGAGATCAGATTTTCACTCAATTTAGAGATGAGATTTTTGATTGAGTATGTTGGAATTTTTGACAATTCAATGTGAATGAATTTGTGCACATGGGTGGCTTCAATGTGAATGAATTGTGCACATGGGTGGCTTCCCTTTGTAGGCTACCTAATCTTCCTCATTTCACACTAGAAGTCACCATTGTGGGCTACTTAATTTATCCCTCTTTCACACTTGGAGTTTCTCCTATAAATAGGTCACTCCTCATTGTGTTTTGAAACACACATAACAACACAATCCAATTCATTCCTACAAATTTCATTTGAGTCAGGAAGAGAGACAGGCGTTAGTTAGTTCGCCAAGGCGGTCGACGGTGGTGTTTCGTCGGCTCGTGGTTCTAGCCGTTGTATCCTGGGACGAAGACGTCGGTTCAACCTACAACACCCACGGTAGGCGGCGAATCTTTGTTAAGGAGAGTGTGGTTACACACGACTCGGCAGTTTCCAATCTACTGTTTGTATCTCTGTTTCGATTCTATTATTTTCGGTTCATGTAATTTGTTTACATTTTGTTCATGTTTAATGTTATAAAGAGAATTTGTTCTTTGGATCTGTGATTGCCACTATATTTTCTCCAACAGTCTTAACAAAGATTTTTCTTATCGATTGGCAATCGAGTTCCAGAAAACAATTCTGTTTTATATTGACTTTTGAGTTGCAAGAACAGGATCGAAGTAGAGACAGAATTGGTGGTATCTCGTTGAGATCATATAGTAATCTGACTAGATTACTTGTGAGAAAAAAAAAAAAAAAACTGAGAATCAAGTTTTGATTCTTGGATCATGCTGGTTTCTAAACCTGTTAAGCTTCGGCTTTGTCGGTCATGCGTGGCTTGACATGAGATCTTGATAATCTCGACGGCTACGGCCTTAGGCTGTCGTGCGCGGCAGGCCTCCGTTTAGAAAACGGTGCGGAGAACGGATCTCCGAAGTGTACACTCCGGGTGCCGGAGTAGAGCCGAGGTGCTCTGATAATTTTCTTTCGCATCTCTGGTTTTTCCCCTCTCTCTGTCCAAGAGGAAGAAAGGTGGAGGAAGAAAGGAGGATGTCAGAGAGATGAAATGGAGTAATCTAAAGTTTTTGATTTAAAGGAAAAACAGAAAAAAGGAGACAAGTCTCCTAGTTTTCGAAAGTTTTCTCAAAAGAAATCAGTAGCTTTTGTCTTATCATCACCCATTTGTCAAATTTTTTCGGTGAGGTGTCTGATGGGTTTTTCAAATGAGAAAAGCAAGTGGGAACACTGTGGAGTAAAGGAGACCCTCTATTATTTGTTCTAAAATAATGAATTTATTTTTTTTTTTACTCCTCATGGAGGCAAGAGTCTATTGTTTTTCCAGAAAGTTTCCTCAAAAACCTCATTTGTCCACTTTCGTTGGATTGTTTGTCTGGTGGAATGATTGTCTGGTGATGTCATCCATGACATCAACAGAGTAAGTTATTCGGTGTGACCAACACCTGGAATGTATGGTGTAACCATACGTATGTACAAATAGTACCGTATTCGTGAATAGTGTCGTATTCATGAATAGTACCGTATACGTGAATAGTACTATACGGGTGAATAGTACCGTATTCGTGAATAGTGCCGTATTCATGAATAGTACTTTTGGAGGCGCATAGAACGCATTGCCCTCAGAACCCCGCTGGGGGGGAGAAACAGTCA